>OY744608.1:4151300-4571300 GCA_963556255.1 Allolobophora icterica | reverse complement strand
GATGCGCATCATGGCTGAAGGCTTTATTGCGATTCTTCTGCTTTCGCATGATGGTGGTGGGGGTGATGATGATGATGATGAGAGTGATGGTGATAGTCATGATGATTATGATAATGATGAGAGTGATGATGATGATGATGATGATGATGATGATGATGATGATGATGATGATGATGATGATGATGATGATGATGATGGTGGTGATGATGATGATGATGATGATGATGATGATGATGATGATGATGATGATGATGGTGATGAGAGTGATGATGATAATATTGATGATGATGATGATGATGATGATGATGATGATGATGATGATGATGATGATGATGATGATGATTATGATGATGATGGTGATGATGATGAATAGAGTTCCGATGATAACGATAATGATGATGATAATGATGATGATGGTGATGATTATTAGGAGAACATGGCAGTAGTAGTGATGTGATGGTGGGACCGCCAGTAGTCTCGCAGTTTCAGTATTAGTAGCTGTAAAAAGTTATAATAAAAATTCAAAAACAATAGTAATAATCATTTTAAAAAATAACAATGATAATGATTGCAATTTTCTTTATGTGCTTAAGGCATAATCCATTGACTTAAAAACAAATAATAATGCCACTTTTTAGTGACCGAGAAAATAAAATCGCTGGAGAAAAATGCCTTTCAACATGGCTTCGTTGTCATCCATCTGATCACCAATTGCGCCATTTTGATTGCTTTTCCTCAGAGCATTAATCATGCAGGAAAGATCTGTCGAGTCTGGCTCCACGCTAATGGATCACAGCTCTTGGAAAAAGTATAATTATTCGATTGAATAATTGACCAGGATATCGAATGCATTTGCCAGAATATAACGCAGGAAGAAGGAATTGAGTTGAAATTACATCGGGAGATTTTTATGGCGTTGTTCCAAGGTCAGGTTTTTCGCGTGATATCCGTCCAATCTGTATGTCTACACATCAACCCCAAATTTGGCTCATATACCATACGACTGAATTTTATGCAATGCAATGTATATGATACAGTGCAACTGAAATTAATATCGCCCTGCGGTAAAGGTTCAGAAGTGCACACACAACTATACGACAGAATCTGGATTAAGCGAAGGACTTGCTCAGGGTCCCTACACAGGAAACGTCTCGGGATCACCAATCGGCTGTCGATTCCCGGAGTTTCCTGCTATTTTCAACATTACCGCTCACAATCAGGTTTCTTAACAGTATCTCCTAACACACTGTACAGATGCCTCTGACACATTACGCATTCGTTTGTTTATAAACAAATTAGATATCGAATTCCTGTTTCAGCAAAAACCGAGCTTTGCACAAACAACTCTGCCTCCTAGTTAACAACTTTGATTTTGTGGCAACCGTACTTGGTATCTCTGGACCAGTGGCTTCTAACCCCACCTGGAACGGGAGAACAACCTCCCCCCACTCTGGCCAACTGTTAAACATGTTAATTCAAGCGAAACTTGGGTTCGTTGCTCCGATAACGCAGCCTACATGATATATAAATTAAATATATTATTAGAAATCAACAACCCCCAATTTTTATCCAGCAGAACGTTACCCTCACACTTCTGGCAACCGTGGGAGATCGTTCTCCCCCTCCCTTCCCCATTGGTAGACGCCACTGCTCTGAACACGTGAACGAACAAGATAGTGCCCTGCGTTTAGCTGTAAATTGCGCTTAATAAATTCCCGGAATACGATTACGATGAAAGAGGATGGCGAGGTTAATCATCTTTGTTGTAATTGTAAAGGTAATCAAACATTTATATAGCGCCGCTCAAAAAGCAAAACAAGTCATAGGCGTCAAATGTAATTAAGACCTGGATTATTACATCAGTTAGAAAAATATGTAATCACAGGTCTCCGTTAATCAGTAGCTTACATCAGTAGCTTACATCGGTAGCTTACATCGGTAGCTTACATCGGTAAATCCACCACTGCTATTAAACAAAGTAATCTAATACTTCACATGATAACTAGCAACTCACTACTAAGGAAGCTAGCCTCGGGAGAAAATCTTATATTAATGAAATTAGACACCGTTTAAAGGCATTCAAAGACATTATAATAACAAGTATTGGATCCATTCTTATGATGATGCATTATAGGCCTACCGCGCACGAAGTCAAAATACTGGAAAGTAATACCAACAATGTTCTTTTGAAAGCAACGTTACTTCGAAGCCGACCTAGTTGTGCCAGTCCACAGCCTGGTTAAAGGAGGAGGGCGATACAGCGTCGTTAAACAACATTATATATATCGGAAGATTTCCTAAACAGTGGTGGGACGTACTACATCATGGAGGCTGTCTCCAATATTGCATTTTATGTTGTTTTCCCCTTAATTGCCTGTTGGATATCTAAATATTTTGACACTTAGTACAAGCCGCACTATGTGCTTAATGGCAGTTTGAGCACTTTACATCATTTTATTTGAGCAGGTCAGGTATGAGGTCCACTGCACTTTCTGCATTTATTTGTTTTTGGCAGGAAAATGTTAGTAAATTGAAATTGAAATTAAGAAGATCACCCAACAGACGTTGACGCCTTAGGGGCCATCCATATATTACGTACGCATGGAGGGGAGGGGTAACAAAAGTGCACGTGTTTGCGTACGCATGCGAACGGAAGCGGGGGGGGGGTAAAACCTATAATATGTCTATATTGGCCCTCAAATTGAATGGCCTTCAAGTGAGCCAGAGTTCAGTCTTTCAGCTATCAGGTACTGTCAGAGGAAATAGGACTCTGGGAGAGGTGTCACTTACCTCTTAACGCTATTATTAAACTATCACACAGCTGAGCAGTGAGTCCATGGATTACTCATCCTTCAATCTGGCCTAAAGTGCAGACAGCCGCTGCCGAACCGACACGTTCTGCAGCTGGTCTTGTGGGGGGGGGGGGTGCGTCAAGCGTAGGTCCGCAGGTGGGGCGGGGGGTGGAAAAAAGTACGCTTGCGATCAGGGAGGGGTCCAATTTTCAGGGATTTTTACGAACGTAATATATGGATAGCCCCTTAACCATCTGCCGGACTTTCGACTGAATGTGTGTCAGTTAACTGTATGAACCCAGAAGCCTCTTACATATAATTACCTCTGTAAAGACGTCAACGGCCAGAGCACTCATAATATGAAGGTAAGTTTTTGGAATAATAACAATTACTGGATCGATTGAAAACAATAATTCTTGCGAGTCAGAGTGACTGTAGCAGTCCGAAGCCTGGATAATACAATGCAACTCAATACAATTGTATTTGATATTGCCATATTTCCAATAGGAGTGAACACGCCCAAACGACAGAGGCAAATGGCACTACTCATGATCAACTCTGTTATGACAATGCATCATTTAAACTGCCACTACCCAACAAATTAGTGTATTTCCCAAAGACAAGAAACATTTAACGAATATTGTTGATTTGTACGATTGAACGAAAACTAAAACTATATTATGCGAGAAAGACCCGATTTAAAGGTGTCTAATTCATGGATACAGGAGGATAATATTAATATTAATAATAATATTTATTCTTTAATTAAGCGCCTGCAAGCGCACTGCGCTGTACATGTACATGTTATGCGATAAACCTTAACTACTAACAGAACAGACAGCCTGCAATACACGGCGCAAAATGCAGCCTACAAAGCATGTCCGCCCAGGGCCGGATTAACCACGGTGCTGATTGTGCTGCAGCACAGGGCCCCCAAATTGTAAAAGTAAAAAATAAAGAATAAAGGAAAGAAACAGTGCAAATTGCAATGCATTATGCATAGCAATCATAGCTATGACTAAATATAATAATGTCATAGTATATGATGACGTCACTTTGATGTATCAATCTCAAAGGGATACAGTCATCGACCCTCTCTTAAACAGTTACAGTTTCTTTACCTGCGGCCATGCGGGACTTTGAACTTTTAAGTCATTTTTATAATAAAGCATAGACTGTGAGCCGCTAGCGTCAATGAAGATTATTATTCAACTTAATTCAAGCATAGAACTGAGCTCAATGGATAAGAGGAAGTACAATAGTGGAGCAGAGAAGAGAAAAAGGAGCGCAGTGACACCAGACTAATATTTTATGTGAAGGAAAGGCCTGTTGTATTCCTACTCAATGCTGGCATCTTCTACTTTTAGGAAATTGCCAGTTTATAAGCACCAGAGGAATGTTTCAGGTCCCTGTGATTAAATAATTATGATTACACAAAAAGGTCGGACTGTAATGAAACAAGAGGCGTTTTGACTTTATAAATTCTGAAAAAAATTAACTTAGGCCTATGATTACAAATATAGTGGATTTCTTTCAAATTAGTTAAATTTAACTATGTACGTGACTAAAAAAACAACCAATTTTGGGGGAAAAAAATTTTTATTTTTCGGAGACGGAATTTGTAACATTTCGGTTAATGACCCATCTACTTCTTATGTGCTGTAAAGTATAACAAGTTATGTGTCGGGTTATTGTATGTCTGCCTTGCTTCTTAAAATTGTAAGGGGCCCCGTCATTCGATCAGCACAGGGCCCCCAAAAATGTAGATCCGGGCCTGTGTCCGCCTATGCGACTCGATCTCTGTACCTCTCGCACTCTACGCCAGATGTTATCCAATGCGACGCCTATCATCTTTATGATGAAACCGTTGAATTGTAACAAACCAGAGTGACGTGGGAGCCGCAATATTTGGTTCTATAACAAATTTATTCTTGTCCTTATCTCCCAAACTCAAGAACACACCAGGAAGGATGGACCTTCCCAATGCAGTCACGAAGGCAAAGACGACATCCGAACAAATACCGTAAAACCACAATAATTCCCTGCAACATCGAAGAATAAGTCCTAATAATAATAATTTCGTTTAATATTTTCCAACTGACAATTACGCAGTATGATTACAAATCAGTATGAACGGATGATCACAAGTTATTACAGGAGTCGAATTTAACTGTACATGGCAGCCACGCAAAGGCGCCCATCACGTCCTACATCTCATTTTTAAGTTTAACAACGCGCCATCTCGCGAATGAAAATAGGTTGAGTGGACCTTTTTGGTAGGGTTGCGGGAAGCGATCCCGCTACCGCTTGCTCTTCACGCCAGTGATGTTACCACTACTCTGTGGACCCCCACCCCCACCCCCGTGAGCAAACTTAGCAACAGTAAAGTCCAACCTGTTAGAAATTACTTAGCAAGTTTTGCAGTTTCACAAAATAATTCGCTGCAATGACATAGCTGTTGAATAACGATTGACATGACCGTTGATATGCGCAGAATCCGATAACTATTTGAACACCTTTAAAACGCGTTTATCAGTCGCTATATATAATCGTCGACTACGTTCAATTGACACTAACACAAGGCGACCACTGACTCCCTAATCCATTACAGAGATTGTTCGTTTTAGGTCACACTGAACGACAGTTGATTCCATATAACATTGTATAAGATATCGTCAAACTGTTGAATCAGATCCACCAATCGGTTACGTAGCTAACTCTGTCATTGCCGGTGGTGTGGAAGTGCCAGTCCCAACCCTTAATGAAACCAGAGGGAGACGCTAATCACCTTCGTTATGACATGGTGTCATTAAACAGGATGTATCTATTACAATCGGTAAATTCTAAAAAAAAATGTAAATGCAAATGTGTTTCTGTAGTAACTGTGTGGCCTCCTGTTCAATTAATTAATTCGGGTGACATTATTCACTGATTTGGTGAGACCCTTATCAATCGCTGTCCATTTGAACGGGTAGTTTTTCATCTTTACACATAGACGTATACGGCTTTAAAACGACAACATACCACTAATGTAACTTTATGTATATTTAGACTCCATTAAATCGTAGAACTTCGCCACTGTCCACACTCTCTCAGCGTCAGTCCCAAACCTGGAAAAAAAGGAGGGCGACGTCAATGGCACTGGCAGGAATAAGATGTCGTTAAACACCAGAAACCATTACTGTATTATGCCATACGGTGAAAATATTTTGCCTATCGACGTCAACGACTTTTGTTGCCATAAGATGTCGTTAAACAGTTGGATCCGATCGTTAGTGCAATCACAAAACAATAAGTAAGGTAAGGAATCATGTCATCTACGCTAGCAGCCAAAAGATGTCGTTAAAGAATAAATATTACTACTAAAACTGGATATGACAGTCAACCTATATTTCGACACCTTTATAGTGGTTTCATTAGACGATATAAAAGAGGAGAGCGTCAAATCATCTTTGTAATGATACCATTGATCTGCAACTAACCAGAATGACGAGGGAACCGCAGTCTTTGGTTCTACAACAAATTTACTCTTGTCCTTAGCTAAGGAGGAGGGAGACGCTAATTATCTTTGTAATGATAATTATAAGAATAATGTTTCGCTCAATAGATAGCTGATTGTTATGTCTTGAGAGTGAGTTGTTAGACTTAGGTCCTTAACCCTCGGTGGCACCCCTTTTTGAAAAACACGTTTCAGTACCCCTGGGGGTCAAAAGGACCCCCACTATTTTAAGCATGTTTTGAGTGTCATATTTCCAGTGAAACAACTAATGCACAATATCAACATAGTAGATATAATATCTGAAGTCATAGCATCCAAATTATAATATATCATAAGAAGATATAGGTCTGTGGTTCGTATCGATCTTCTTGACAAGGAAGCGTGTTCGAAAATATTCAATTAGTCGTCCTTGCATGTATCGCACACGAATGATTTCGCTGCATGATTTCCGCAAACGAACTGCTGACACTTACTGCATCTATAATTCACTTTAGTGTCTTTCACTCTGGGACACACATGACACCTTCGTCTCTTCTTGCTGGCGTCTGGTGCGGGTCTCTCAGCCTCAGGAATTCCCAGCGCAAGAAAGCAACGCTTCATAGACGCCTGTTCATAGATCCGAGGATCCGCTCGTCTGGTTAGTATCCATGGCCAACACATCGCAGTACCTGCCTCTAGAAGGAATAGTCTCTTTCTTGATCCGCGCTTACTCATTAATATGTTTCATCACCGCGCTATGCGAATAGGTCGCCATGTTTGCACTACTATTTGTTTACTTTCTCTGTCAAACACCAACACTGGTTCCCTGCTTCAAGAATGACGTACTAAATTGAATGAATCTGTTGAGCATAAACATAGAATCAATGTCTTAGAAGTTAATACGCATGCATTGCATAGTTGAAGAAATATATAATAAGAAATATATGTGGGGGTCAAAAATACCCCTGGGGTACTTCAGAGGGTTAAAAAGCAAAAAGGCCGACAATGCTCGTACTTTAACAATGAACACTGTTTATTGTGAACATGGGAAAAGAAAAGAAAACTTTACGCAAGATGTCGCTAAACACACCGAACTGCGGCAACAGATCTATGGCTCTGTTCAGACACTTTAAATAGTTTGTCTTCGACGCTTTGCGCAATGGTAGTGCCAATAGTGCCAGGTAGTGCCAGCTCCATGCCTGGAAAAGGAGGAGGGTGACGTCAACGGCCCTGGTAGCCATAAGATGTCGTCAAACACTGGAACGTTTGACTTAATCGCTTACAAAGTGAATACAAGCAAAGACGAAACCTAAAAATCAAATTGACGTCAAAGGTCTTTGATGCAATAAGATTCCGTTAAACGGTTGGGTCTAATCTTTATAACACTGACGAGAAAGAAGAGAAAAATATGCACAAAATATCGCAAATTATTCAAACCTTTGTCACCCTCATGCACCTTTATATAAATTATACTGGATTCCATTTGAATTTAGAATAAAGAATAACTCCCGAGAATTTGGCAGTATTTTCGATTATCATTTTTTACTGAGTGTTATCTGGAATTTGGAGTACAGAAGAGTTTCCGATACGATATATCGGATATAATTATGAATATACCTTAGTCGAGATGGACGATGTAGCGACGCAACGAAAATCACATGTATATAGTGTTTGAAGTCACAATTTAAAGGTGTCTAACTGCTCTATAAAGAAGGAGGGCGATGCCAATCTTCTTTCTTGTGACACAGTGAGGTTAAGCAACAATTAACCAACCAATCATTAATTGTCAAAGATAAATTAGCGATTGAGCGAAAAATATAGTGTCGAAATTAATACTCGATATAACATGTATTTAACCCTATGACGCACACCTTCCGATCCAACACATTTAGCACACCTGGGGTCTAATGGACCACAATGTCATCGATAACACGGCCCCCAATTCTACAATTTTAATAGAACATGGAAATGAATGATCCTAGTTTAGGTGGGAGAGAGTGCATGCAGTTAAGCAACATGTTTGGATCATGGTATGATGTTATATTCACTGCAAGAATTTTTTTATTGTGATGAACAATAATCAGTTATTCAAACTTACACAGACAGATTAAACAGCGCTTTTACCGGGCTTGAGGTGCTGCCTGAAATTTTGATTGCTGGTCAAAGCCGAGTTGTCTATCGTTATGTTTCTTCCAGTTTTGTACCATGGAAGTACAAGTCTTTCCATTATTGATGTAACCGGGATTATGCAATAGTCAATGCGTCATGAGACTATCAATGTTACAGCGTAGGGTCTGTTGGACACCAGGTATGCTAAATATGCCCAAGGTGTCTATTTGATTTTTTTACTCTTTAACCAAAAACATAAATCTCTTCAAAGTTATCCACAAATGTAGGGGGATGAATATCTGAGGAATTAGAAATATATCAGATTTTTACTACTTGTATCGACGTAGTTATCAAGAAACTGCCATCGCTGGGGTCCAGTAGACCCCAGGTGTGCGTCATAGGGTTAAGCTGTATTTAATTTATTATACTCTGAGTGTTAGCACAGTATAAATAATTATTTATGCTGTGGTGTTAGATAACATCTGATCATTGTTAGTTGCTTATATAAATTAATTTGATGTAAATGAATTGCATTTCTTGAAAATTTCCTTAAACACATTTTTTAAATCTTTAAATTAAATTACGGTAACAGAAATGAACAAAAACGAGCTACTAAGTAAATAAATAAATAAATAAATAAGTAAGTATATTCTTTAATATAACCAGTTGCTAAATAGCACTCTGGTAAACAAGCATCAACAAAATTCTACATACATCAGAATAAATTTATATGTGAATAACATTCTGACTATAAATGTTTGCCTTATTTGATTGTCTGCTTTTGGCAGCACCCGGTCAAGGCGTCTGAGGCGAAGGCTGTATATCGCTGGCTTAATTGGGGGAGCAGCCCATGAAGGACATGTCCCGGGTTTTCGTGAATCATCGAAAACAGACGGGTATCGACCAGCTGGAAAGTGAAGCGAAGAGCGTGTGCGGCCACCGAGAAGAGCCCTAATGACCCCAGAAAGAACCGTTTACGGTCAAGTCGTAGATTTATCTGTATATTCCTTACTTTTAAATGGGAAGAAATTGAATTCAAATAACGAAGATCAACGAGACGTCGACGCCTTATTTACCTCTCGGACAACAGACTGGTTTTGTCTCTACTAGCACCATGAACCAAGAAGCCTCTGCAATATACGCATGCAAACTAATGACGACTTGGTGCGAAAATGATCTGCAATCAAAAAATTACTGTTCTAGAGAAGTCAACGGTAATAGCAGCTCCTAATGAATCGTTACGAAAGAAAAAAAACTTAGGCCTATGTACAATACGGTCGACATCAATGGCGATGGCTGTCATTAGATTTTTGTGTAAACAGAAAAGGAAAATATGAAACTTGTTGTACAAATGAAAATTGTACAAACATTTATGGTATAGACGTCAACAGCCTCTAATGCCATAAGATATGGCATTAAATGATTGTTTGAAATAAATCGCCTGTGGTAATAATTTCTTTGCGAATGTTGCGATCTCTCGGAGTTTTTCGGACAAACATGCGAGAATGACACAAATGGTAAAGTAGAAATCCTCGAACTGCGAACGACGCAGTGTGATTCTCCTTATAGGTTTTATTTTAGTTACAGTTACAGTTATAGTTAATGGTTTTTCATTTTAGTTATAGTTACAGTTATAGTTAATATTATTTTTTAATTACAGTTGTAGTTATCGTTAACGAAATCATTTTGCTTTCGTTAACGAAATCATTTTGCTTTCGTTAACGAAAACATTTTTGTTACCGTTATCGTTAATGAAAATCACACTGAATTATGAAGACACGTAACACAATAATTTGGTTAGAGCTTTGACGAATGGGTGCATTCAGCTTCATGAATACACAGCGCTCCATATTCACCGACATCCAAGGCGAACATAGGAATCAGTTTGCTTTCGTTAACGGCTGTATTTTCACGTTCTCACGTTAGTTGATATTGCACTTTTTTATCGTAGGCCTATTAACGAAAATAGCAATGAATTTTCGTTAGTGTTATTTTCGTTATAGTTATAGTTATAGCTAATGATATTTTTTAGTTATAGTTATAGTTATCGTTAACGAAATCATTTTTTGTTCGTTAACGAACATTTTCGTTATCGTTAACGTTAACGAGAATCACACTGGAATGACGACAGCTAATTGCTGGAGACCAGCGATAAGACTTCTGAAGAAGATAAGGAAGCAACCAGCGAGAACGTGGACGAGCGATACGATACGAAATACGATACGAAAACTCGTTTATTGCCACCAAAATCCAAAAAATGTGTATACAAAATTAAACAGAAACATAGCAAGCTGGTTAGCAAGGGAATGGCCCAAAAGGGAGCAAGCTCCCGCGAGCAGGGACACCCATTCACAGAACGAATGAAAGGCACACATGTTCGAACGCCTAATTTGGACAGATTTCGCACAGTCTCTACCAGTTGTTTCTGAGTGTCCTTCTGGCAACCAAAAGACTTCGCTAAAGGATCAGTCATAATCAGAAAATTATCCACATGTGCAGTTTGCCAAGCGGACATAATTCTTTTTCAGGTGTATTCCGTTATGTGTGGAATTGGCGTCCATACCTGGAAACCTTTAATACAGCTTTCACTGAACCAATATAAACGTGAATTCATAATAGGATAAGAATATTCTGAATCGCAGCATGGCGGCAGTCGAACGTATATTACGCAAATTAAACAACATCTGACTGAAAAATATAAAGAAATAATACCGCGATCGCTAGACTGACTCAGCAAATAAAAAGAACTAGACTTAGTCCTGAAATACTCAGCGCCGCCTTCTAGAACTACGAGGATTACTTCATCTGAACGAAAGTACAAATTCGTTCGTTACTGTTAAATTAATTAATTAATTAATTAATTAATAAATAATAATAATAATAATAATAATAATAATAATAATAATAATAATAATAGCAATAATAATAGTTTTGTGTTCCTGACAGATTACACTTATCTCTGGCAAGAAAATAATTACATAGCTTTATATGGCATGGTAACGCGGCCGAGGTTGAAAAAATGGCACTGCACATGATGTCAGAAATCAAGGACAACAGTCATATAATAATAATAATAATAATAATAATAATAATAATAATAATAATAATAATAATAATAATAATAATAATAATAATAATAATAATAATAATAATAATAATAATAATAATAATAATAATAATAATAATAATAATAATAATAATAATAATAGTAATAATAATAATAATAATAATAATAATAATAATAATAATAATAATAATAATAATAATAATAATAATAATAATAATGTCATCAGGGCCATGGCAGCCACAAGATGTCGCTAAACATTGAGTGTTATTAATACAATCACTGTTGTAAAAATAACTAACAAGTTAGATGAGTGACGTCAAAGATTTTAGCGGCCAAAAATGTCGTTAAACATTGCATTCTCATTATTTACTTCCTAATAGGAACGCCATACTAAAATGAGAGACTTTTATTGAAATCTAGATAGACAGTTTTAAAATTATTCGTAAGGTTCTAAAATATTAATTGATTTCGCTGACATGCCAATAGGTGAGGAGTCTTTTTAGCGCAGTCACTAAACATTGGTAACTAAAGATCGTCGGGTGAAATCAATGCAAGAACATTTACTTAAACTGAATTGAGAGGAAGTCATTGGTATGAAGTGCTAGCGACTTCATTTTTCTTAGGCTCGGTATATGAGGGCCTGTAACCAGCCTTCCCCTCGCCGCCTCATCTTCGGATCGACAGTTTGTTTGTTTGATGTTTAATGACGCTGTGTGATAAGAAAGATAATTAGCGCGGACCTTTTCCTTTATATTTTTTTATCCTTTATTTATTTGCACACCTCTACATCGTAACTTTCCGAAACTATATATAAACAAAATTCGTTTGAAGCGTCAACTCATATACGATCATCAGGCATAGTTTGCTAGTAAATGAACGCAGAATTGAATAACTGTAATTGTAATTGTAATTGTAATCGAGGATTTATATAGCGCCACTCATAAACAGAGGCGCTCCCGACCCGTGTCAGTGTCTTCACTGACAAAGAGAAATGTTTTCAGGCGCTTGCGAGACTGGGCAGGAGACAGAGAGAGGAGGACAAGTCTAAAGCCCTGAGGGAGGCTGTTCCAACTGGAAGGGCCCACAACCGCAAAACTACGGGACTGGGCAGTAGCAGTGCGCATCCAAGGGACTAACAAGAGGCCACGGGCAGATGACCGGAGAGAGGCCCGACCAGGCAAACTGGAAACTGGGGTGCAGTAAGCCCTGAGATACAGCGGAGCTGAGCCAACAAGACAGTTACGCATGAGGGAAAGGACCTTAAATTGAATGCGTTTGTGAATGGGAAGCCAGTGAAGGGAGTCCCGGATGTAGGAAGAGATATGGGCAAACTTCATGATGCCCCCTATAAGGCGAGCAGCAGCATTAAGGATGGACTGAAGTTTAGATGTGTTAGTAGAGGACAGGCCAATATAGACAGCATTTCCGTAGTCAATCCTAGTACAGATCAGAGCATGAACCAAGGTCACAATCGCATGCAGCGGAAGAGACTGGCGAATGGCACGAAGTTGGCGTAAATAGTAAAAACACGAGCGAGAGACACTATTGACATGATCAGATAGAGAAAGAGTATGATCTAGGACAAATCCAAGATCACGGACAGAGGAGGAGAAGCATGCATTGGGAAACCTGAGGCGCAGAGAGTCAGCATCAATCCTGGCAAGCTGGACACGATTGCCAAGCCAAATGTACTTGGTTTTATCATAGTTAAGACGAAGGCGATTTGAGGACAACCAGAGATCAAGAGCAGAGGAAGCCTCCAGGATGCGTTTAACCATAAGAGCAGCTGAGTTGGCTGGACCATGGAGGTATGCCTGTGTGTCATCAGCGTATTGGTGAGACAAAACACCCATTGGACCAAGAACCCCAGCTAGATCCGAGGTATACAAAATGAACAGAAGGGGGGCGAGGACAGAGCCCTGAGGTAGTCCATACGGGATGTGGGTCCAAGGAGAGCGGGTAGGTCCAAAAACAACAGAAACAGAGCGATCAGTAAGGAATGAGCGAAACCAAAGAAGAGCAGAGTCAGCAATGCCAAAAGATTTAGATAAACGGTCTAAGAGGATGGTATGGTCTACAGTATCAAAGGCAGCGCTGATATCATAAAGAGCAAGTAAAGTGACCTGGCAACGATCAAAGGCTTGAAATACTTCAGCTAGAAGGCGCAGTATAAGCGATTCTGTCGAGTAGAATTTCCTGAACCCAGACTGAAGAGTAGGCATAAGAGAGTTAGAGTCAAGGTAATAGATCAGTTGACAAGAGACACATTTTTCCAGACGCTTTGAAAGAAAAGAGAGTTTTGAGATAGGACGATAGTTTGAAGGAGAGTTAGGATCAAGGCCTGTACTGCTTGTATTTGTTAAAAGAGCATCAGTAACTAAATTAGCTACCTGTTTAGCTTAAATAGGAATAGCGAATATGTTAGCTACATGTTTAGTTTAATGAAGAATAAAAAATTAAAAAAATAATTCACCTAGATAAAAGCAACTAACCTTAGTTCCTATGTCTCTTTCTCTTCCATGTCTTCTGCCAACCTGATTTTGTTCTTCACTTGACATCCGTGGACAACATGTAGGAGCTGTTGTATTCCATTCGAACGGTGAGAACTGATCAGAATAATTAAACACCTCTTTAAAGGAAGATATTCGCCCTATAAGTGAGAGCAGAAGCCAGCGCTGTATTAGTATAAAATGCCACACAATTACATGATTTTGTCTCTACTAACACCACGAACTCAGAAGTCTCTGAAATAATAATTATAGGCCTACGCATGCAAACTTATGACGACCTGATGAATGATCTGCAATTAAGAAAATGTACTGATACACAGTTAATTTTTCAAAGACGTCAACAACCACAATAGCCATTAATAATTAATAATATGCCAAACGAACGGTGAGAACTGTTGCAACAAATTTCTGTTTTGTCAATGGCCTTTTTTATTAGATGTCGTTAGACTCTGGATCTATCCAGATGTGGTAAGGTCGACGTCAACAGCGATAGTCGACATAAGATGTGGTTAAACACTGGAAACTTCCATCGCCAGTGTTGTAATTCCGCCGCTGCCGTACTGCAATGGTGCCAGTCCCAAGCCTAGAGAAGGGAGGAGGGCGAGGTCAATAGCCCTGGCAGTCATAAGATTTCGCATAAACTGAAAATTTTCATTCGCAAGAGTGGTAATTCTGCCATTGTCACACTTGGGTGGTGCCAATCCCAAGCCTCGATAAAAGAGTGGGGTGACGCTATTTATCTTTGCTGGAAATCAGCGTCCCCAAAGCAGTAAGAAACCAAAGCCATTCCATCGCGTTTTGTGTAGTCGAATAAAGTCGACATCTACGTCCTTGGGAATTCACAATAATAATTGTTGTTAGGCTTACTTCGAAACCTAATTGGACACCTTTAAAATTCTTATACCAGCAGCTATAAATAAACGCCAGAACGCTCAACTGAGATTTTAATGGAAAAATCTCTGATCGGCGTTCCGAACAACGAAAAGTAAAGATGTTTTCTACCTAAGTCAACGGGCTTTATTATCATTAAACTGTTGTTGACCAACCACTTTCAATTTATTTATTTATTTGTTTTATTTATTCCGGATATTTCTATAGCGCTTCTCGAAGTCAACTACTACTCAGAGGCGCTCCCGACTACAGCATTTGATACTGTTCCGGAATTTTCACGCCGAAGCGCCACGAGCAATTGCGAGTGAAGGATTTGCCCAAGGTCCGTACGCAGCGGCTAGAGTGGGATTCGAACCTGCAACCCTCCGGTCACAAGGCGCCGAACTTACCACTGAGCCACCAGGCCCCACAATGCGTTGTGAAATATCGTCGACGTCAACTGCCATAGTTTAAATCACGTTTGTCATTACATAAGAAAATTCAGTGCCACTGTGTATCTACTTGGATTCCTGTAAAACTCCTACTCCAAGAGATATATAATCATTAACCACGATCAATTGTAACTTATACGAGCCTTGAACCTATTTCATCTGATCATAATAATAATAATCACCTCGTGTAATTGGCAACTTTACACCTGTAAGATACGAAATATGTTATACAATACATTATGCATGTAATAAAAATCTCATGTAAGTAGATTACATACATTACACATTGGTCGATGAGAATCTGTTACTACTCTTAAACAGTTGGTTCTTAAAATCGTAGGCCCCTATATGGATTGGATTACGTATTAGAGTAAATAAAATATTGCATAATACTACGGTGCTATTTTGAAATAATGGAACTACACTTCTGATTTCAATTTAACGAAAACGAAATTGAAACAATTGCTATAAATGCATGATGCATTGCATATTCCAATATACTTTGTTAGTTTAAAAAAATTTATATTCCACTGCGTTAGATACTTGAAAAGCTAATGAAATTAACTTTGTAAACTACCTGTTTCATTTATATGCATACTGTTCGTGAAATCGATAATATTTGATGTATGATGCGATGATAATGGTAGATGTTCCCATAAGATGTCAACTAGGGCCTACTCACATTAAAATTTCAAAAGCAGAGTAAGAGTTGTAAGTTTAAAATCAAAGCTGTTTTAAAATTATAGTTTTAAAATTAAGAATCTCTTGTGCATTAAGAATGTTTATTAGGACGTTTTGTTTACTTTCAAATTTCTTGTTTTTGACAATTGCTGTAAAATATTATTTCATTTATATGAAATTATTTTGATCACAATAATTATGTGTATTATAGACAGCGTCTACTATATTGCTTTATGTCGTTAAGCAATGAAAATTAGTGACATTGTAAAGTTATGGCTACACACCTTTTAATGGTTTCTTCATGAAGCTATAACCTTCTCATTTGCAATACGATACATTTCAACTGTCGTCAGCGGCATTTATTGTCATAAGACGACGTTATACTTTGGAATAATAAAAATAATAAACAAACTCTTATGTAAAACAGGAAAGGTGGGAACCGTTCAAACTAATATTTGTCGACGTCAGCGGCCTTTGTTGACATAGATGTCCTCAATCTCTGGATCCATCCGATTGCAATGCAATAAAAAGACGAGATGAGTTGGTAAGAAAAGGTCGACGTCAGCGTCCCTGGCAGCCAAAATATATCGCTAATAAACCCCAGATACATCTAAAACTGAAGGATTAAGGCGATTTGTCTTTCGACACCTTTAAAACGTTCACTTCAGCCTGTATAAAATACATAACTGACGTTCAATTACCGAATATATCGACGCATGCAATTGCCTTACGTGTTAAAGCAAACGAAAACGAAAACTATATCATGTAGTAAAGAGGCGATTTAGAGGTGTCTAATTCATGAATAATGGCGCAGTATGTAACTACATCGAGTCGTGGAATAGTAACAAACCAGAGTGACGTTGAAGCTGTAATATTTGGTTAAACTTACACTTGTTCTGTCTATTGCCATAGTTTTTGTAATTGAAAATGCAATCTAGCTCTCCTTCAACCCCGACAATTTACTCCAATGGCCAGCAACTTTGGCCAAGCGCACTTTGGTAGTGCCTGGAGAAAAGATGAGGGCGACGCTTTTCATCTTTCTTATGAGAGGTTGTCGTCAAACCACAACTAACCAACCAAGCAGTCGTTATACCTTAATCACTTAACAGTTTATCCGTTTATGTCACCGAGAACGGTCTTTTTTGCTATAAGATGTCAACCTGTACTTCGACACCTTTATAACATTTTCTATAAAGCGTTATAGAAATCAGCAGTTTCGCTCTCTCAATAACCAATATTCATTGGTTATTGCAAATTATAAACAAAACCGGAGCAAAGAGAAGGGTGAGACATTTTTCTTATAACGCAGCATCATGTAACAGTAAATGACCAGCGTGACTTTGACGTCAACGGAAGTGAAAGCTGCAACATGTGGTTGTATAAGAAATTTACTACTGGCACTGGATTCTGTTTTGTAATTGTAATTAAAATTTTAATATAGCTCCCGTTTAAAAGCAAACTATTGATTGTCACTCTCCTACAAAAGAATACACGATGTTAAATGCCATTGAGCACTGGAATGTCATCAATAAGTAAAACAATGCTCTGGAAACTAACTAACAGGGTGACGAGTGGTGGGCCCACGCACCCACGTGGAGCCCAACCAATCGGGAGCTTATATCAGAGCAGGACGTATTGTGGCGGACAAACGGTGAGAACTGTTCGCAACATTTTTTCGTATCCACATCAACCGCTTTTGTTGTCATTCAATGTCATTGAATTGCTGGACCCTAAACTGGCACTAAGCAACTAAAGCAGTTTCTTGCACACCTTTTTAAGAGTTATATTCACACTATAAGAAATAATTGAAGTTGATAATGTCCATTAGTAACAACTTAAAGTGAGAGTGAACGGCATTTGATGCCATTAGATTTCGTTAAACTATTGGATCATAACTAACTCATAACAGTTTTTTCGTATCCACATCAACTGCTTTTGTTGTCATTCAATGGAATTGAATTGCTGGACCCTATCTAACTCTGGCACTAGTTAACTAAAGCAGTTCCTTGCACACCATTTTAAGTGTTATATTCGCCCTATAAGTATAACTGGAATAAAAGATGTCCTTTAGTAACAAGGTGTAGTTGAACTATTGCGTCATATCGTTCATTAGGTTAAATAACCAACTCGGCCACAGCCTGTAGTCCGGTGGTGTCTGTCCTAATCCCCGAAGGAGAGGAGGAATACGCTGTAACGATTGTTCTTATGACACATCGTTGTTCAACTGAAACTGCTTCTAACCCTGTCTGATTAGCAGAAATTGATGAGATGTGCTACAGTTACTTAATTTTCTTAGCTACTTCGGCAACTGATCTTCCCACTAACGGTGAAAATGCACAAGGCTTTTCTAAAGCGAAAATATGGCATTGACCCTGGTCAGTGAATTGATCCGGTGAAGGTCAATGACCGCCGCTGCCCGATTTAATGTGTAGTCTTTTTTCATCCTTACACATATGTGCTTGGCAAAAGATGTGGTATCCTACAAATGTAAGGTCGACGTCAGCGGTCCTGAAAACGACTAGATGTCGCTAAGCGCTTGTTATCACAATATTTCCGCCTACTATAGGTGACTGTTCTTCGACACCTTTAAAACACTTTTATCAACCGGTATAATTATTATCAGTTTCGTTCAATTTCTGGATGTCACTAGAAGAGTCGTTTTGTCTGCTAGAGTGATATTGTGCCAGTCCCAAGCCTCGATAAGGAAGGAGAATGACGATAGTCATCAGGGGGATCGTACGTGTAAATGAAATTAAAATTTTGGGAGTCACTCTTTCTGAAAAAATTGGGTTCTCCTCACACATTAACAACATTTGTTGCAAAGCTAAACAATCCTTTTTTGCTCTGCGAGTCCTGGTTTCGCATGGATTAACCGGAAGCCGCCTTCATGATGTTGTACGTTCCACCACAGTGGCACGAATGTTGTACTCATCTCCAGTCTGGTGGGGATTTTCCAATGGTCTTGAGAGAGATCGTCTCTCTGCCTTGATACGTAAGCTTAAGCGACAAGGGCATCTGCCAACTGATACTCCTACGTTTGACTTGTTGTGTTCTAAGGCTGACGATGCTCTCTTTGTAGCAATCCTTCGTAACCCTGGGCATGTCCTCCATGATTTGCTCCCTCCGATACGATCTTCCGGATACTATCTTCGACCTCGCTGGCATAATCGCGAGATACCACGATGCGATCCTTTGACGGGGAAGGGTTACATTGCTAGATTATTGCATAAATGATAAGAAAACACTTGCTTTTTTTAATTACTTATTTTATCATTTTTATTACGATTTATTATTACTTCTATGTTTTACAATCAATGCTTCTAACTTCTGTCCCATTGTGCGTTTGCTAATGGTGTAATAAAGAATATACTTACTTACTTACTTACTTACAGCGTCGTGAAATAAAAACTGTACACACAGAGCCCACAATATCAACAATATATAACTCAGTTGCAATCTAATTTTGTAAAATAAAGTTCTACCTCAACGGTCAGAGCAGCCACAAGATGTCGTTAAATATGGGATTCTAAAACTGAAGCCAACTATTAATATATAACGTCCATTAATACACCTCTAAAAAAGGAACATTTGTCTGTTAAAATAATGAGAGCCAGTGGAATACAACGTTGGTTCGAAGCCTGTATATAGAGCAGTAGTTCCAAAACTGTGTCACGCGGGTCAAACGCTGTTACTGGGTGGCCCGTCAAACCTTTCTCACTGCTGAATGCTTTACGGCCATTTTGTGTAAGACCTCTTTAATTTTTTATTTCTGATTTGCTCGAGGTTGGTTTTATATATCTGAATTTTAATTCTAAGCCGAGTTTAAAGCTCCATACCCTACGCACCAAACACTCTTGACCCAGATATTTTCATAAATAGAGAAAAATTTATATTTTCTGCGTTCCAGCTTGTTGCCATAATCGTCGCTAAACTATTGGTCCAAAGTTTTCCAACGACAGCGGTTTCTTAGACTCCTTTTCTGATGTCGTGTCCTTGACTTATAAGTTAAGCAACGAACCATCGAATGAGTTGTGTAATTCGATCACTGCTCGTACTCTGGCAGTGCCAGTCCCAAGCCAGGAACAAGGAGGACTATCGTAATGATCTTTGTTATCATACAGTATCGTGAAACTGAAATTACTTCTACTTCCAACAAGTTATCGTTCCGAAAGGTGTTAAAGCCAACTTCGTACCGAACATTCGCTTCGTATTCGCTTCGGGGTCGAATAGTGGGCCAAAGAGCTATTCGGTTTTCGGCCCAATAGTAGCGGTCGGACCGAATACAAATAGTGGTCATGTGACATCTGTTTCTGCATATGCGGCTGCTATAGCGAGTGGACTGAAGAAACTCTCTCATTAACTTAATATATGCTGTGGTTGCAGCCTGGCGTTGCCTACTGCCTGGACCGCGGTATCGCAGTGTCAGTAGTCTCATTCTTTGTGTACTGTATAGTGAGTGAACGTTAAGGTATTTTTTAATGTTGCCGGTAGACATATTTTCTACACTATTCGTATTCGTATTCGGCCGAATAGTTGGTCCAATTATTCGTAATTGGCCGAATAGTGATAATTACCTATGCGGTACAGCCCTACTTTTAACACTTGGGTACTATTAGTTATCGCCAACTTATTTCAAAGTAGGACGCATTGTGTGAAACAAACGGTCGAAGCAATTTTTCTATAGACGTCAACTGCATTTGTTGCCATTTAATGTCGTTGAACTGCTGTATCCAGTCTAACACCGTCACTAACGAACCACTACATACGAGCGCTTCTGTATAACCCTGCTGAGAGAAGCGCTTTATAAGATAAGATAAGATAAGATGGATAAGATAAGATAAGATAAGATAAGATAAGATAAAATAAGATAAGATAAGATAAAATAAGATAAGATAAGATAAGATAAGATAAGATAAAATAAGATAAGATAAGATAAGATAAGATAAGATTAGATAAGATAAGATAAGATTAGATAAGATAAAATAAGATAAGATAAGATAAAATAAGATAAGATAAGATAAGATAAGATAAGATAAGATAAGATAAAATAAGATAAGATAAAATAAGATAAGATAAGATAAGATAAGATTAGATAAGATAAGATAAGATGGATAAGATAAGATAAGATAAAATAAGATAAGATAAGATAAAATAAGATAAGATAAGATAAGATAAAATAAGATAAGATAAGATAAGATAAGATAAAATAAGATAAGATAAGATAAGATAAGATAAAATAAGATAAGATAAGATAAAATAAGATAAGATAAGATAAAATAAGATAAGATAAGATAAAATAAGATAAGATAAGATAAGATAAGATAAGATTAGATAAGATAAGATAAGATAAGATAAGATTAGATAAGATAAGATAAGATAAGATAAGATAAGATAAAATAAGATAAGATAAGATAAAATAAGATAAGATAAGATAAGATAAAATAAAATAAGATAAGATAAAATAAGATAAGATAAGATAAAATAAGATAAGATAAGATAAAATAAGATAAGATAAGATAAGATAAGATAAGATAAGATAAGATAAAATAAGATAAGATAAGATAAAATAAGATAAGATAAGATAAGATAAAATAAGATAAGATAAGATAAGATAAGATAAAATAAGATAAGATAAGATAAGATAAAATAAGATAAGATAAGATAAAATAAGATAAGATAAGATAAGATAAGATAAAATAAGATAAGATAAGATAAAATAAGATAAGATAAGATAAGATAAGATTAGATAAGATAAGATAAGATGGATAAGATAAGATAAGCTAAGATAAGATAAAATAAGATAAGATAAGATAAAATAAGATAAGATAAGATAAGATAAAATAAGATAAGATAAAATAAGATAAGATAAGATAAAATAAGATAAGATAAGATAAAATAAGATAAGATAAGATAAGATAAAATAAGATAAGATAAGATAAGATAAGATAAAATAAGATAAGATAAGATAAAATAAGATAAGATAAGATAAAATAAGATAAGATAAGATAAGATAAGATAAGATAAGATAAAATAAGATAAGATAAGATAAAATAAGATAAGATAAGATAAGATAAGATTAGATAAGATAAGATAAGATGGATAAGATAAGATAAGATAAAATAAGATAAGATAAGATAAAATAAGATAAGATAAGATAAGATAAAATAAGATAAGATAAGATAAGATAAGATAAAATAAGATAAGATAAGATAAGATAAGATAAGATTAGATAAGATAAAATAAGATTAGATAAGATAAGATAAGATAAGATAAGATTAGATAAAATAAGATAAGATAAGATTAGATAAGATAAGATAAGATAAGATAAGATAAGATAAAATAAGATAAGATAAGATAAAATAAGATAAGATAAGATAAAATAAGATAAGATAAGATAAAATAAGATAAGATAAGATAAGATTAGATAAGATAAGATAAGATGTTTCCGATACAATTTGAGCTACCCGACATGAAGAAGACAGCAATTGAACGAAAATTACGTATATACAGTGTCTTAAATAACCGATTTAAAGGTGTCTAAATGCACCCTTGTGACTAGCACTGCAGTATTAGTTAGTTGCTGTTTATATTATATACTCTTATTTTATGGAATCTACTTCCTCCATTGAAACGTGCCTCTTTATTAGCTGGTGGCCCAAGTGCCTCGTTCCGCTGTCTTAAAACCTCTTTCTATTCACTGGGTCTTTCGCACTGGGAGCGCCTCTGATTAGCGAATACTGTGAGAGGCGCTTTATAAATGTTTAGATACAATACAATACAATACAATACCATACTGAAAAATTTACCTTTTCATACATCCCGCATATTAAACTGTTTAAGACACAGACAGTCAAGAAAGTAATACCTCCTCGGACGACAGAAGCAATGTTTCTCTTTAAGCACATTTGCATAATAATTAGCATATAAATCCGGTAGGCTGGGCTTATTTTTGATTACAGTAATACTGTAGCTATCTTAACTCTATAACAAATTGCGCACCTGTCAGCTTGGATACAACAATAAACGAAATTGATTGATTGATTGATTGATCGATCGATCGATCGATCGATCGATCGATTGATTGATTGATTGATTGATTGATTGATTGATTGATTGATTGATTGATTGATTGATTAACGACCCTGTGTCATAACAAAGGTGATTACCGTTTCTCTCCTCCTTCGTCTATTAAATTTGTAGCGTTCTCCACTTATAAATTAACTATCGTGTCCCATTCTTATATAGCATCGGATGAAACCGTTTTGAAGGTGTCTGAGGCTAAAGCGCTAAACAAGCGACCACCGTGTGCAGCACTAATGTTGAGAGACACGACACCGTGACTTGACTCATCTGTCCAGTCAATGATCCAGCTGACAATAGCGGACACGTTGAAAGTAAGAAATCCAGTCACCGTTGATTCCTTTTCCTGACTAGGACCCAGTTTGATTAGCTGACCTTCAGACGTCACAGGAGTGACATTTGTTTCAGGCAGGGCGTCTATCTCCCCTAAGTCATTGGAGCAACGTCCCTTTCCCCCTCTTCTTCCCCCTCCCCGTTTCTTCCCCCAAAAATGGCGCACACACACTGACAGATCTTCCCTCCCCCCTATTTCTTGGATGGAGCATTTGCTCCAAGGTTTCTATGGTGTAGACGCCCGTGAATAAGCAAGTGCCTTGCGCTTAACTTGAGAGTAGAGCTTTACAAATTTGGAGTTTACTATTACCATTTAACGGACATCTTGTTTGGATGACACTTCAACAATAATATTTCAAGTCACAATTGTAATTAAGCATGCCATAATGATGAAGACATTTCAACACGGTCATGTCGTTGATATGAGTTAACACATTTCAATAATGACACATTTCAATACTGTCAAGTCTTGGGTGTACTTAAGTATGCCATAATCATGCTCACATATCAAAATGTAAAGTCACGATGTTCTTAGATAAATCAGAAGTCTACCGTCGTACCCAGAGTCCTGGGCGTTCGGAGGGGAAGGGGGGATTTGCCCCTAGATTTTGAAATTTGTCTCGTTTTCTGTGTTCATTAATGGCTATGCAAAAACGTCATTTTGCCCAACCCCTGAAAAATTTCTCCCCTCTGGAAAAATTCCTGCGGACGCCCATGCCCAGAGGATGCTTTGAGAAGCCAGTCCAATTCAATGCCTCAGTTCGATTTTCTTTCTTCATCGGAGCCCATCCTTAGACATCGTTTCGAATTTAGGCGCCTCAGGTAGACTATCAGTGCGACTATGGCCGCGATGACTAGCGCCAGGGTGAGAGTGTGGCCCAGAAGAACCTTCTGCCAAACGTCGATCTGTCTTTTTAGTTCCCCATTTGGACCAGGAGTGGCATCGTCGGACTGACTGAGAGCTACCTTTGGTACGGAATTCGACTCAGTTGATTTCCAGAAGTGACGCAATCCTGAAAGGTAAATGTAATGTTAGCTCAAGGTAAATGTAAGGTGAAGGTAAGGTAAAGGCAAGATAAAGGTAAGATGAAGGTATTGGTAAGAAAAGAGATATTAATGATAGGACCAAATTATGTTTTCATGTTGCAAGGTTTCATCAGTCATGATGACGACGTCGACAATGATGATGATGATGACGATAATGATGATGATGATGATGATGATGATGATGATGATGATGATGATGATGATGATGATGATGATGATGATGATGATGATGATGATGATGATGATGATGATGATGATGATGATGATGATGATGATGATGATGATGATGATGATGATGATGATGATGATGATGATGATGAACCACTGCCGAATCAACGATTAATAGCATTGAAAATAATTATTTCGACGCGTTTATTAAGCCTCCATATAATATGATGACCACACATCAATCCTGAATGAACAATTTGATCAAGATCTCTACACAGTAACCGTCTCAGAGGAGGAGGATCGAACCCATGCTCTTCGCGTTACAATGCGAGCATGCTAACCAATCGTGTAATAGATCGCGAATTTAACGACATATTTTGTCAACAAAGGATGTTGATTGTTGAAGTGGACATAAATTATTCTGACTTAATAAAGCTTGTTTTATAATATTTCTTATATTAATTTGGAGTACACAGGAGTTACCGATACGACAATAGAGGGAATACACGATTGTACGAAATTAGGAATATATAGTGTCCAAAATACATGATTTAAAGGTGTCTAAATGCACCCTTGCGATTAGCACTGGCAGTTTTAGTTAGTTGCTGTTTATATTATATACTATTATATACCCTACTGAAGAATTAGGCTTTTCATACATCCTGCATATTATTCTGTATAAGACACAGACAGTCAAGAAAGTCATATCTCCTCAGACGACAGAAGCAATAGTTCTCTTGTGGAGCATTTGCATAATAATTAGCATATAAATCCCGTAGGCTGGGCTTATTTTTTAAACAATTACTGTACCTACCTTAACTCAGTAACAAGTTGCGCACATGTAAGCTTGGATAGAACAATAAACGAAATTGATTGTTTAATTGATTGATTAACGACGTTTTGTCATAACAAAGATGATAAGTGTTCCCTTCTCCTTCATTCACCAAATGTTTACCATTCCAGCAGTTATTAATCACTTGTCGTGTCCCTTTCTTATAGCATCGGTTGATACCGTTTTGAAGGTGTCTGAGGCACCGCCTTAAACAAGCGACTACCAATCAATGATCCAGCTGACAATGGCGTACACGTTGAAAGTGAGAAATCTAGTCACCGTTGATTCCCTTTCCTAACCATAACCCAGTTTGATCAGTTTACCTTCAGACATCACAGGAACAAAGCCAAAGACTCCTGTACCGTCCATCGAGAACAGCTGATCTTTACCAGACGTGGCGTGGGAACTCAAGAGTCCACACACCCACTCCTCGAGGCAGCTCCGAGTGAGAATGTCTGTACTCCGTAAGCTGAACACGGTACGCGTGGCTGCCCTCGTGTGCCTCTCGATGTCGAGGTTCCCTGGAAGGTGGTAGTGTGAGACCACCCGTGTCGATAATTCTACTCGTTTCGTCTTCGATGCCTGGAGACAATGTCCATTGTCCTCTGTCCGATTCCTGATTTTCGGATCCTTTGCGTTGAAGTATGCCTGTGGTAGCCAACACTTCTTCGTCACCGCCTCGAGGTGTCTGACTGGACTCTGAGGGAGTGGGGTCCTGGGGCGTGGTACCTCCCATCCGTCCTTCCATTGATCCTACCCGTATCTCTTGATCCTCGATTAGTTTCTGCACAGTGGCGTCACTAGGGGGGTGCGGGGGGTGCGGACCGCACCGGGTGACACCCTAGGAGGGGGGTGACACCCAAGATGAGAAAAAAAAGTTTTTTTTAAACATGAGGTCATCACTGTTTTTGGGAGACGAATTCCTGTCAAAGGTAAAGAGGTAATGATGAAATCCTAGAAAAAGGTTTTTTGGGAGACGAATTCCTAAAAAAAGTCATCTTTTTTTTAGGGTGACACCATGACTTACCGCACCGGGTGACACCAGCCCTAGTGACGCCACTGTTTCTGCAGCAGAGTGAGCCATTCCTTAAGCTCCATTACAGTAGATTCAGAAGCAACTCCGTCGATGCCTTTGAACAAAAGTCATAGTTACGGCGTACACGATTATGATTACAACGTTCTGATAAAGCTAAGTTATTCCTAATCGCAAACAGCAAAGTTTTAGAGCACAACCTATAAAGTTAAAAACCAAGCACCAGCTTAATCACGAGCGTTGCGTCTCAAAAGCCAAGGGCACGAAGAAGTGCGTGTTTAAAAGAGCCTTGTATTTGGACTTTTTTCTCTCTGTGGTTAGCTCGGCTGCAGCACCCGCTGTGGCTTGAATATACGACGGTGCAAGGGTGTCAGCCACCGTCGCGTCCCACACCAGATGGGGCCTGCGCGCCATGGAATCATTGTCCGGTCTTCTGCCATCTGATTGGTGTTCAACCGCTTGCGACACAAAGGCATATAAAGTCGAAGAAGCCCATTGCCGAAGTTTAGGGATGCTATATAAGCATGGCACACAGTAGCCAATTGGTTATAGCAGTTGCTTTAGACACCTTTAAATGGGGGTCAACTTAAACTATATATGCACGGTATGCTGACTTGATAATTAATTGTAATGGTTTGGAAGGATCAAGTCAGTCGGCAGATTTTTGAATTTACGAATTTAAAACGATTAATTAATAAAACAATGCAAACGGGGCCTGTTTGAGACAAAATTAACCCTCGAATGCAAGAGGGGGGTCGACCGGACCCCAGACCCGTTTTCCACGGATAACTTTAGAACGGCTAAGAAATTGTAAAAATGGTTTTAGGACATCCTAAAGCCTTCAATTTGGCTTTGTGTAATATATTTGGCATGATTATTCTCCCAGTCTGTTCCTCACAACCATAGCATGTATACCAAGGACATCGCAAGATATGCGGCTGATGGTCATACCTGGACATGCTTTACCAGCCCAGAAATAAATTGATCAACGCACGTTATTAGTTGTTTAACAGTAACAAAAATAATCATAATACTTGCTGCTATTTAACTAAAGGTAGTATTGAAATTAAAATTAAAAAGTTTCTGCCTTGCGCTTGTACAGTTCATGATTCATGGAAGAAACACATGACCTCGATATTTTCTTTTCATTTGTATCTCTGGACTGACGTGTTTCCAGAAAACTACACTTGGAAATACATGCTCTACAGTCTAGAGCATAGAACACAGTTAACTTAAAAATGTAAAAATGGACGCTAGTGGTTTTTCCAATGAAGGCTTCAATTATTTTTTATTTATTGTAATCGAACATCTAAAAAAAGCGCCATTGAAGGGTGCAGAGGCGCTCTTGACCCAAGTCAGTTCTAAAATATGGAGCTAGTCCACAATCGTTAATTCAGGTGTCAAAATTACCAATTATTATTGCTTGGTTATCTTACAGTTGGTAGCACACATTGAACGTTAGGTAGTTAGTTGCTGTTTAACGACGCTGTTTCGTAACAGAGATGATTGGGACTGGCACTGCCAGAGTCCGAGCAGTGCCGGAATTTGATAATTATTATTATATTTAAGTTCGGATAAAATCACTTTAGAGGAGTCTAATTGTGCGACTATATAGCGGATGGAATGTTAGCCTCAAAGCCAAGAGGTTGGGAATTCGAAATTCCACCTGGATGGAATATATCTAGCATTTTCTAGAGAACACTGCTATAAATTGGTTACACTACTAAATTTCTGCTACTTCTTATACTCCGGACAAAGCAAAATTGCGACGTTAATCGTCTTTCTTAGGGCACAGCGTCGTTAAAACTGGGAATAACCTACAAATTAATTTGCGGTAACCAGCGAATGAACAAAATTCAAAGTGTATAATTATGTTCAAAAGAGACGATTTCAATGTGTCCAATTTCTGGGAAAGGAGGAACGACGATGTGAATTATCTTTGTTATGAAACAGCATCATTGAACAGCAACTAATCAACCAATCATAAAAATTAAGTTAGCAGTGTTTTATTATTCTCTAAAGGCTGTTGACAACAAACTGAAAGTATATAATAGTATAAAGATCTCTTTTCTTGGAGAATGTTGCTTTGTTCATTTGTTCATCATCCAGATGAAAATGTCCTTATGTTTTTTTTTCGTATTTTACTCTGATAACGATTATTTTGGATAATCTAGACATGTGATAATTCTTCATTTTCCTTTCTGTCTTTCAGAAGTAGTTTTCTTTCTTCAGTTGATTTGCTGTCGAATTCGTAGACCTACAAGCAATAATAATCGATAGACTCTCAAAGATTCTTTGAATAATATTTTTTCTACAATATTCCTACAATTGCCAAAAAGACTTTCTATTCGGCTAATAATAGCTCCTCTTTGGCGCCAAGGGCTGTGCGGTATTCATGCTGGCCTTAAGGCTCTTCTCTTCATAATTCGTTATCGCAATCTTCAAACTTCTAAAGAGCAGTTATTAAGGCGGGTGTCGTTTAGAGCGAGAATAATTGAAAGGCGAAGGATCAGGTGAGCCTGGGTAGGAATACTTGAAGAGGTGAAACTTCAATTCTAAGTGGAAAGCCCGGGGTGATAAATAGAGGGATGGAGGACGGGTTGCAATGATTATGGAGGAACCGAGAATCTGCGGAATTCAGTGGGGTATAAGTTTTTGTATGTATATATTTATATTTTTTCTTCCTGTCATTCTTTTTTTCGAGTATTTTATGTGTATTTTTCTGATTTTCTGTCATTTTTGCAAACTAACGATCGAGACGTAACTAGCGATGGATGAACAATTACAAATATATAGTGTCTGAAAAGAACGATTTAAAGGTGTCTAATTACCTTATATAGGAAGAGGGTGATACTAACATCTTTATTATGACACATAATCGTTAAACATCAAAGAAACCAACTGTCGGTGCGAAGATGAGACGGCCAGGGATAAGTTTAGTAACCGACCTTCATATAACTAAGCTATGAAAAATCAAGCCGCTAACACTTAATATCCGTAACTTCACACTTCATACTTCTTTTCAATCCAGCTCACGTTACTTTCCATTGGCAATCTTTAATTACCCACATTCGATTGTCATGTGGGTTAAATCAATGGTTATTGTAGAACCTTACGAATACGTTTAAAAGGTGTGTGTCTAATTTAAATAACAGCCCATCATTTTAATACAGCGTCGCTATTAAAAAGTAATAATCATGGAATGTCTAACGACATTTTTGGCCGCTAGAATCCTTAAGATCAAACTCATCTAACGTTTTAGTAATGTTTACAACAGAGATTGTATTTATAATACTCAATATTTAGCGACATCTTGTGGCTGTCATGACCCTGATGACGTCGACCTGATCTTACCTTATACATTCAACGAAGAGATAAGAAAATCCGCCGATAGGTAGCCTAGTTGCTTCATAACGATGCTGTGCCATTAGAAAGATGAATTTCGTCGCCCTCCTAATTTTCCAGGTTTGGGACTGGCACCACTATTTTTTGTGTCTGAAGAATGCGTGTTAAAGGTGTCCAAGTCAATAAAAATTATATAGTAGCAGTGGATAAATGTTTGTAAAACAATGACTTTTCTTAATTGTAAATGCGCATCTTCAAGAAACCTCCATTTCAATCTGGATTTAGGAAATCTAATTCAACTGAAACCTTACTTATTCGGCTTCTAGCAAATGTATTTCAAGCCTTTGACCGTGGTCATGTCACCTTGCTAGCTCTCTATGACATAAGTGCAGCCTTTGACACTGTAGACCACTCTATTCTCCTAAACCGGCTATCTATATCTTTTGGTATCACTGACAGTGCTCTCTTATGGTTCCGCTCTTTCCTCTCTGTGGTCTTTGGAACACATCGCACTCCTTGGGTTACTAACCCCTATGGTCTCCCTCAAGGCTCTGTTCTCGCTCCTTTGCTCTTCATACTCTATACTTCGGACCTCGAGGGGATTTTACAGCCGTTTGGGGTTTCATCCCACCAGTATGCGGATGACACCCAATCTATGCTGCATGGTCCGGCCTCCTCTGCTGTCCAAATGGTTGAACGCACCTTAGCAGCCTCTTCTGCTCTTGATGCTTGGCTTTCTTCTAATCGCTTGCGGCTGAACCCTGATAAAACTCAGTTTATATGGCTCGGTGGTCGCGTCCAACTCAGCAAGATTGATTTTGAATCTCTTCATCTCAGGTTCCCCTCATTCAGTTCTCCTCCTCTGTTCGTGACTTGGGGATTGTCCTTGACTCTACGCTCTCCTTCACAGATCAAGTTAACCTTTTATCGCGATCTTGCTTTTATCATCTACGCCAGTTTCGATCCATCCGCAGGTGTCTGTCGGTCCATGCTGTCTCTACACTGGTCCACGCCTTGATCTGCATTCGGGTTGACTTTGGTAATGCTGTGTACACTGGCCTTTCCTCCTCCAATATGCACAAACTTCAGTCTATCCTCAATGCTTCTGCTCGGCTTATAGGTGATATTCCTAAATTTGCCCACATCTCTGCCTTTATTCGTGACTCCCTCCACTGGCTTCCTGCCCAACAGAGAATTCTGTTCAAAACCATAACCATCGTGCGCAACTGTCTCACTGGGTCTGCTCCGTCTTACCTAATGAATTTCTGCACCACGGTTTCTTCCCTGCCTGAGAGGGCCTCCTTGCGATCCTCGGCCCGTGGCCTTGTGGTTGTTCCGCGTATGCACTCTTCCACGGCCCAATCCAGGAGCTTTGCCTATGTGGGTCCTTCAGTCTGGAACAGTCTTCCCCAGTCCTTCCGCCAAGAGCTTCTTGTCCTCTCTCCTCTTCAGTTCCGTAGATGCTTGAAAACCTTTCTTTTTGCCAGTTTTGGCAGTGATGTGGGTCGAGAGCGCCGCTGATTTGAGTGGCGCTATATAAATGTTCAATTACAATTACAATTACAATTACTATAGGAAGTAGAAAAAGGCCATATATGCTGATTGGTAAGAATGCTGTCCTTAGACACCTATAAAACGTTGCAAATATATGCTATATAGGCTTGAAACACAGTAACCATTTGGTGGGAGCGCATGCTTTAAACACCTTTAAAACGCTGTCCACCGGTATTATATAAGTATGGGCTGCGTGATCAAACTGGATCCCTGATGGCCTTGGTAGCTAAAAGACGTCGCTAAACAACGAATTAATAAAAAAAATGGATTTAAAAAAATGCCGATAGTTGGATTAGGGTTCTTTTGCACTGACTTTGAAAGACATACAGAAACATACACAAGACAATTTCATTAAGACTCGTCAGTCGTTAGATTTGTTGAATTTACGAAATAAAAACAATTATTTGTTCTGTTTGTTCGAAATTGCAATTGAACGTTTGCCGCGTAAGGGAAACCGCAGGACAGTTGTGCCGTTTTTCAATAAGTAGGCCTAAAATAATTTCTGTCGACGTCAACGTCCTATATTACCACAAGATGTCGTCAAAATATCGATGCAATCTTATGTCGACAGCTTACGTGCTTGACCTGTAACGCAGAGAGTACGGGTTCGATCCTCTCCTGTGCAGGAACCTCTTGGCAAGTCTTTCACTCACAATAATTATTGCTCAGCGCCATCGATGTTCTGTCGTATGGTCGTGTGTGCACTTCTGAACTCTGGAAGGAACCCAAATATATTGTATTATATCAAATACAGTTGTACTGTAGTGTATTTATGGTAAGTAAGTAAGAAAGTAAGCATATTCTTTGTGCACTTGTATTGTATTGAGCCAAGTACAGTTATGTAGCATTGTATCAAATGCAACTGTATTGTACTGTATCAAACACCATTCATTGTCTTATATCAAATACAGTTGTATTGTATTGTATTTTGAGTAAGTAAATAAGTAAGTATATTTTTTACAGTTGTATTGTATTGTATTGTATATGGGCATTTATAAAGCGCCTCTCGCGGTATATACCATTCAGAGGCGCTCCCAGTGCGCGAAACCCCGAGAGAAAAAGCAGGATTTAAGGTGAGAAAAGGAAGAAGCAACGCTACCAGAGAGAATGGTGGTGCGGACAGAAGGAGGAAGTCGGTTCCAAAGTGAGGGACCTATGCAGGCAAAGGACCTGGACTGAGCCATAGTTGTCCTGACACGAGGAACTAAGAGGTCAAGACGATCAAAAGATCGGAGACGACGCAGCGAAGCAGCAGAATGAGGCCGTTGAAACAGATCACGTAAGTACTGTGGAGCAAAACCCAGCTGAGAGTTGTATTGTACTCTATCAAATACAGTTGTAGCGTATTGTATCAAGCGCAATTATGCTGTTTCAAATACAGTTGTATTGTATTGTATTCTAAGTAAGTAAGTATATTTTCACTGTGCCGTTGTATTGCATTGAATTGAATATAGTTGTATTATATTGTATCAAATACAGACTAAATATATACAGTTGTATTGTATCAAACGCAGTTATATTGTATGAGAATCAGTATTAAAACAATGCTTACTGTGTACATCCGGGTCTTCTTCCCATGATGCGTATCCCAGGTGAGTTCCATCCGACCACCGTCACTGATCATAGGAATTCCGAGAGTCCAATCCACAGACAGCGTGATAGGAAAACGGATCAATAGACTGAAATCATCAACAGACTACGGATTTTGCAGCACTCCATGATTAAGTAGATGGTCTTCATTGGTTTCAATCGGTGATTTTTAGAATTAGTTTCCAGTCTTAATGACGGCGACAGCAGAATGAGAAATTGGCTTTCAGCGAAATCAATGATTATTTTGGAGCCGCATGATTCGTTTGAAAGGTATCTATCTAGATTTAAGTAAAAGCTTTTGTTTTAATATTGTGTCTCTATTGGGAAGTCATGTTGTGGTGACGGTGGTCAGGATGATTATGATGACGACGATGATGAGCGTGATTATGATAATGATGATGATGATGATGATGAGAGAGATGATGATGACGACTATATGTCTCGTTGTTATGTTAGTAGAATACGGTCTACACGGCAGTAGTAGTGATGGTGTTTTTGTGTGGCAATTGCAGTAGTGGTAGCTGTAAAAATAGATAACCTATACATGTAATCTTAAAAATAATAAAGTAAAAAAGCAATAGTGATAACAATGATAATGATTGCAATTTTCTTTATGTGCTTGAGGCATACTCCAATGACTTTAAAACAAATAATAATGCCACTTTTTAGTGACCGAGAAAATAAAATCGTTTGAGAAAAATCCCTTTCAACACGGCTTTGTTATCATCCACCTGATCACGAATTGCGCCATTTTCATTGCTTTTCCCAGGGCATTAATAATGGAGGAAAGATCTGATGATGATGATGATGATGATGATGATGATGATGATGATGATGATGATGATGATGATGATGATGATGATGATGACGATGATAATGTTGATGATTACGAACTACTGCCGAATCAACAATTAATATGGTAATAGCAATATAACTAATTATTTCTACGCATTTATTAAGCTTCCATATATAATGACCAAACATTAATCGTGAATGAAGGACTTGATCACAGTTCCTACACAGTAACCGTCTCAGAGGAGGAGGATCGAACCCATGCTCCTCGCGGTACAAGACGAGCATTCTAACTAATCGGGTAATGGATCGAGAGTTTAACGACATATTATGACAACAAAGTCTGCTGAAGTCGACATAAATTATTCTGACTTAACACAGTTCCTTATATAATATTTTAAAATTAATTTGGAGTGCAGACAATAGAAGAAGAAGACGACGAGAATATATAGCGATTGTACGAAATTACGAATATAAAGCGCCTGAAATAAACGTTTTAAAGGTGTCTAAATGCACCATTATGACACAGTGTCATCTGAAAGAGATTCCAGTGGACTTAAGTGTGTGTGTCACTGTTTAGGGATCTTGAGTAAGTCCTTCACTTACATTTGATTGTCTTCCTTTCTTGCCATTTTCGGGTGTTTTACATGTATTTTTCATTTTATTTTCGTTAACGAAGACATTATCGTTACCGTTATCGTTAACGAGAATCACACTGATATTAGGACGCGTTACACAATTTGCTTGGAGCTTCGAAAGGCTTTGAAGAATGGGTGCATTCAGTTTTATGAATGCACGATGCTCCATATTCACCGACATCCATGGCGATCATAGGCTGTTGCCATAAGAGCCACTGGTCCATCGGCTTGGAATGGTATCCCCTCAGAGATTCGTCACTTGACAAATCTGTCTTCGTTTAAGAAAACTTTGAAAGCACATATAATGAATACCTAGTTAAATATGTCATGCTGCCCGAGTTACTATCTTGTCAATTTTAGTTAAGCGTAGTGGGCTTATAGCCCACTTGGGTTACCATTTGTTGCCAAAACTTACCTGCCTTTTTTGTACACTGAATTTTGTTGGTTTTTTTTGTTACAATAAAAAAATCCTTGATAGACGTAGCGCACTTTCACGTTCTCATGTTTGTCAATATTGCACTTTTTAATCAATCAATAAATCAACTTTTCATTTGTTTGGTAACGAAAATAACTGAATTTTCGTCATTTTCGTTATAGTTACAGTTATAGTTAATGATTATTCTTAGTTACAGTTACAAGGCTGGAAGCAGCCGCCTGCGTCACAGTGCGGGAGACTACCCTTAACCCTCAGGCTACCAAGGTTTTTTTGCGACATCGGCTTCCAAGGGGGTGGGGGTGGTTACCATCCCCCGGAATTTCATGTTTGGTTCAAATATCATATCATGTAATACAGCATTTGATTCAGCATTCATTTCTGACAAGAATGGTGTATTTAGTTGTAAAATATATGAATGCATCTCGAAATTATATATTTTTTAACAAAGGCACCGGTCAATTTAACGATATCTTATATTATCCCACACAATTTGTACTTTTTGGATAAAAAATATAAATGATGTGGGTTTTGAAAATGAACTATGTATCCAAGAATATTCTAAATATTATCAGGCAAAACCTAAAGGCATGCAGCTATATCAACATGAAACAAGAAATTATGTAATTTTTCCCGGCAGTCAAATACGTCAGTGGTCCTTGCAGTTATTGCAAGTTACTTCCATTGTTTTGTGCGATGCTTCCTGCAAACCGGCTTCTTGAACACTTCACAGCACTGCTTTACTCTGTTAGCATTCTGCTTTGACTGTTTATAGCCCTTCCCCATACCCAACCATATCGGTTTACGTTGTGATGTTGCATCAGTGATTTTCACACTGATAAAGCGCATTATTATTTATTATGATCACTTCCGGTTTTCAAAAGACAAATAACTAAGAACCAAATATATCCCTACATTCCCTCTAAAGAATGGCATAGTTGTTTCTCTTCCAGAAAGAATAATGAATACCTTTATAGTCGACAACAGCTAACAGCTGACGAGAGAAATTCCTGATTCCAAAAGTGGTACCTAGGCTATATCGGGTATAACTTTTTTATGGCGTGAGATATCATCACGACTTTTACCTCAAAATGTGTGCAAATGGACCCCCTACAGCTACTTAAAATGTCAAAATTATATTCCATGTGCCAAAAAAAATTTTTGCAGAAAAACGTAGGGGGTGGTAACCACCCCCTTGGTAGCCCGAGGGTTAACTGACGAAGTTGATAATAAGAGTCCCGACAAAGCAAATTAATATGTCGTATGAATGTGAGCTCTTGATCCAGAATTACACCAAAATCCCGTACTGTGGAGGCAAAGGAAACCCAGGGGAATTCAAGTGACAGAGCCTCGAGGTTAGTTTTTGCAAGCTGTTGGTGCGTACCAAACCAGATACATTGGGTTTTCGCCGGGTTTAACCGTAGACGGCTTGAGGACATCCAGGTCTCCAAACTCCCCACGACCCGGGAGATCTCTCGAACCGCAGCAGCAGCCGCCGACGGCGAGCAGTGGACATACGCTTGGAGGTCATCCGCGTAGGACTGACTTAAGACTGCACTGGCCGCCAAGAGTGGGCCAAGGTCAGCAGTATAGAGTATGTACAATAGGGGACCCAAAACAGAGCCCTGGGGCAGGCCAAACGGAGCAGGAACCCAGGGTGACCTAGCTGACCCACAGGCCACAATGCAAGAGCGATCCTGGAGGTATGAGGTAAGCCAGTCAAGAAATTTTCCAGAGAGACCATAGGAGGTAGAGAGGCGTGTCAAAAGAATTGTATGATCAGCTGTATCAAATGCAGCGCTTACATCAAACAGGCTTTGGACTGGCAGTCTTACTCTAACAGTTTAAACGACGCTCTTTCATAACAACAATTATTAGTGTCGCCCTTCTGCTTTCATCATCATCAGTAACTGTAGGTGTGCGATGCCATTTTCCACTGTAGTCTGTCCAATGAGGTGTGGTTCAGCTCCTGAAGAGATGTTCCACACCATCCGATGATATCGTCGAGCCATTCCTTGTGGGGTCGTCCTCTATTGCTCTCAGTCAGCTATTGCCTCCTCTTGCCTCAATGTAGCTACGCCTGTGTCGGCAAGGGCCTCACCATACCTGGATGGATCGAGAGTTTAACGACAATATTATAGGCTCTGCGATTGGACTTCAAGTGGCGCTTTAGAAGTTTACGAGTACGATTACAGTTCTAATTATAAAACAAGTTTTAAACAAGTTGATATTATTCAATTTACGCTTATATGAAAAATATAACTTTGATTGCGAGACAATCGTGTTTTTTGGAAGATAGTCCGAAGCAAGAGCCAATCGAGAAAACGTTTATTGTCTTTGTTGTCCGTTTTCTTGACTAACTTTGCGGACCGGCAACTGAAAACTGGAGGACCGACACACGTCCGTGGACCACTACTTTGGGAAGTAGTCCTACTGCTATAGTAGTGCACCTACTGGTTATATGGATAGCAAGATATACGTCATCATCTACGTAATTCCAACTATCGACGCATATTGGTCCAAGTTACTCGGAACATGATACTGTTCTATCTATCATCTGTGGACGGGAATCCGTTGGTAGGGCTCAACGTGAGTGCGTGGGACCACCATTACAGGTGACTCTACTAGTTTTCTGAGCATTGATTTGGTTATAATTTGATGACAATCCAGTTCTCAATGACATTTAACATTATGTAGACTGGCGTAAAGAGCGCTAATCAATAGTTTCGGACGCTTGGTTGAATTTTCAATTACAGTTATAATTGCAGTAGTTTAGTATCAATACAAAATTCGCAATATATTTTGCAGCTTTCACGACCGTTGACGTCAAAGTGACTCTGGCTATAGCTACCAGGCCCGGTTCGTCCATATGGGCAACTGGGCAGCCGCCCAGGGCCGCCGATTTTTAGGGGCCGCCAATTTTCCATTTTTCAAAAATTATTTAATTATTATTCGTAAAAAGAGGTGAATGACAAAAAAGGTCATCAACTTTTTTGTGCTTAGGGCCGCCGGTTTGCCTAGGGCCGCCGATTTGCCCAGGGCCGCCAAATGTCTTGAGCCGGGCCTGATAGCTACTGTTCCACGACAATGTGTCATAACAAAGATGATTAGCGTCGCCCTCCTCTTTCTTCAGGACTTGGACTGGCACTTACAGTTTTAGAGTAAGGGCATTGTCGCCCTTCTACTTTTTTAAAGGCCTAAATCGAACAACTCATTCTGAAGAGTAGTAGAAGCGCATTTTAGCGATTGAGCGAAACTGATTAATCTTATATCGCCTCATATATCAATTATTAAGGTGTCGAAGTACAGGGTGACTATAGTATCCAGTTTTAGTAGTAACAGTGATCGTTTAAAGATATCTTTTGGCTTACAGGGTAGGTGACGTTATTCCTTACTCTACTCGTTCGCTTCTTGCTTTTCTTATTACACTAACGATTGGATTCAACAGTTTAGCGACATCTTATGGTAACAAAGTCCGTCTGACTCCGTTGCCAGAGTGACCAGATGTCGCACATTGGATTGATTTAAATGCGACTTAGATAGCAACTTATTGGCCGAAAGAAATTTCATTGAACTCAAGATCATCTTCCTTTCATTCCATTTTCGAGCATTATTCTGATTTTCTCTCATATTTTACTATTTTAAAACTGAATCAACCGAGCCGAGTTAACGATTGAACGAAATTACATTTGTATATATTGTGTCTAAAAGCCACGATTTAAAGGTGTCTAAATTAGGAGGAGGGCGAAGTTAATCATCTTTCTTATGACACAGCGTCGTTAAACATCAAACAGACCAACTGTTGGTGCGAAGATCAGACTGCCTGAGAAAAAGACAGGTTACCGGCCCTCATATACCGAGGTTAAGAAAAATTAAGTCGCTAGCACTTCACACCCATAACTTCCTCTCAATCCAGCTTAATTAGTTCCTCTTATGTCGCAAAGTTAGTATATATAATGACTGGTGACCAAGTTTTAAAGGTGTTTAATATTATGTAAATCAGTCACATAGACCAAGATAGCATGCGAACGAAATACCGTAAAGCAGTAACAATCCCTTGCACAACTGAACAATAAATTCTCTGCGTAAACTTAGCAACAGTCAATCAAAATGTTTAGAAATGACATCCAAAATTCTGCACTTAGACAGAATAACTCGTTGAAATGGTACAGCTGTTGAACAGCAATTGACATTTGCGTTGATATGCGCAAAATCCGAGATAGCCTTTAACACCTTTAAAAAGTTTATTTTGTACGCTATATAAACTTGTCGCACGCTTTCGCGATAGAGTGTCTCTGACGGCAATAATTCGGTGAAAGGGAATGCGAAGAATTATGTCAAAAACAAGAATGCGGATAAGAATGTGATGAAGGAGGAGAAGGAGCAAGAGAAGTATTAGAGCAGTCCCAACAGACAGCCAATGATAGAAAGTGTTATCGACATCATTTTCATATCCTCGAAGCTGAGAGCCGATGGCCAGTCCTCTCCTTCACCACCTGATCTCCCCCGCCAGTGTACTACACCTAATAATAATAATAATAATAATAATAATAATAATAATAATAATAATAATAATAATAATAATAATAATAATAATAATAATAATAATAATAATAATAATAATAATAATAATAATAATAATAATAATAATAATAATAATCTTCGTTTAATATTTTCAAACTGACAATTACGCAGTATGATTACAAATCAGTTTGAACGGATGATCACAAGTTATTACAGGAATCGAATTTTAACTGTATACGGCAGCCTTGCAAGGCGCCCGTCACGTCCTACAGCTCATTTTCACAAACGCGCCATCTCGCGAATTGATAGGCTGAGTGGACCTTGGGAGGGTTACGGGAGGCGATCCCGCTACCTACTGCACTTCACGCCAGTGATGTTATCACTACTCTATAGTTTTGTTCTGTAGTTGAGTAAGTGAAACAGATATTTGTATTGATTGTACTGTCATGCTTGTATTGTAACCAATGCGTTGTCATGATTGTGTTGTCATGTGATTTTGGATGCATGTGATTATCTCACTGTGGTCATATCTAACACTGGAATGGTTCTTTGTGAACAGGTTTTTCAATCGCTAAAACTAGATTTGGGAACTATTTCCCTGTGTCTGTACGCTCTGCTTTGTCGCTGGTGTCATTCCGTTCTTAAAACTTGCTTTTTTCAAACTACTAATCCACCATAGGCTGCCTTTCTGTCTTACGGACTGATCTTCTGCTGTTGCCTTCTGCATTAGACACCGGCTCAAAAGCAGTTACAAATGACGATAACAGTTTAATTTGCATGACCATGTAAATTAAACAACAAATTGAGGCAAGTAGTACGTAGTTATTTGCAGTTTATAATAATATTTATTTATTGTACTCTTATTATAATTAGTCGAAACATGTGTTTAATCAACTAATAGGTCTATATGAGGGGGAAATAAATTACATAAGGCTGTTTATATGGGAAAGGATGGGTCACCCAAATACAAAAACTAATCGGGATGGTTATGCCGGATGCCTCCGTCGGCATTTAAAATTTGGTACAGCATGCGTTTTCAATAGACACCAACTTCAGTCAGATAGCAGATAGTCTAGAGTCATTCTGTTCTAGACTTGGCAATAATTGTAATTGTGATCTATAACTTCTGTAGCGCCCGTGTCTAATGCACAAGGCTTCAAACGATGAGAAGCCAGTCCAAATCAGTTCCTCATTTCGATTATCTTTCTTCATCGGAGCCCATCCTTAGACATCGTTTGGAATTTAGGCGCCTAAGGTAGACTATCACTGCGACTATAACCGCGATGACTAGCGCCAGGGTGATAGTGTTGCCCAGAAGAACCTTCTGCCCAACGTCGATCTATCTTTCCAGTTCCCCAGTTGGACCAGGAGTGGCATCGTCGGACTGACTGAGAGCTACCTCTGGTACGGACTGCGACTCGGTTGAGTTTCCTAACTGACGCAATCCTGAAAGGTAAAGGTAATGTAAGCTCAAGGTAAATGTAAGGCGAAGGTAAGGTAAGGGTAGGATAAAGGTAAGATGAAGGTTATTTAAGGTACAAGTAAGGTAAAATCAAGGCGGATAAGAAAACAAGATGTTAATGACGGAACCAAAATATGTTGTCACATTGCAAGGCTTTATCAGTAATGACGACGACGACGACAATGATGATGATGATGATGATGATGATGATGATGATGATGATGATGATGATGATGATAATTATGAACCACTGCCGAAACAACGATTAATAAGGTAAAACATTGACACTAATTATTTCTACGCATTTACTAAGCCCCCCAATATGATGACTAAACGTTTATCATGAATGAAGGACCCAAGGTCCCTACACAGTAACCGTCTCAGAGGAGGAGGATCGAACCCATGCTCTTCGCGTTATAATTCGAGCATTCTAACTAATCGTGTAATTGATCGAGAGTTTAACGACATCTTATGGAAACAAAGGCCGTTGAGGTCAACATAAATTATTCTGACTTAATAATATACAGCTTGTTTTATGATTTAAACAAAAATTAATTTGTAGTACAGACGAGTTTCCGATGCGACATATGGATGCAGATGACGATTAGATAGCGAGTGCACGAAATTAAGAATATATAGTTCCTGAAATAACTGATTTAAAGGTGTCTAAATGCACCCTTGTGACTAACACTGTCAGTATTAGTTAGTTGCTATTTATATTATATAATAGTCTATTATATGCCGTACTGAAAAATTTACCTTTTCATACATCCCGCATATTAAACTGTTTAAGACACAGACAGTCATAATCTCCTCGGACGACAGAAGCAACCATTCTGTCATGGTACATTTGCACAATAATAATATTGGCATATAAATCCTGTAGGCCGGCTTATTTTTGATTACAGAATTACTGTAGCTACCTTAACTCTGTAACAAGTTGCGCACATGTCAGTTTGGACACGAAATTGATTGATTGATTGATTGATTGATTGATTTATTTATTTATTTATTTATTTATTTATTTATTTATTTATTTATTTATTTATTTATTTATTGAATGACGACGCTGTGTCATAACAAAGACGATTAGCGTGTCCCACTTCCTTCTTTCGTTAAATGCGTAGCATCCACCAGTATTTAATCGCCTATCGCGTCCCAATCTTATATAGCATCGGGTGAAACCATTTTGAAGGTGTCTGAGGCAACCGCCCTAAACAAGCGACTACCGTGTACAGCATTAACGTTGAGACACACGACACCGTGACCTGACTCACCTGTCCAATCAATGATCCAGCTGACGATGGAGGACACGTTGAAAGTGAGAAATCCAGTCATCGTTGATTCCTTTTCCTGACCTGGACCCAGGTTGATCAGTTGAACTTAAGGAGTTGCTCTTGCTTCAGGAACAAAGTTCCAGACTCCTGCACCAATCTTCGAGAGCGGTTGGTCTTTACCAGACGCGCTTTGGGAACTCACGATTCCGTGTAGGTCCACTCCACGAGACAGCTTCGAGTCAGAACGTCCGTACTCCGTAAGCTGAACACGGTACTCGTGGCTGCCCACGTGCACCTCTCGATGTCGAGGTTCCCTGGAAGGTGGTAGTGTGAGACCATCCGTGTCGATGATTCTACTCGTTTCCTCTTCGACGCTTGGAGACAATGGGGTCGACATCCTTTGTCCACCGTCCGATACCTGATTATCGGATCCTTTGCGTGGATGTATGTCTGTGGTGGCCAACACTTCCTCGTCACCGCCTCGAGGTGTCTGACTGGACTCTGAGGGAGTGGGGTCCTGGGGCGTGGTACCTCCCATCCGTCCTTCCATTGATCCTGCCCGTGTCTCTTGATCCTCGATTAGCGTCTGCAGCAGTGTGAACCACCCATAAAGCACCGTTACAACAGATTCAGAACCAATGCCGTCGATGCCTTTAAACAAAAAGTCACAGTAACGACAATTTTAGAAATACGATAACGGCGTCCTAATCAAGCTATGTAATTTCTAATCGTAAACTCAACATTTTTAGAGCGCAACCCTTAAAGTTGAGCTTTATAACGAGCGCTGCATCATATATCAGAGGTCCTAGTCCGCAGGGGGCGTCTATCCCCTAAGTCATTGGAGCAACTTCACCTTTCCCCATTGTTATTCCCCTTCCCCTTCCTTCCCCCTAAAATGGTGGCAGACACACGGACATATCTCCCCTCCCCAATTGTTTTGGGTGGAGCATTTGCTCCAAGTTTTCTATGGTGTAGACGCCCCTCCTAGTCCGGTTTCCGATGCCATAGTAACGGCGTTTAGGATTACGACGTCCTGTAGTTTAGGATAAACGTGAAAGGACCTAGCTTAAACTGAACATCTTATAGCGCTATTTTTAATAATTCGCAATCGTAGAGTACAGACTTCTAAACTGCTACTCTAAAGTTAGGTTAGTTGCTTTCTAACGACACTGTGTCATAACAAAGGTGATTAGCGTCGACCTCCTCCTTTCTTCAGGCTACGGACTGGCACTGCTAGAGTGTGAGCAGTGGCGGAGTTCTCTAAAGTCAAGCAAAAGTAGCCTACCAGCTTATTCACGAGTGCTGCTTCGTATTACAGTATTTACAGACCTAGAGGTCGATGTCCCTTGAAGGTCCGAGTCGGGTTGCATGAGAGGCAGTGCTCGTAGTCACATATTGCATTAATTTAACCCTCGAATGCCCAATGGGGATTGCGGTCGGACCCCAGACCCGCTTTTCCACGGATAACTTTAGAACGGCTACGAAATTGTAAAAATGGTTTTAGGACATCCTAAAGCCATCAATTTGGCTTCGTATGATATATTTTACGTGATTATTCTCCCACCCTGTACCCTACAACCATAGCACATACCAAGGACACCACAAGGTATGCGGCTGATGGTCATACTGGCACATGGTTTACCAGCCCAGAAAAAAAAATTTTCTACGCACGTTATTAGGCATCGTTGGATCGCGAATTCAACGCTGAGTGTAATAAAGTTTTATCTACGGTTGTGATTGTAATTGTAATTGTAACCGAAAACTTATATAGCGCCACTCAAATCAGCGGCGCTTTCAACCCGCATCAATGCCGGCACCGGCAAAAGGGAAAGTTTTCAGGCGTCTACGGAACTGGAGAGGGGAGAGGGCAAGAAGCTCTTGGCGGAGAAACAAGGGGTTGCCTATTCGAAGTCATTCAAGCAAAAAGCTACATGCAAACAATTGAATACCTGCGAAAAATCCCCAAATTGCAAAACACTACAATCGAGTATTTAAGTTCATATAAAGTTTCACCAGGTGGCGCTATTGTGAAATACCATACATCAGTCGATTGCAAATTGAATTTTGATTATAACAAGCTAAATCCCGTTAAAATATTCCAATCCCTTCTCAGATATCACAATGAAAACACTTGGGTCAGGTCGAACCCCCCTCCCCCCGTTGGACATTCGTGTACCAAAAAATAGCTTGGGCACTCGAGGGTTAAACTCCACTTAGTTAGAGACATATTGGCTTAAAGAGATTCCAATGGACTCATGTGTTGTGAGCGTCGCTGCGTAGCGATCTTGAGTACGTTCTTCACTCACATGTGGTTGTCTTCCTTACTTTCCAATTTCGAGGCTCGGATGATTTACATGTATTTTTAACATTTCTTTTATATAATGCTTTCTTCTGATTTGCTCTCATGTTTTTCAATCCTAAAAGCCTTATGTTCTACCAGCAACTAAACTAAATTACAACTATATAGTATCCGATAGCATCAATTTAAAGGTGTCTAAATGATAGCGGTGACGAGTATTTATCCTTTTTAATCCAGGCTAGCTAAATTAGGTAGCGCATGATGTGAAAGTTTTAAAGGTGTCCAATTCAATAATAAAAATAAATGGTAGTAGCGGATAAATGTTTGTCCAACAATGACAAGGGGTAATTGTAAATCCTCGTTACGGACAGCATATCTTCAAGAAACCAATACTGCCCTCATAAGAAAGAACTACGCATCTGCAAAAAGTTGATTTTGAGATAAATGCAAAAAACATAAATTGGTTGTTGCCAAGTAGATCCTATATTCATATTCATTTTTGCTTTTAACCAACATATGGAACAAAAAGCTACCATTTTAAGGGGGAAATGAATTTTAAATATTTTTCTCATAAATATTTTAAATGTCAGTAAATGTGTTTTTACTTAGCTTTGAAGGCCGACAACAGAACCAATAATTGTTAAGAACAACGCATCTGCATAAAATCGTGTTTTAGTGTTGAACATTTCAACAACTGACTCATATTTCAGGTCAATTATATCAAACAACATAGGCGTAATTTGTGGGGGTACGAGGGGTACGCGTACCGCCACTATTTTTTACACGGGGGCACCGTACCCCCACTTTTTAAACAATGCCAATCAATATTTTATTAATGAGCCTTCTCAGAGATCGCAGTCTCCGCCCTGCTTCGTGCATGTAAGAAATTGGTATTCTCACTTTTTAGACAAATGTTACGCCTCCGGGGGTACTAGGGGTATCCGTACCCCCAATTTTTTAAACTATGCCAATTAATATTTTATTATTGAGCCTTCCCAGAAATCGAAGTCTCTGCCTTGCTTCGTCTATGTAAGAAATTGGTATTCTCACTTTTTAGACCAAAGTTACGCCTCTGGGGGTACTAGGGGTATCCGTACCCCCAATTTTTTAAACATTGCCAATTAATATTTTATTATTGAGCATTCCCATAAATCGCAATCTCTGCCTTGCTTCGTGTATGTGAGAAATTGGTACCCACTTTCTAGACGCGTACCCCTACGTTTTTTACTGGGGTTACCGTACCCCCTATTTTTTAAACAATGTCAATCAATATTTTATTATTGAGCCTTCCCAGAAATCGCAGTCTCTGCCTTGCTTCTTGTATGTAAGAAATTGGTATCCCACTTTTTAGACCAAAGTTACGCCCCTTGGAGTACGAGAAATACGCGTACCCCCTACTTTTTTACTGGGGTACCATACCCCTACTTTTTAAACCATGCCAATCAATATTTCATTATTGAGCCTTTCCAGAAATCGGAGTCTCTGCCTTGCTTCTTGTATACTTGTAAGAAATTGGTACCCGCACTTTTTAGACCAAAGTTGCGCCCCTGTCAACCGTAATTTTAAAGATATCAAACCAGTTATATACAGCTTTAAAAATGTTGATATCGCTTATATTTGATCATATCCGACTATCAAAACAGTCTGGGATAGTGAACATATCACAGGACAGATGAAGAAGAACCACACTTAGGCCTACTAATCTGCATCTTAGGTCCACAACATCTGATGTCTTAATATCTTGCCAGAATTTTCTTCTATTTTCTGGCATCAGAACGGTCAGTTTAGAAATAATGTCATCTTTTTTCTGCCGGAGAATCCCTCTCGCCATAGTTCTTGCATTTGGGCTTTGAACGCCTAATTTGCATATAGGCCCTACGTGCAATAAAGATTATCTTTACTGCATGAACAATTATGTAAAGAAAATTCTTCACACCGCTCGTTACCCAGTTTGCAAATGAAATGTTCATCTGCTTTATCACATGATCTACACTACAGATCATAACAGTAGACTACAACTTAATGTTTCGCTGTAGTCATTATACATTTCTGTAATAGAAATATCTGATTGGAAGTAGGCCTAAGCCAGTTTGGGCATGCTTCCGACGATAGTGTGATATGGTTGGATGAAATGAAACAATGTGTAATCGACTAAAAACAGCCAGACGCATCCCACACCCTCTGTACTTATCCTCGCCATACGTTTTATCATATCGTCGATCTGACTCTTTCAAGTTAAATCATATAACCCCCAACCCTGTAAGCCTACAAAACAATCCGGGTCTACCCGAATCCCCGAAATCAGATAAAATATGGAAATGCAAAATCGGTGGAATTCCAGAAAACAATATTCTGCCAAGCGCTCCAATCCTGAAAACTAGTATGGATTAGCCGGCCAATATCCTGAATAGTAGGCCTATATTCCAAAATGTCTCTAAAAGTTAGATTTGCGCAAATAGGCCTAACTTTGCTGTAACTTGGAAAATAGATTTCGGAGATCCGACGAAATTCTGTTTCGGGAATTAGGGTGTCGGGAAACAATCATCCGTAGTAACAAACAAAGCCATGAAAAATCATTCAAAAACATTTAAAACGTTTGAAATTACTGCATTTATTGTTTCTCAAATTTCACTTAATCTCAAGGCGTGATGAATGATGAAAACCACCAAGACGAACTAAAATTAGAGTCATAAAAATAATTAATTATCGCTCAGATTCGTAAACTTAAACGTAAACATTGACGGGAAGTAGTGAGTGCGCATGCGCATGGACACGTATCTGCAGAAAATGCTCTCTGTTACTAGCAAAAAACCACGCATGTGAGATGCGTGGTTCTTACTTAGTATTTGATACGAAGTGTGCAGATACGTGGTATTAACAAACGCTGGTTTTCTATGATCGCATCAAGGTAGGAGGTTCTTACTTCCTACCAAGGTGTAAGACCACTAATACATGCAGAAACTGCATCTAACTCAAAACGGCCAAATTTTCAGTTACGTGGTTCTTTCTTATGAGGGCAGAATACACGTTCGCAAAGAATTAGATTGGTCTTCAACCGCTTGCTACACAAAGGCATATAAAGTAGAAGAAGCCCATTGTAGACCAGTAAGCGTGCTCTACAATGATACCTGTAAAACGGGTTAGATGCTATGTAGGCATGATAGACAGTAGATTAGAGCGCTTGTTTAGACACCTTTAAAATGCTATTAACTGATACTATATAGGTATACTTTCCTGGCACTACTATGCAACTCCTCGCTCCGTGACGGTACTCTTCCAGCTTCGCAGAAGAGGTCGATTGTTACTCCTATCCTCAAGCAAGCCGGTCTCGATTCTTCCGACCCTGCACACTTCAGGCCCATTGCGAACGTCTCATTTATTTCTAAAATCATTGAGAAATTAGTCGCTCTGTTTCCCCCTAATCTGCTACTCTCGTTCATGCATTCATTACCTGTCGACTTGACTACTGCTGCTCCCTCTATATTGGGCTTCCCCTCACTCGACTGAACTTCCTCGAACGCGTACTACGTTCCGCTGCGCGATTGATTGGGCGCATTCCTAAATTTCGCCATGTCTCTGAATACATGCGTGATGTCCTCCACTGGTTACCACTCTCGCAAACAATTTATAGTGGGTGGAAGATATTCGGACAGTCTATCTAGGATTAAGCTTAATACACTCATTTACGCGATGCTATTGCTACTAATTTGAAGAAGAAATATCTTGTTGGTGTATTTAGCGCTCTGCTAGTGCCAATGAAATACACATGGCCTCTATAGATTACCAACAATGGGTTAAGATAGCCAAAGAATAATTGCTTTGAAGAAGAAGATTTAACCCTCGAGTGCCCAAGCTATTTTTTGGTACACGAATGCCCAACGGGGGGGGGGGGGTCCGACCGGACCCCAATGTTTTCATTGTGATATCTGGAGAACGGATTGGAATATTTTAACGGGATTTGGCTTGTTATAATCCAAATTCAATTTGCAATCGACTGATATATGGTATTTCACAATAGCGCCACCTGGTGAAACTATATTTGAACTTTAATAGGGGGCCTACTCTTTTGTAGTTTCTTTGCAATTTCGGGATTTGGCGCATGTATTCAATTGTACGCATGTAGTTGTTCCCTGGTTGTGGGGTACAGGATTGGAATATTTTAACGGGATTTGGCTTGTTATAATCCAAATTCAATTTGCATTCGACTGATATATGGTATTTCACAATAACGTGCGTTAAAATAATTTATTTCTGGGTTGGCAAACTATATGCCAGTATGACCATCAGCCGCATATCTTGGGGGTGTCCTTGGTATATGCTATGGTTGTGGGCTACAGGGTGGTAGTATAATCACGCAAAATGTAACATACGAAGCCCAATTGAATGCTTTAGGATGTCCTAAAAGCATTTCTACAATTTCGTAGCCGTTCTAAAGTTATCCGTGAAAAGCGGGTCTGGGGTCCGGTCGGACCCCCCCCTTGGGCATTCGAGGGTTAAATAAGATTGTAATATGCCAAATAATTTCTGTCGACGTCAACGGCCTTTGTTACTTAAAGACTACGTTATATTGATTAGTTTCTTTGAGCCTAAACGCACTTGATTATTACTGGACTAACTGTGTTAGTTGACCGTAAATGCACTGAACTATTATCACACTAAATGCACTATCTATAACAGCTCTAATGATTTGGCCTATTATTGGACTAAGAAAATGAAATCGCTAAGGCCAGTTTAAGGAACTGTTGCTTCCTAGTAAGTAGGCTTCGAACCTACGTTCCCTACAATCGAACATCTTTAGTTTTTAGTTTCCAGTGTCTACTGGCATTCCAGGCCGGTAACGTCGACTTCCATCTAACTGCTAAGTTGGCTAGATGCTGTTTAACGACGCTGTGTCATAAAAAAGATGATAGGCTTCGTCCTCTTCTTTCATACAGACTCTGAACTGGCACTACCACCCGCGAATGCACCCAGAGAGAAAGTTCAGTGGGTGCGTCGCACCCAAAGAAATTTGGCCTTAAATTCAAATTTTTTACACCTACGCAGTAATCTCACAACTTGAGAAGTACAGCTACAGCACAAATACCCAACAATGCATAATCTCACAGTCACAGCCCGTACATAAATAAATTGTTTATTCATTTATTTAGAATAATAAATAAATAACACTGGAAAGTCCGAACGTCACCGATTTCCAGTACTTTTTCTAACCTCGCAACCCTTGACAAGAAAACAATTTTCTTTCTCCGAAAATCCAATAAAACTCATCTAGGCCTACCTAAGAGGATGCAAGGAGAGGAAGGGAAAAGGGGAGGGGAAGGAGTGAGGACCCATGCACCCATAGGCAAAAGCAAAATGGTAGTAGCTGAGTTTCTCACTGTTGCTGTTAGTTGGTTAGTTGCTGTTTAACGAACTGTGTCTTAACAAAGATCATTAGCGTCGCCCTCCTCCTTTAACCAGGCTTGGGACTGGCACTGCCAGAGTACGAGCAGTGGCGGACTTAAACTGCTATGGATGGATCCAGATTTTAACGACGTCTTATGGTAACAAAGGCCGTTGACATCGACAGAAATTAGTTTGGCATAGCGTTCAACTGTTAGTAGGCCTACTAGTAGTTTCAGTTTAACGACACTGTGATAACAAAGATCATTAGCGTTGCCCTTTTCGCTTATCCAGACTTGAATTGAATTGGCGTTACTTGTCTACCGATGACTATTATAGAGTCGCAGAAACGCAATTAGAGGTGTATTAATAGCAGCAGCTATTATGATTATTTTTTTACTGTTAAGCAACTTTGCAATTTTTCAAATTTAAAACTTTAACATTATAACATCATAACATCATTGGACTAACACTAAGGTGGCAATAGACTTGACAAAACACAGAGAACAAGGAGATCATTTATTCGTACCCATTGCCGCCAAATGGCTGGCGTCAGGAAATTAAGATGCTGATCATGAAACTTTGATTATATTGCGCCACCTACCTGTTAAATCAATATCTTTTATAACATGTTATAGAGACATAACGCATCTTTATAAACGCCGAATTTCAATTCGATGCTTTCATTAATAAAATACTTGTTGACTTTCAAATTTTTTTATTACCATCTTTAAATCCTTTAAAAATGGACTTTATTCGTTCTTCCAAAGATGTCGCTGTTCATTATTGCTGTCGCGATTGAACTTACGCCCATATTCTGTATTAAAGACGCGAATTAAAGGTGTCTAATTTGTATTGTATTGCATTGTATTGTATTTGGATATTTATAAAGCGCTTCTAGTGGGAGGGCCATTCAGAAGCGCTCCCTGTGTGAGAGACCACGAGAGAAAAAGCAAGTTTTAAGATAGGTAAAAGAGGAAGAGACGTTACCTGAGAGAATAGAAGAACGAACGAAAGGAGGAAGTTCATTCCAAAGAGCAGGGCCAATGGAGGCAAAAGACCTAGATTGAGCCAGAGAAGTCCTGACACGGGAACGAGGAGGTCAAAACGGTCAGATGAACGAAGAGGACGAAGAGAAGCAGCAGAGTGAGGGCGATGAATTAAGTCACATAAATATTTTGGAGCGAAACCAAGTTGAGCCTTAGAGACAAGGATGAGGACCTTAAATTGGATGCGGGCAGAAAGCGGAGGCCAGAGGAGTTATTCTGCCATAAAGGTGGTTATATGAGAGAATCGAGGAAGACGGGCAATTAATCTAGCAGCAGCATTGAGATCGGACTGAAGAGGAGCAAGACGGACTTTAGGAAGACCAATGAGGAGGGAATTGCAGTAGTCAAGTCTAGAGCAGACAAATGCATGGACAATTGAAGTGAAAATTGGAGATGAGAGAGAGCGACGGATAGCTCTAAGGCGCCTTAGGTGAAAATAGAAAGTGCTAGTGAGTTTGGAAATGTGTTCAGTAAAGGTGAGAGAATTGTCAAGGGTCACTCCTAGATCACGAACGCTAGACGAGAAAGTGAAAAGCGGAAACCTTTGAGACAGCACAGCAAAGTCGAATTTATGGAAATAGGAGAAGGGCGATAGTCTTTTTTTATTGACACATCGTTGTTATACCGTAACTAAGCGACCAAAAATCGGGTGTTAAATCGGAAGTAGTATTAAAATTAAAAATTAAAAATTTCTGCCTTGCGCTTGTACAGTTCATGATTCATGCAAGCACCACCTAAGTCCAAGGACTCTTGTTGTTTCTAAATGAACTCAATATTTTCTTTTCATTGTAACATGAAAAATACACTTGGAAATATATGCTCTATAGTCTATAGCATTAAGTTTCACAGTACACAGTTAACTCAAAAATGTAAAAACGGACTCTAATGGTTTTTCCAATGACGGATTCACTTATTTTATTATTTATTGTAAGCGAAAATTGATTAAAGCACCACTCAACCATTCAGAGGAGATACTGACCCAAGTCAGTTCTAAACTGTGGACTAGCTCCATAGTTAAATGAAGGCCGGTAACTAAGCATATCGTGGCCACCTGATCTTCGCACCGACAGTTGGTTTCTTTGATTTTTAACGACGCTGTGTCATAATATAGATATTATAGATGATTGTTATATCCCTTTTCCTTTATCAGAGAATAAGACACCTTTAAATCGGCCTTTTCAGACACAATATAATTGTAATTTGATCCATCGCTGGATCTGTCTCCATCTTTAGTTTGTAAAAACGACATAAAATCAAGCCATAACTTCGTACTTCATACTTCTTCTCAATCCAGCTTACGTTGCTTTCCATCGACCATCTCATTCCCACATTCTTTTGGAATGTCGGCGAAATCAGTGATTATTATAGAACATTACCAATCCGTTTAAAAGGTGTTTATGTAGATTTCAATGAAAACAATCATTTAATATAGCGTTGATAGTAGGAAGTAAGTAATAAATATGCAATGTCTAACGACAATATTTGGCACTAGAATTCTTAAGGTCAAACTCATTTACTTTTAATTATGTTTACAACAGAAATTGCATTAATAATATACTCAATATTTAGCGACATCTTGTGGCTTTCATGGCCCTGATTACGTCGACCTGATCTTACCTTAATACATTCAACGAAGATATCAGAAAATCCGCCGATAGGTAGTTGCTTCTTAACGATGCTGTGTCATTAGAAAGATCAATTGCATCGCCCTCCTAATTTATCTAGGTTTGGAACTGGCACCACTATTTTACGTCTAATGAGAGCGTGTTAAATGTGTCCAAGTCAATAAAAAATTATATTGTAGCAGTTGATAAATGTTTGTCAAACAATGACTTTTGTTAATTGTAAATGCTCATTTATAGTTAGAAACCTCATTGGAGGATCTCCAGTCCTAACCACACAAGATCGCGATGGAATAGATTGGTCTTAAGCCGATTGCGAAATAGCTGCAACCTAAGTCTTAATACGAGCAATTCTAGATAAATAATATTCAGGGGCCCTCCGGCAACGATTTGGTACGCCCCCATCACCCATTCCAGATGGTATAGCTTGGGTACACACTATTAATATACTGGGTGTCGAGTTTAGTGAGAAATTAGGATTCTCTAGCTACGTCAAATACCTGATCATTGAGGCAAGGCAATCCTTCACTCTTCGGGTTTTAAGTCGCTTGGGCTTTCGGGGAACTGATTATTGATGTGGGACTGGCTGGATACTTAAATTACTGCACGCCAGTATTTTGCTCAATCCATGCCATGTATTGCATACAATGCTGCTGCCGATGACGCACACTCTTTATTCTCTGCGCCCACAGTCCAACAACCGTGAGCTTCCAAGGTAGGATAACGTGTGTCAAAGTGCTGCCTTCCTGTGATGCTATACTAATAACTATGCTCTCCCAAGAACTGGCTACCTCACTCCTCTCCTGCCATCCGTATGTCTCACTTAATTCACAGTAACTTTTATTTTTATATAATTGGCTATATTGTTTAACTATTTTTACTGTAATATGTTTACCATGAACAGCGCTGTGCGTTTGCTAGTGCTTCTCAATAAAGAACATACATACTTACTTACTTACTAATAGAATGTAGACGAAGCCCATGCCGATTAGTTAGAGTTCTGTCCTTAGACACCTTTGAAACATTGTATACCGTTGTTATATATGCATGCTACATAATAGCCATTGCGTGGGAGCGCATACTTTAGACACCTTTAAATCGGGGTCAACCGATGTAATATATGCGTTCAGGCGCTTTCACTCCATAATCAGATTGTAGCGTCATTGAACTGACTTTCACAGAAAATCAAGACTTGAATTTACCAGTTTAAAACGAGTAATTCGCTGTTAGTTCGAAAATGCAATTGGATGTTTACCGCGTAAGGGAAACCGCAGGTCACCAACCAACTGCCCAACCATCATTGTTATGACACAACGTCGTTTAACCTTTTCCATAGAGTAGTGGTAACATCACTGGCGCAAAGAGCAGTAGGTAGCGGGATCGCTTCCCGCAACCCTCTCAAAGGTCCACTCAGCCTATTATTCGCGAGATGGTGCATTGTTAAAATGAGATGTAGGACGTGATGGGCGCCTTGTATGGCTGCCGTATACAGTTAAAATTCGATTCCTGTAATAAATTGTGATCATCCGTTCATACTGATTTGTAATCATACTGCGTAATTGTCAGTTTGAAAATATTAAACGAAAATTTTATTATTATAATTATTATTATAATTATTATTATTATTATTATTATTACTAACCAAAAAATTCCAAATTTGATTGTAACGAGTAACTACTGAGCGAAAATTACGAATATATAGAGTCTGATTGAAAAAATTTAAAGGTGTCGAATTCCTGTTTAAAGAAGGAGGGCGAGGCAAATCATCTTTGTTAAGACACAGCGTCGTTGAACAGTAACTAACCATAGTGGCGGGGAGGCTGTAATATGTAGTTATACAACAAGTTTACCCTCATACTAGAATCTCTATTGTAACTGTGATCTCAATTGAAAATAATCTGTAGCTAATTAATTACTTGATTTATTATAGTGCCCTCATCACGACCAAACTAACCAGAGGTGCTCTCCACGATTGCATATTTGATGTTAAATGAAATTGAGAACTGGAATGTCATCATCAAGCAAAACAACGCTCAGAAAAGAGTGAAGAGTCACCGGTGGTGAGCCCACGCACCCACGTATAGCCCAGCCAACGAATTCCCGTCCACATAGACAACTCCTCGCTGCGTGAGGCTGCAGTGATCCAGAGAAAAAAAGCCTGTCATCCAATTATATTCAGCAAGTTTCAGCGTTCTTATGGCTTAATGCAGCCCATAATAAATCGGTCTTATATCTTTATAAAATTGAGTTGTTTGAAGAATCCAAGTAGGCCCTCCTATGTAGAATTATCATGAATATATTTTGTTAGTAAATTAACGCAGATTCGAATAATTGTACTACTTGTGTTGGTTAAAACAGCAGTAGCACCCCCGGCACCTGTTCATGAGGTCACTCGTGCCACCATTTTAGCGCGTGTCCTTTGTGCTTCTCCAGCCTGGAGGGGTGGGGGGGGGGGGGGTAAGCAGGCCCGGCTCAAGACATTTGGCGGCCCTGGGCAAATCGGCGGCCCTAGGCAAACTGGCGGCCTTAAGCACAAAAAAGTTGATGACCTTTTTTTAGTCATTCACCTCTTTTTACGAATAATAATTAAATAATTTTTCTAAATGGAAAATTGGCGGCCTCTAAAAATCGGCGGCCCTGGGCGGCTGCCCAGTTGCCCATATGGACGAACCGGGCCTGGGGTAAGCCACTATGAGTGATCGTAATAGACTACAGCAATTTCTTCAAAGGTTGAAACCATTGTATTATCTCCCACCCCACCAGCGGGAATGTTCGAAGACGCCGATAACAGGCTTCTGCAGGCAGTCGTCTGGAACTTAAATCATGTTCTCCGGCGCCTATTTCCACCAATAAAACGGCGGACAAGACGATCAAAACTTTATTCCACGAGTGCTTTACAAGACAGTTAGTTCCTAAGAGCAGGACTCTTTAACCTATCAGTCCAAGTGAAAACTTTATTTCTAACCCTTGTATGTAATGAGTTGCGGTTTGACAACTCATCATTATCCTCAATGAGCGAAGTAATAGTAGCAAATGTGTTAGCTACCTGTTAAGTTAAATGTACATGCTGTTAGTGTAATATTTGCGAGATGATATTTCGTTAGCATAAAAAAATAATAAAAATAAATCGCCTGGATAAGTGCAATCCGCCATAGCACTCTTTCATGTCTTCTGCCAACCTGATTTTATTCTTCACTTGACATCCCTGGACAATTCGAACGATGAGAACTGTGCATAATAATCACACACCTTTTTTAACTGTTACATTCGCCCTATAAGTATTAGCAGACGCTAGGTGCTTCAGTTAAAATCGGTATGACTTTGTCCGTCCTAACACAGCGAACCCAGAATCGTATGCAATTAAGAAAATGAACTGATAAACAATTAATTTTTTAAAGACGTAAACGGCCATGGCAGCCATTAATAATTAATGATATGCCAAAAAATGGTGAGAACTGTTCAAAATAATTTATATCGACGTAAACAGCCTTTGTTGTCATAAGATGTCGTTAAACTCTGGTTCTATCCAGATATGGTATGGTCGTTAAGACGTCGTTAAATCTCTTTGGAAATTTCAATCGCCCGTTGAATGGATCCAGAGTTTAACGACATCTTTTAAGACCTATAGCAACAAATGATGTTTATGTCGACAGAAAGCATGTATCAATGTAATGAAAACTACAGATATATAGTGTCCGTAAGAACCGGTTTAAAGGTGTCTAAATGCTGAACGAGGGAAGGGGCGATCCCAGTCATCTTTCTTATGACATAGTATCTTTAAATAGTAACTAACCAACCAAGCAACAGAGGACGACGAGGTTATGAAGCACCTAGTGATCGATAATTAAAAATTATATATATATATATATGCATATATATATATTTGTGTGTATGTATATAATATGTTATATAGTGTCTGAAATGAAACGATTTAAAGGCGTGTAAATGCAGAGAAAGAAAGATTGCGATGTTAATCATCTTTCTTAAAACACAGTATAGTTAAACAGCAGCATACCAACCAATCATGTTAATCTATAGATTTATATTATTATCAGAACTCGACTCCAACCACCTGTCCAATCATCTTTGTTATGGCACAGTCTCTTTTGAATTGTTACTAACCAACGAGTTGTCAACTTTGATATCACAAGTACTGTTTGTTATTATTAATCCAAACATTTAACGTCGTCTTATGGCATCAAAGGCCGTTGACGACAATTCATAAATGCAATTTACAGAAAACAAGATACTTATAGCGTCCGAAAGACACCATATAAAAGTGTCAACCAGAGCCGTACAATGTCATAGAATGTCACATCATTTAAAGCATTATATCTAATATTGTTTGAGATTATAATACACATATTAATAAAATGCTTGATGCAATTTAAACAGTATTTTACAACAACTACCACACATAAGATATATTTAAACAATTTCAAATATAAATGCACAGTACATATAATTATAATTATGACATTATATTCTTTTTCTACATTTGAAATTTCTAAGCAATTATTTCTTATTCTTCAGCTTAACGACATCCCATGGTCATATCAACTGCTACAATTACACCATGCACAAAATAATAACAAATTCACAAACCGCATACACATTAAATGAAACATATGGTATACCAAGTTGCTTTTTTTTACACTGTTCAGATATTTAACACACTCCACCATAAATGTATTTAATTAACAAAGCATATATAAACATATAATTACAATTGTTTAAAGTTGTGTTTCAGTGTATTGTATTCACAATTACCTTATATTTCCTGTATTGCAACACAATATTGTAACACTATACAATATAGTATATTTTCCAATACATAAACCAAATCATACCATATCTAAACAATAAAATGTTAGAGGGTAGTAACATAAATACTCAATAATCAATATTTTATATATGTAATTTACTAACATCAAATTTTTATTACATATATAATATAATATAACAACTGATAAGAAAATGGTCATACAGGGTCTCCAATAACCAATATGCAAAAAATACAACTAAAGAATGTTGCATAAGGGTATAATCATAAAAAGTGTATTATAATAATGTAATGCCTAATACAATAAAATAAAATGCACAAAGAAAAAAACTAAAAAAAAATAAATTAAAAAAAAACTATAAAAAAACTAGTGTAAACAAATTGTTTACAGTAGCAAACATAACATATCTATTTACAAAATTTGACCTTTAGTAATTATTTTAACTAACCTATACACTTCGTTTTGAAACATATTCATTGTTAAAAGGTTTAAAATAGAAATTTCATTTTTATACAACTGACATTTATCTCGCAACAACTTAGATATATCTTCTTTTTTACATTCAAGTAGGAGGTGGTGAATAGTCTCCTTGACCTGACAGGTATCACATAAACCATTTGAATGTCGTTTAATAATAAACAGCCTTTGATTAGTATTCGCAACTCCCAGACGCAATCTAGAAATTTGGACTTCCTTATGCCTATAGGGTTCTAAATATTTAATATCTGTACTTACAATTGGACAAATAGATTTATAAAAATGACCTCTATTATCGTTAGTATATGCTAATTGCCATTTATTTACTATATACAGTTTCATTAAAGTAAAAATTTCTGAAAGTTCAAGATAATTAGTAGAATTAATATGATCAATACTCAGGGCTTCTTTAGCCAAAGTATCTACTCGATCATTACCTGTCAGGTCAATGTGACTTGGAATCCAAATAAATCTTATTTGATTGGAATTTAGTCTGTTAATCAGAGACAATAGTTCATTCAATAAATTAGGTCTAGACTGAGAATAAGACTCCTTAATTGACGTAAGAACACTCAATGAATCAGAAAACAATGCAAATTGACAATTCTTATAACATTCGGAGTTTAAAATCCATTTTACAGTTTCTATAATTGCAGTCAACTCTGCTGCATAAATACTGGAGTTATTACATAATCTAAATTTTTTATCTATATTTAAACTTGGTACTGTAAAGGCAGCAGAAACACTATGATCTACCTTTGACCCATCAGTATAGATATGTACATAAGAGTCGTACTTAGAAACTAATTCTAAAGCAGATTGCTTTAAAAATTCTGGATGATCAATTTTCTTATTTATTAACTTACTCAGTGTTAACCCTCGGGCTACCAAGGGGGGGTGGTTACCACCCCCCCCTACGTTTTTCTGGAAAAACTTTTTTTTGCACATGGAATATAATTTTGACATTTTAGGTAGCTGTAGGGGGTCCATTTGCGCAAATTTTGAGGTAAAAGTCATGATGATATCCCACGCCATAAAAAAGTTATACCCGATATAGCCTAGGTACCACTTATGAAATCAGGAATTTCTCTCGTCAGCTGTTAGCTGTTGTCGACTATAAAGGTATTCATTATTCTTTCTGGAAGAGAAACAACTATGCCATTCTTTAGAGGGAATTTAGGGTTATATTTACTTGCTTAGTTATTTGTCTTTTGATAACCGGAAGTGATCATAATGAATAATAATACGCTTTTTCAGTGTGAAAATCACTGATGCAATATCACAACGTAAACCGATATGGTTGGGTATGGGGAAGGGCTATAAACAGTTGAAGCAGAATACTAACAGAGTAAAGTAGTTCTGTGAAGTGTTCAAGAAGCCGGTTTGCAGGAAGCATTCGCACAAAACAATGAAAGTAACTTGCAACAACTGCAAGGACCACTGACGTATTTGACTGCCGGGAAAAATTACATAATTTCTTGTTTCATGTTGATATAGCTGCACACCTTTAGGTTTTGCCTGTAACTAAAACAGACTTTGGAATAGTTTGTATTGTTGAAAATTAAGGCTCATTATATTTATTATATTTAGAATATTCTTGGATACATAGTTCATTTTCAAAACCCACATCATTTATATATTTTTGTCGAGGTATTTACGTAACAATCGTAATTGTCTATGGGCATATATATATATACACACACATATACCGGTAATAATGTGTGTGTGTGCATATATATATATATATATATATATATATATATATATATATATATATATATATATATATATATAAGTCTTGCGTGTCGATGTAGGGCCTTACGTCATAATATTAATTGATCAATAGTACAAATTGTGTGCGATAATATCAGATATCGTTAAATGGACCGGTGCCTTTGTTAAAAACTATATAATTTCGAGATGCATTCATATATTTTACAACTAAATAAACCATTCTTTTCAGAAATGAATGCTGAATCAAATGCTGTATTACATGATATGATATCTTAAACCAAACACGAAATTCCGGGGGGGGGGTGGTAACCACCCCCCCTTGGTAGCCGATGTCGCAAAAAAACCTTGGTAGCCTGAGGGTTAAGTCAACCTCTACTTGTTTGTTACACCAAGGAGGTTCAGAAGGGAAAGAAGGGCCAATAATAGATGTATTAAGTGAAGAAAAGAATTCAGAAGTACGAGTATAAATGGAATGCTCCCTACTCTCAGGTGTCCTAAAAACATTTGTCCAGTGGTTCTCCATTGTTGCTGTATTTATGTGAAATTTATTACCCAAAATTTTAGTCCCACATTTTATTGAATTTTGGAGTCGTCTTAAATGAAGAGGCAACTCTCCACATTCATTTTGAAGTGCTGCAGCTGCAGTACCCTTAGGGGCTCCACAACATAATCTAAGTGCCTCAGTTTGAATACAAGAGAGTTTATTTAGGTGCGATTTACAAGCAGAAGAATAAGCAACGTCACCATAATCCAAAATAGACCTAATTAATGCCCTATATATGGTTAGGAGAGTTTTCTTACAAGCTCCCCAACCATAACCACTGATGGCTCTTATGAGATTTAACCTCTTTTTGCATTTTTCAATTATATAATCAATATGTGGTTTCCAACTCAATTTACTGTCAAAAATTACTCCCAAGAATTTGACCTCATTTTCCATTTTAATTTGTTCTTTATCAATTTTAGTAGTAATCCTTGACAAATTATTTCTTTTGGAGAAAAGGACTCCAGTGGTTTTATTAATAGATATTTTAAAGCCATTTTTATTACACCAATTTTGTATTAAATTGATCGATAATTGAATTTTATTTTGTAATATTTTAACATTTCTATGTCCTAAGTAAATAGCACTATCATCAGCAAACAGTGACATCTCTACACCATCCACACCTGCAGCAATATCATTTATCATTAGCAAGAATAAAATAGGAGATATTACCGAACCCTGGGGTGTACCATTCTGTTGTATACATTTATCAGAAAGTTCTGCCCCAACTTTCACCTGAAAAGTTCTATTTGAAAGAAAGTTTTCAATCCAGTTAAATGTATTATCCACTATCCACTATTCCCAAATTCTGAATTTTATTTAAAAGGGTAGGTACATGTAACATGTCATATGCTCTTTCAAAGTCAATGAAAATAGCCAAAACATGTTCTTTATTTTTAATTTTTTTAAGGATATTATCCTGAAGTTTAAGGATTTGATCATTTGTACTTCTATATTTTCGAAAGCCAGACTGATTTTTTGAAATAAGGTTATTTTTTTTCCAAAAACCATTGGAGACGTTTTGTTACTATTGTTTCCATTACTTTACAAATCGTTGGAGTCAATGATATAGGTCGATAAGATTCTGGAATCGAGGCGTCTTTATTTGGTTTTAATAATGGTAGAATAATGGCATGATGCCAGTCAGTTGGCAATTTCCCTTCCTCCCAGATTTCATTATAAAATATTAATAGGGTTTTAAGAGCATTTTTATGAAGATGTTTTAACAACTCATAAGGTAATTTGTCATCACCCGGTGACTTATTATTTTTTGCTGATCTTATAGCTTGTTTCAATTCATTAAGATAAAACCTCTCATTTAAGATTTCCATTTCATGAACAGGACTACTGTCAATTCTATTAGGGTTATTTTGTAAATTATTATCTTTGATATAATTTAAGAATTTTTTACTATAATTTTGGGTACTACTAGTACTTGCATAAGTGTTAGCTAAAAGATTTGCTTTTTCAAGGTTTGTTTCAGCTATTAATTCATTACGATTCAGAGTAGGAATGGAGCTATAGGTTGCAATACCATTCATTTTTCTTGCCCTATGTCCAAACAGAGCCCAATTTTGTCTGATCCGTAAGTTCAGAGCAATATGTTTGCCAACAAGTTTTTGCTTCTGTTTTAAGTGTCTGTTTAACTATAGCCTCTTGTTTCTTGTATTCCAAATAATCATTTAACTCCCTTGTTTTATTCATTTTATTCCTATACTGATTTCTTTTATAAATGACTTCATTGCATTTATCACTCCAATATGGTAAAGGTCTAAATTTTTTATTTTTATTCTTTCTATTTTTTAGATTTTTACTAGGAATTGATTGATTCGCTATAGAAGTAATACAATCTACTAAATTATTGAAATTAGCGTCAACATTTTTATCAACTAAAATATCTGTTGTTATTGAAAATTTACTTAGTTCTTCATAATTCTTCCAATCCGCTTTTTTTAATTTCCATAGATGCATACTTAAATTATACTCTATTGTGATTTCTTCATTAATAGTAGTTATAGTAGCATAATGATCAGAGCCCATATTGCTATTGGTGACGTTATGTCTAGCATTAAGAGCTACATCTTGTGAACATATGCTCAAATCTATAACAGAATTCAAATTTGATTGGTTTGATGTGATACGTGTAGCTTGACCTGTATTAAGCACAACTAAATTCTTTTCTGTTAATATTTCTTCTATAATTATCCCTCTGTTATTTGTCTTAGAACAGCCCCAGAGTTTATTATGAGCATTAAAATCGCCAACAATAATTGATCTTTTATGTGTAAAAATATTCTGAATATCTTCTTTTTTAAATGTATATGAAAGTGTGATATAAGAATTAAATATTTTTAAATGACCGTTGAAAGTTTTAATTTCAATACCCTGAATTTCAATGTTTGGAATGTCTTCCACAGTTAGTACATTAAAATTTAAGCCCACTTTTAAGTAAATAGCTAAACCCCCCCTTTCATTATTCAAGCAGTCCTTACGTATAATATTGTAACCATCCAATTTTGGTGATTGAGTGACACCTTTCACAAAAGTCTCTTCCACACACATCACATCTGGTGGAACACACACCTTCATTATATAATTTCTAAGTTGGTCCTTATGACCACGTAAACCACGTGCATTCCATTGAAGAATGGTCAACGCCATAGTGGACAACAGCAAAAATGAAACTACTGCTCTTAATTTACGTGTCTTTATAGCTAAATTCTATCTCATTATCAAAAAGTATTTCAGATGCTGCATGGCAGATTACAAACTGTGCCTGTTTTTTTTACTCAGCCTTTGCAATAGTTGCCAATACGCCAAGAACAAAGGACACTTTTATCTTCATAATTGGGTCATAATCTTCCACTGTGTTATTTGCTGGCTTGCTGTGATATATTGCCTTGTAATCTTTGTCATTGAATGACAAAAACCTTTTGACTACATCATCAGAAGAGGTTTGTACAGTAGAAATGATTTGCACATCAGTTGTTGGTTGTACATCAAATGAAGTATTTATTACTCTTGCTTGATTTTCTGTTCCAGCTTTTACTTTTGAGGCATAAGTGGAATTGTCTGTTTTAAGAGCATTGACATTAACATTCTGATGCTGGACCTCATCAACCTTGACAATAGCATCAGCAAGAGTAACATTCTGCTCTGCTCTTATTTTAAGAGCAGATTGAATCTTTATATATATTGGACAGCTTCTATGGGCAGCACTGTGGCCCTGGCCACAGTTAGCACATTTTAAATTAGATTTATCTGGGCAGTCAACATAAGAGTGACTACCACTGCATCTACTGCACACAACTTCTCGTCTGCAAAATAATTTAGAGTGACTAAACATTTGGCAATGATCACATCTCAATGGTCTAGGTACAAAAGGATTAATCCTATACCTTCTGCCATTCACTTCCAAGAAATCTGGCAGAACAGTCCCTTTAGGATAAGCGATCAAAGTGGCTTTGCTAAATTCAGAATTACCCAGTCTATGGATATGATGGGCTCCCTTTTCCAATGCAATCTCGTTTAAATTCTCTTGATTTTCAAATAAACCAAACACTACCCCTTTAACAAAGTAATCCTTATCCTGTCTTTTCACAGGAGGGGGTTTGTTGTTAGACACAGGTTGGGATGTCAACGCAAAAGGAATACTAGTTTTTACAGGCCTATCATTCAATGATTGTATCTTCAGAAGTTGATTCTTCTGAGCTTCATCTTTAGCAATGATTTTAAGTACACCTTGCTGAGTTATAAAAACTTTGTCAACCTCTCCCCTCGTCTTCTCAACTATTTCCTTGTTGAGTTGACGAGGCATGTGTATAAAGTACTTACCGAGGTCATCTTTATTCCCCTCTATAAATACAGTGCGTGACTGAACCTCTCTTAGGATCCTCTTTTTCTCCTCCGTCAAATGAGGACGGGGTTTGTGGTTCATTGTGCCGTCAATAACTTGGTCAGTCATTGACTTGTTTGCATCATTTGTAATCCCACTGGGCATCAATATGGAATTATTCATGGTAATGACCTTCTCTTGCCTTACCTGATTTGCATTTGATATTTCAACCATTTTCATCTGACTTAAACTCTGAAAATTTACATCATCATGACCTGTAACAGAATTATCAACACAAATGTCATCAAGACTTTTCTCAGAAACATTACATGTCACAGATTTCTCAACAACAGCGGAGGAATTAACGCTGTCTGTAACTGGACTTGTACAAATATTTCTCTTAAGTCTTTTCTTCGGGTGTGCATGACTGTAACGCTTATCATCACCGCCATCCATCCTACACCGCTGATCCGGCAACTTCTGAGGGACCGCCTTCAAAAAGTCACCTTTTATCAATGTTTTTGTATATTTTTGATTTATTACCTGATCTTGTCGGCTTTCCAACGATTGAGATCGTCTTCTTGCCGCTGATTCGAAGTAAGATTCAAAGTGGGTGATATTATCATTTTGAATATTGTCAGAAGAATTGTACAAGCAATTTCTCATATCTTCTACAGATTCCGATGTATAGCTACCATGTGTATCATGTATGTCTTCGTCTGTACTTTCAATTTTTTTTTTTTTTTTTCGAAAATTACTCGTATGTATTACATCCAGAAGAAGCGATTTAAAGGTGTCTAATTATTGGATAAACTAGTAGGCCTAGTTCGACGCAAATCATTAAACAACATAATAACCGATGTACGTCTGTCTGTCTGTCTGTCTGTCTGTCTGTCTGTCTGTCTGTCTGTCTGTCTGTCTGTCTGTCTGTCTGTCTGTCTGTCTGTCTGTCTGTCCCGTAACAAACACTATTGTGACGTCATTATACTGCCGCCTTGGCGACGCCTTTTATAGGCCAGCAGACTAGCTGTTTAGCTGTGTTACGCTGTCTTGACGACGGCTATAGGCCTATAATATGACGTCATAATATAACGGGAAGTAAGCTTAATTGTTATCACTGCAATAATAATTGTTTTATATACCGTGATTTTTCACGGGTTACAGCTAGTCTTTCTTAAAACACAGGGTCGTTAACCAGCAGCTAAGCAACCAATCGTTCATGTTGTGTTCATGTTGTGTTCATGTATATATATATATATATACAGCGGGATTACATCCCTTTGGGGCCACCCTTTGCAACCTGTAACCAGTATTAACATGCTGCATTTATAATCAAGAAGATGTATTTTTTCATACGGCTTTTGTGTGCTAAATTTGAAACTTTGTTACTTTTATGGTTTTTCTGGTTGCAATAAAGACTTTTTGATTTGATTTGATTTGATATATATATATATGATTTTAATGACTATATGGAGTCGGAAAGCAACGATATAAAATAACAGTTTCCAGTGTTTAACGACAACTTACGACGGCCAGAGACGTTGACGTCACCATCCTCTTTCATATATTTATATATAACATGAACACGTCATCAGCTTCGTCTTTCGTTCCCGATATTCCTTCTCTTGGCTCAGCCAGGTGTCGCCTGCCTCATTTGCAGAGTTCGCCGGAGAACCGTTAACCCAGACACCGAGTGCACGCCGACTTGATTGCGTCGGTCATGACTGGCGATCGCTGGTCGAGGTCGGATGGAGCTGGAGTCGTAGAATGCAGTATCTGACATTGGTCTTCAGTAGGGGTCGCTCGCCGTTTCCTTGATGAAACCACGACGAATCAGAGTAGGACAGCAGGCACTGGCTGCGACAACCTATACTTAGACACCTTTATAACGTTTCAGGTTGCGTTATAAGAAAGATCAGTTTCACTCATTTGGTAGATGATCAACAACTAAAACCTGGACTTGCTGAAACGGTACCTGTGTTTTCACTAGTTGCTAGAGTGACTTCTAATTGCAATTGTAATCGAGAATTTATGTAGCGCCACTCAAAATAGACCTTAAGAAACAAGGGCAATAATGCGCATACTCTAAAACTGGTAGTGCCAGTCCCAAGCCTGGAGAAAGAGAACTGCGACGATATTCATTTACTATTGATACTGGACTCTCTGTTGTAATTAAAACTGCAATTGCAACTGCAATCTAAAATTTCAATATAGCCTTCCAAGCAATTGAGAGGCGCCGGACAACAATATGTTACATGTAATTGAGAACTAGAAAGCCATCAGTGAGCAAAGCAATGCCCAGAGAACTACAAGAGTCACCCACAGTTCTCTGCCTCACTCCAAATTTAAGTCCCTCTTCTTCAAGAATTACTATCCGAATCCATTCGATCCTCCGCCTTCCAAACTCTCTCGTACCCAAAGAATCTCTCTGTAGCAGCTGCTATATCTCTCTCTCTCTCTCTCTCTCTCTCTCTCTCTCTCTCTCTCTCTCTCTCTCTCTCTCTCTCTCTCTCTCTCTCTCTCTCTCTCTCTCTCTCTCTCTCTCTCTCTCTCTCTCTCTCTCTCTCTCTCTCTCTCTCTCTCTCTCTCTCTCTCTCTCTTCTCTCTCTCTGATCTCTCTGGCAACCAGACTCAGATCTCCAACGGACAACATCTCTGAAAAGATGCAACGCTCTTTATTAAACTGGTTCCCTGCGCTTTGCTTTTAAATAGAGCTTTAGAAATCTGGAGTTTACGATAACGATTTTAGCGGACGTCCTGTCAAGTCTTTGCTACTTTTCGTATCCGCATCAGTTGCTTTTGGTTCCCTTATAAAGTCGCTGAAATGCCGGATCCAATATACATGTATTTAGTCACTAAACAACCAAGTAAAGCAGTTCTTAGATACCTTTTAAGTTGTAAGTTCGTCCTATAAGCAGGCCATAAACTACCAGACAAGTATCGTATGAGCAAAGTTTCAGTAAAAGCCTTTGATGCTATGAGATGTCGTTAAACTATTCGATAAAATCCATCAATCGAGCGGTGCCAGTCCGAATACCGGATGAATAGGAGGGAGACTTTATTGTTGTTATGGCAAAGCGTTGTCCAGCAGAAACTACTACTAGGCCAGCCTAGGGGGCCCGATAGCGCATTGGATAACATCTGGCGTAGAGTGCGAGAGGTACAGAGATCGAGTCCCATAGGCGGGCATGCTTTATAGGCTGCAATTTGCGCCGTGTATTGCAGGCTGTCTGTTCTGTTAGTAGTTAAGGTTTATCGCATAACATGTACATGTACAGCGCAGTGCGTTTGCAGGCGCTTAATTAAAGAATAAATATTATTATTATTATTATTATTATTATTATTATTATTATTATTATTATTATTATTATTATTATTATTATTATTATTATTATTATTATTATTATTATTATTATTATTATTATTATAATCAGAAATGGGTGAGATGTGCTGTAGCGACTTCATTTTCTTGGTCTCGATATTTGATGGCGGATGACCAGTCCACTCCCTCGGCATTTAATCTTTGACTAACAGTGACAATATGGCTTCATCTTTACTCGTGAAGGTAAGGTCGATGTCAACGAACCTGAAAACCACAAGATGTTTCTAAACGCTGGTTAACACAAATGTAGCAATATGTATATTTCCACATTAAATAACATTAAATAGTTTAACACTGCCAGCGTTTAGAAACATCTTGTGGTTTTCAGGGTCGTTGACATCGACCTTACCTTCACGAGTAAAGATGATAAAAGACTTCACATTCAAACGGGCAGCGGTGGGGAATGATGTTCATTGAGCAGAGTTGAAGCCATATATCTGTTTTTCTTTTTTCCATTTTGTTGTTTAGAGATTCCGAGCTTAGGATTACGAATGCGATCAAAGGCCGTGAAAAGTCACATCAACGTGTCCTTATGTAAACCTACTTGGACACCTTTACAACGTATTTATCAGCGACTATAAATAAGCAGCGCGCACTATCGAAATCCAATGCATTGACCTATCGATCCTTAATGAGTGTTACCAAAAATGAGTGAAAATTTAGATTTTTTCTACCTTAAGTCAAAGGCCTTTGTTGCCATAAACTGTTGCTGAGTCAACAATGTTGAACAACCACTTTCAATGCGCATTGTAATTTATAGTCGACGTCTACTGCCGTGGTGGCATCACAGTATGTCATTACATAAGAAAATCCACTACCATTGCGTATCAACTTGGATACCTTTAAAATGCCTGGTTAAGTCGCTGTATATACTTATTGACCGCAATCGGTATTAATTAAGTTAACTGATTTATTACCATCTCACAGGATTAACACATCTTGGCATTCATGAATAAACACCTTCATATCGCTTTCTTAGGCGTTATAAGAGTCGTTATACTCACAATTGCTTGCTTAGAAGTCAGCATACGATAAGTGAGTTGTTCCAGTTAACTATCTTTGTCATAACATAACATAACATAACATAACATAACACTTTATTGGTCCACATTGATTGTACAAAATATTCATAAAGTGACAGTTGTATTTTTTTAAACCCAAATTGAACCATATGATTCATAGGATACACCACAGTTAACAGTTAAAACAGTACCAACTTAGCAACTTGACGGACTCAATCAGCACCCTAAGTAACTGGGCTACTTGACCAAGTCCTGGCTCATACCAGGGTGTTGAATTTACCTATGATGTAAGTTGGGTATGTTCTGTGTTACGACGTCGTGTGGAGATCATTTGGACGCAACAGGAGACCCAGAAGGGATGAAGTCCCGCTAGGAAAGGTCCCCTTATTACTATTGATACATAACATGGCGGTGAAAAGAGTTTCGTAGTCATGCCATCTAAACAGATACCTAAAATGACCTTTTTTAATACAGTAGGCAAGCCAGCTAGCTTATTCATTATGAGATGTTTAACCAGTGCTGGTGCCGCAGTTGATCCCTATCACCCAATAGCCAGCTCTTTAAGTGACCTTTGAATGTATTTAAATTAGGACTGTCTTTTATGTGCTTTGGTATTAAGTTCCAGATTGAGGGACCTGTACATGCTAAAGAGAATTTCCTAATATTTGTTCTTGCAAAAGCCTCTCTTAAGTTGGAGGCCCTCCTTGTTGCATAGTGGTGGATCTGCGAGTTCATAGTGAAGAGACATGAGTATTCCGGTGGCAGTAGCTTATTGATTGAGGAGTACATAAAAATCCCTATTTGGTATTCAAGTAATTTATCTAACCTCAGTATGCCCAATTTTTTAAATAGTTCATCAGTATGTGCTAAATAGTGGGATTTCGTTATTGTCCTTATAATCCTTTTAATGAGTATATTCAGTTTTCTAAGTCTAGAGCCATAATTGGATGCCCATACTATGCTACAGTAATTTAGGTAGGGATATATCATAGTAAAGTTTAGGGTTTTTAGTACATCCGGTAGCAGTAAATAGGAAATTCTTTTTATTATGCCAATGTTCTTGGCTATTTTGTGGGATATATGCTCAATATGCACATTCCATTTCAAGTTTTGATCAAGATAAACTCCTAGAAATTTAGCTGTGGCAACCCGGGGTATGTCAGCCTGTTCTATTGTTAGTTTTTCCTGTGGTTGGGGTATTATTTTACCCGGGGCTGTGAATAAGATATAATTAGATTTACTAAGATTGAGAGACAATTTATTAGCTTTGAACCAATTAGCTATTTGTACTAACTCCCTATTTACTATTTTGAACATTTCCTGATAGGATGTATGGGAATAAAAAACGTTTGAATCGTCTGCAAATGATACAAAATCTAATAGTGAAGCTGCATTAGGGAGGTCGTTAATGTAGATAAGAAATAATAATGGCCCCAGGACCGACCCTTGTGGAACACCAAACTCCAGCCACCGAAAGGAGGATCGATTCAAATTACATTTCACTTGCTGATGACGGTCTGTGAGATAGTCTTTAAACCATGTTAATGGAAGTCCTCTCACTCCATAATGAAATAATTTCTTAATTAGTATATTGTGGTCCACAGTGTCAAAAGCCTTCGATAGGTCCAGAAAGATTCCTATTGAAAATTTGCCTTTGTCAATAGGTTGTGAAATTTTATCGTGCAGATTTATTAAAGGAAGTGCAGTTGAGTGCCCAGGTCTAAGGCCATGTTGAAAAGAATAAAGTATGTTATGTTTCACTACAAAGTCATTAAGTCTCTGGTAAACTATTTTTTCTAGGATTTTGGCAAATATAGATAAAATAGAAATGGGTCTGTAGTTATTTAGTTCTTCTCTATCGCCCTGTTTGAATATAGGAGTAACTGTAGACATTTTCATCTTAATAGGTACAATTCCATTCTCCATTGAGCAATTATATATATGAGCCAGAGGTTTAGTCATAAGTGGCAAATTTGGGCCAATAATGCTAGGATCGAGGAGGTCTGGGCCAGTGCTATATGAAGTTTTCATTGTAGAATAAATTGAAAGGACCTCTTCCGAACTAGTAGGATATAAGGCAAACGAGGAAGGAGGCGGTAGTGGGAGGTAGTCTGTATATGCCGACTCGGTGGCAGGAATATTGTTGTTAAGATTTTTAGCAATCTGAGTGAAATATACATTTAGACTATCAGCTATTTCAGCACTGTCGCTTATAATTTGCCCATCCTTCCTTATCGAACTTATCTTAGAGTCAGGTGGACTTTGATTAAGGACCATTCTAATCGTAGACCAAGTCTTTTTTAGGTTAGTTCCATATTTAAGAAATTCTGTATTATAAAATGTTTGCATAGATTTCATTTTTACACCTTTAAAAGTATTTCTATAAGCAGTGAATTTTGCTTTATTCGTGGTTGTAGGGTTATTTATATACTTTAAGTATAACTTATTTTTCTTACTACATGATTTCAGTAATCCTTTAGTCATCCAGGGTTTGTGGTTTATTTTATGGCTGCGGGATTTTATCAAAGTCTCTGGAAATGCCTTGTTATATGCTTCCTTAACCCTGTCTAGAAAAGAGTCATATGCCGCATTAGGGTCTTTTTTTAGACAGTGATTGTATACAGAGGTGAAGTCCATTTGTGACAGCAAACCTGAAAAAACCTCTTTGTTAGAGTCATTAAAGCGATATTTTTTGTCTGTCCAAAACAGCCAGGTCCATCCTCTAGCCAGATTACTATAGGCAAGTGATCAGATATATCGTTAACTATTACAGATGAGTTGACCATCCTTGGCCAGAGATTCGTTATTATGTTGTCTATCAACGTGTGGCTGTGGTCTGTTATTCTGGTCGGTCGATCTATAGCCGATAGAAAATCATGAAGTCACGGTCGTGAAGGTTGCAAGATAGTGGTAAATAACAAATGTATTTGATATAGGACTACATTGCAATATTATTGCAATTGCAATTCCAACTGAAAATATAATATATCGCCCCTTCAAAAGCAAACTAATGTCAGGCGCTCGCTACGCCAGGATACGTGATGTTAAATGTCATTGAGAAGTGGAATGTCATCAATAAGGAAGCCAATGCTCAGAAAACTTAGAGTAACCAATGGGGCCCACGCAACCACGTAGCTCCCAAACAACGAATTCTCGTTCACAGATGATAGATAGTATTATGTTGCGAGTAAGTTAGGCCAAGTTGCGTGAATAGTTTGGGGCAACAACAGGTGACAGCACACAATTACGTAGAAGATTACGCATGCCCTGCTATCCATCGAGTCACCGGGTGCACGAAAGACAGGTAGACTGAAACGCCACCAGTGGCTAAGGGTCGAGGTCATTCCGAAAACCCGCCTTCACTGTTGCCACTTTAAAATTTTGGAGAAACCTAGACCTCCCATGGCAAAAACCTCTGATGAGTAGAAATGGGTGAGATGTGCTATTGCGACTTCATTTTCTTAGTCGCGATATATGATGGAGATTGTATTAAGCCAAAATTATATCTATCCACGTGAAGGTCTTTGTTGTCATGAGATGCTGTTAAACTATAGATCTACCCATTCAATCGCCAGATTTAATATAATATTATAAAAGCATCTTCTCTGTCACACTGAGATTGTGCCAGTCCCAGTCCTGGGTAAAGGAGGAGGGCAACGTTAGTCATATTGGACATGAGACAGCGACGTTAAACAGAAACTACACACATAGAATCTTAGTGTTAATAATATATAACTCAGTAACGCTATAAGATTATAAAATAGAGTAAGGGCGACTTCAGTTGTCATAGCAACCACAACATGTCTTTAAACACTGGAAACTTTCACGTAGACCAAAGTGCGGTTAGCAGTTGGTTCAATAAAGGATATACTTACTTACTAAGTCACTTAGTAATTCCTAGTAATTCCGCCACTGCCCCACTTGGGTGATGCCAGTCCCAAGTCTCGTTAAAGAGGAGGGCGACGCCTTTTGTCTTTTCTATAGAACAGCGTCGCTAAGCAGTAACTAACTAAAAGTAATCGAGCCCGTTTAATTGGATTAAAGTTGAAGTCAGGACCTTGGGAAGTCACAACAATATGTCGTTATTTTAAACCTCCTTGGACACATTTACAACGTGACTACTACTGGCTATAATAACAATCGCCAGCTCGCTTAACTGATAACTGGCGAAGTGTTGAGCAGTCTTCAGATATAAAAAGCATATAGTACGTAAACGGCCATTGTTGCCATAAAAAAATGCGTATTGAAATATGTTTGAGGTCAACTGCCGTGGTAGCAACGACAATATGTAATTACATAAAAAAATCCACTATACCACTGTGTGTATGTGTATGTATATATATATATATATATATATATATATATATATATATATATATATATATATATATATATATAGTTTTAAAAGTTAACTTTCTAAACTGCCTTTTTCATTTATGTACATACTGTTCGTATATCGTTAGTATTTGATGTACGCTGTGATGATGTTCCCATAAGATGTCATTAAACTGAAGATTAATAAATACTCACTTTAAATTTCAAAAGCAGAGTAAGAATTGTAAGTTTCAAATGAAAGCTGTTTTAAAATTGCAGTAACTAGATTAAGAATCTCTTGCGCATTGAGAATATTTATTACAATTTCTTTGCTTACTTTTCAAATTTCTAGTTTGTGACAATTGCTATAAAATATTATTTCATTTACATGAAACTATTTGTTCGCAATATGTGTGTCATAGACAGTGTCAACTATATTGCTTTATGTCGTTAAGCAATGAAAATTAGTGACATTGTAAAGTCATGTCTACCACCTTTTGAATGGTTTCTTCTGGAAGCTATAACTGTTACAATTAGATTATAAAATGTTTCAATTGTCATCGACGGCATTTGATGTCATAAGATGACGTGAAACTTTGGAATAATAATAATAATAATAAACAAACTTCTATATATAATAGGAAAGGTGAGAACGGTTCAAACTAATATAAGATGTCGTGATTTATCCGATTGTAAATGCAATGAACAGACGAGACGAGTGGATAAGAAAAGGTCGACCACAGTGTCCCTGGCAGCCATTAGATGTCGCTAAACCCCGGATACATTTAAACCGAAGGATTAAGGTCAATTTCTCCTTCGACACCTTTAAAACGTTTCCATCAACCGGTATAATAATCATAAGTTTCGTTCAATGTCGATAGGTCCGAAAATCTGACATGCTACAATCATCGAACGCTACAACTATATTATCTAGTAAAGAAACGATTTAGAGGTGTCTAATTCATGGATAATGGAGAAGGGCGACGCTTGTCATCTATGTAATGACACCGTGTCGTTGAATAGTAACAAACCAAACTGGTTAAACTTACATCTGATGCCCTATTGCAATAGTCATTGTAATTGAAAATGCAATCTAGCTCTCCTTCAACCCAGACAATTTGATCCAATGGCCAGCAACGTGACCAACCGTACTCTGGTAATGCCAGTCTCCAGCCTGGAGAAAAGATGAGGGCGACGCTATTCGGCTTTCTTATGACAGAGTGTCGTTAAACCACAGCTAGCCTCCCAAGCAGTCGTTATACCTTAATAAATTAATAGATTATCCGTTTATCTCACCGCGAACGGTCTTTGTTGCCATTAGATGTCGTTAAACTGTTGGGTCTGATCGTTAGTGTAATAAAAAAAAGAACAAGAGGCAAATGAACAAGGTGAGGAATAATGTCATCTATCCTGGCAGCCAAAAGATGTCGCTATACACTGAATATAAGTACTAAAACTGGATACTAGGGTCAACCGGTACTTCGACACCTTTAAAACATTTCTATAAAGCGTTATAAGAATCATCAGTTTCGCCCAAGTACAATTATTTCCAACTATTTGAAAATTTTTAAACGATGCTGGAGCAGAGATGGGTGACACTGGTCAATTTTTTTTATAACGCAGAGTCGTGGAACAGTACAAGATCAGTATGACGTCAACGGCAGTGAAAGCTGCAATATATGCATGGTTATATAAGAAATTTACTATCGATACTAGATTCTCTTTTGTAATTGTAACTAAAAATTTAAGTTTCACCTATTGATGTTACAGTGAACGGACTCTGGTGCCAATCGATTAGGTAACTAACCGGACTACCGCCTGTAGTCCAGTAGTGCCAGTCCGAATCCGGGATAAAGAGAAGGGACACGCTAACGATTGTTGTCATGACACAGCGTCGTTAAACGGAAACTGCTACTAAGCCGTTTTGAGAAGCAGAAATGGTTGAAGTGTGCTATAGCGACTTCTTTTTCTTACTCTTGAAATATGATGGCGGAAGGCCAGGTCTCTCTTTCGGCATCTTATCTTCCCACTAACAGTGAAAATGTACACATTTAGCTACAGCTCGATTCCACATTTAGCTACAGATCGATCCCACATTTAGCTGCAGATTGATCCCGCATTTAGCTACAGATCGATCCCACATTTAGCTACAGATCGATTCCACATTTAGCTACAGATCGATCCCACATTTAGCTATAGATCGATCACATATGTTTTTCGGCTCTCAGGTCTTCTGAGATGGTCACTCCCAGAAAATTCATCTCCGCAACACGCGCCACACCTGGTGTCAGCGGTGGGATAATAATTCCTTTTTTCGCTGACAAACAGCATCTCTCTGGTCTCATGTGGGTTCAAACGTACATTAACCCCAATCAGCCTCATTGCATCCACCATGACCCTTGACGCAGGTGAGATAGGTGTCATCAGCATATTTTACGGTTATATTCTTACGGTACAGAGCGTGCAGGTCTGAGGCATTGATGTCTAAAGCCGCTGTTCCAAGCCCCAAGCCCTGCACAACGCTCGAGTTAAGTTCAGCTATTCCTGATGTCCTCCCTACGAACTTTGTGGCGTGTCTTCTGTCTCGAAGAAAAGCTGACGATCCAGTTTTAGATGTCACGCGGGATGTCCATCGTGGATAGTTTAGCAGTGAGGGTGGAATGTCGAACGGTATCGAAAGCCTTGGAAAATCAACTGAGATCAGTGTGAAGTAGTGGTTGGCCGTTAGGAGGTAGTCACGTTATGAAACACCGATATCAAGGCCGCCATCATCGATCCCGTGGGACAGAAGGGTACCTGGTCTTCGAATCGCTCATTCATGGGAACCTTCACGAAGGTTAATTCAATAGAGATAATTGCGCACAAGCTCTCTCACGACGAGTAGAAACGTCGGCGTGTTTTTCTAGAGCAACTGTATGACCTCGATCCTGTTCAATTAAGTAATCGGTGTTACATTATTCACTTAACGGGCGAGACCCTTTACCGGCGTATACGAATAGTGATTTAACGAAAATTATAAATATCTAGTGTTGGAAGGAATCAATTTAAAGGTGTTTAAGTATTGGCTGAACGAGTAGTTTTTATCTTGATACATCGATGTCTACGGCTTTACAAACAACATGTTCCACAAAATGTTACTCAATGTGAATATAGACAACCTTAAATCCTTGAATATCACCGCTGTGGTAGTGTTAGTCCCTAACCTGAAAAAAGGAGGAGGGAGTTTCCTTCCCGGTTGCTTTTCGACGCTATATTGTCATTAAAATCATTCGATCGTAAAGACTCGGCTGTATTATGTCATATGATGAAAACGTTTCATCGAGGGGGACTCCGAAGGGAAAGCAATCCCTTTACGCTCATCGTTTCTTGATTTCTCACAGGCCCTCGGGCTCCAGACTCCATGATGTGATACGGGCCACCACTGTCAACCGCATGCTATACTGTTTCCAGGTATGGTTCGGCTCATCGGCGGCGATCTCTGGCGGTCGAGGGGGACAAGACCCCACCTTTAACAGTGGGATACACGTATGCAGTTGTCACCCCAAATTTTGAAGACACTCCAAAAAGGTCAACACAATTTTTTCGCGCGTGAGCACGAAAAAATTTGTTGACCTCTATTTTCCACTGGATCAGTTCAAAAGTGTTCCGTGTCCCCCCAAAAGTGTCCAGTGCCCCCCCCATCTGTCAGACAATATCGCCGCCACTCGTTCGGCTATGGCAACAAGCAAGAACCAGATCATTTGGGCGCTAATATTCGTAAGTTGGTTCGTCTTGGCTACGTCCCTCTTTCATTTCCAACTTTTGAGGAACTCTGCAAAACAGCTGATCGCGATCTCTTTACTAGCATTCTTAAAACCCGTCACCTCCTCCATGACCTTCTTCCTCCCATTCTAAAGACCGGGAATGATTTGCGTCTGCGTTCACATAATCTGGTTCTCCCTAGATTTGAATCTCTTACCCGACGAGATTTCCTGGGTAGGATGCTGTACAGTTAGGATATGCTGCAATTATTCCTTTTTTGATCTAATGTTATTATTACTTCATTGTATTTTCTTTCCCTCTGTGCAACATTATATGTAAAGCGCTGTGCGTTTGCTAGCGTTCAATAAAGATTATACTTACTTACTTACTTACTTACTCTTGACGTCAGCAGTCTTTGTTGCCATATTATTAAGATGTCGTTAAGCAGTTGGGTCCGATCGTTAGTGCAATAAAAACACAAAAGGCGAATGAGCAAGGTTAGGAATAATGACATCTACACTGGCTACAAAAGTTGGGGGTTAAACAGTTAATATAACGACTGAAACTCGATACAAAAGTCAAGCTCTATTTCAACACCTGTAAAACATTTCAGTAGGCGTTATAAGAATCATTAGTTTTGTCCAAACGCTAGATTTTTTATCATTGATATTCTAATCAGTACAGCCTGTGAGTTGTGCCAGTGAAGACTTTGTAGAGAAGTAAAGCGACAGTAATGATTCTTCTTGCTCTTCTTGTTCTTTCTGTTTTTGTTCTTGTTTTTGTTCTTCTTCTTCTTCTTTTTCTTCTTCTTCATGATCTTCTTCTTGTTCTTAATCATCATCATCATCATCATCGTCATCGTCATCGTCATCGTCATCGTCATCGTCATCATCATCATCATCATCATCATCATCATCATCATCATCATCATCATCATCTTCTTCTTCTTATTATTATTATTATTATTATTATTATTATTATTATTATTATTATTATTATTATTATTATTATTATTATTTATATTTGTAACGCGCGCGCGATGACACCGAAATGTGAATCTGATCCGCCAGGAGAAGGTGCAGTTAGACATTCAACTGCTTGAAAGCCAAAGATAAATGTAAAGTTTTGAATCACTTTTTGAAGGTAGGAGTGAATTATAGTCAAATCCATTCCTTGGGGGCAGAGGCATAACTGTTCTGCGTTGTGGGTCCGTTAAAAGACCCGTACTTGATGATCGCGGGCAACGAGGAGGGATGTAAAGAATGAGTAGTGATTGAAAGTAGGGAGGTGAACTGGTGCTGAGGGCTTTTCCAGCTCAAACAGGCCAATTTATATTTTATTCTGAACGCAATAGGAGGCCAATGCAGTTGATGGAGTAGGACCGGGGAACTTGTTCGTAGTGGAGCACGCAGCACTACGCGAGCCAAGGAGTTTTGGATGCGTTGAAACCTGTTGAGTTCAAGCTCAGAGAGACCCACAGTTCGATGATCTTGCTTCACCTGAACCCAGCCTAAGACGTGGTTTCGACTTTAGGCGCCTGAGGTAGATTATGGCCGCGATGACTAGCGCCAGGATGAGAGTGTGGCCCAGAAGAACCAGAAGAACCTTCTGCCCAACATCGATATGTCTTTCCAGTTCTCCAGTTGGAAAAAGAGTGGCATCGTCGGACTGACTGAGAGCTACCTCTGGTACGGACTGCGACGCGGTTGAGTTTTGTAATTGACGTAGGGGTAATCCTGAAAGGTAAAGGCAAGATAAACTTAAGGTAACCTTAATGTAAAGATAAGGCAAAGGTGTAGGTAAAGTAAAAGTAAGGCAGATAAAAAGGGCTATATTAATGACGGGATCACATGTTGTCGTATTGCAATGCTTCATCATTCATGATGATAAAGACGACTACGATGATGGTGGTTACGACTACGACGATCGGCTATTCATGATCTTGATGATGACGAGCCACCAACAAATCAACTGTAATAGCAATTGCACTAATTATTATTACTAAGCATTCATCTATAGACCAAGCATCAATCGACGGTGTTGACTCTGTTGAGCAATCGTCAGTTAAGGATTTGCACAAAGTCCCTACACAATAAGTCTCTCAGAGGAGCAGAATCGAACCCTTTCTCTTTGCGTTACAAAGCGAGCATTCTGAAATTATTCTGCCGCAATATAGCTTCTATTATAATTTCTTTTTAATAAGGGTTATCTGCATTTTGGATTTGAGATGAATTTACGATACAATATACACAGCTTGCGATTCGACGATGCAACGAAAATTCCGTTTATATAGATTATGTTAGAAACGATTTAAAGGTGTTTAAATGATGAATAAAGGAGGGCGATCCTAATCAATTTTGTTATGACACAACATCTTAGACAGCAACTGAACCAATTAATCGTTATTGTCGTGGGCCAGATAGTGAATAGATGGATAGATCCAGAGTTTAGCGATATCCAATGGCAACAAAAGCCGTTGACGTCTCCATAAATTATTTTTGGCTTAATGAAGCTCTACATCAATCATGTGGGTTTCTTAGTTGCTGTTTAACGACACTGTACTGTCGCCCTCCTTGTTTCTCTAAGCCTTAGACTAGCACTGCCAGAATACGCGCAGTGGCGCAATTTTAAACCAATTGTGTAGTGCAAACACTACTTATATGTACACCCATATAGTAGCTTCTTGAAATAAGGGTGTTTAAGAGAGAGCTCTTATTAATCGACTGGCGGTACTATTTTTCATAGCATCTGGATACCCCGTTTTAAAGGTGTCTAAGGGAGCGCTCCAACCAAGAGGCTACCATGTTCAGCAATAATGTTGAGGCACACGACACCGTGACATGACTTACCTCTCCAATCAATAAGCCAGCTGACGATTATTCTTTTTCCTGACCAGGACCCAGTTTCATCAGTTGATCCTTAGATGTTCCAGCATGATTCTACTCGTTTTCTCTTCGACTCTTGGAGACAATGGGGTCGACATCCATTGTCTTCCGTCCGATTCCTGATCATCTGATCCTTTGCATGAAAGATGTCTGTGTTAGCCAACACTTCTTCGTCATCGCCTCGAGGTGTCTGACTGGACTCTGAGGTAGTGGGGTCCTGTGGACTGGTACCTCCCATCTGTCCTTCCATTGATCCTGCCCGTGTCTCTTGATCCTCGATTAGCGTCTGCAGCAGTGTGAACCACTCCTTAAGCTCTGGTACAACAGATTCAGAAGCAACTCCGCCGATGCCTTTAAACAAAAAGTCATAGTTACGACGTTCACGATTATGAGTACGTCGTCCTAATAGCGCTATACAATTCCTAATCGTAAAACCAACGTTTCAGAGGTTTTAGTCCTGTTGCTGATGCCATAGTAACGAAGTTTACGGTTACGATTACGACGTCCTAAACGTGAAAGGACTGTAGCTTAAACTGAACAACTTATAGCGCTATATAATGATAATTTGTAATCACAGAGTAGAAATTTCTAAAGCGCTAGTCTAAAGCTAGGTTAGTTGCTGTTTAACGACACGGTATCATAACAAAGGTGATTAGCGTAGCCCTCCTTCTTTCTCCAGGCTTCGGACTGGCACTGCTGGATTACGAACAGTGACGGAGTTAAACTGTTATGGATGGATCTAGAATTTTACTACATCTTATGGCAACAAAGGCCGTTGACGTCGACAGAAATTACTTTGGCATAATGTTCAACTGATCTTTATTATTATTAATCCAAAGTTTTGACATCAATGGCAAAAGTACTAGCTAATTCACTAGCGCTGCGTCGTATTAGAGGGGTTGTCCAGAAAGCGATATCCATTGAAGGTCCGAGTCCGGATGACAACCACAGAGGCAGTGCTCGAAGTCCAATATTGGATTGATTTGAATTCCACTTAGTTAGAAATATATTGGCATGAACAGAGGCCAGTCAGTGGACTTAAGTGTGTGCGTCGCTATGTAAGTCCCTCACTCACATGCATGTGGTTGTCTTTCTGTCTTTCCATTTTCGAGTGTTTTATATCTATTGTTAATATTTATTTATATGCTTTGTTTCTGATTTTCTCTCATGTTTTATGTTTCTCACCTGTTTTACAAACTGGAAGTTTATGTTATGACTGACGATTTAACGAAATTACAAGTATATAGTGCCAGAAAGCGACGATTTAAAGGTGTCTAAGTAGGAGGGCGAATCTTATCAGCAAAGAAACAACATTTTTGGCCGCTAGAATCTTTTATGTCAAACTCATCTAATTTTTTAGTTATGTATACAACAGAGATTGGATTAATAATTCTCAATATTTAGTGGCCTCGTGTGGCTGCTATGTCTTTGACGTCGACCTGGCCTTAACCTATATATTCAGCGAAGTAGGTGCTATAGTTCAGATAATCTGCCGATAGGTAGTTGCTGGTTAACGATGTTCTGTCATTTGAAAGATGAATTGCGTCGCCCTCGTAATTTATCCAGAGTTGGGACTGACACTGCCCCAGTGTGAGGCAGTTTCTCTCCTTCCTTTATCCAGGCTTTGAGACTAGTTAAATTAGTTTGCATGTGATGAGTGCATTTTAAAGGTATCCAGTTCAATAAAAAGTTATATAGTGGTAGCAGGTAAATCTAATTGTAATTGCTAATCTATATTGCTCATCTTCAAGAAACCTACAAAATTCCGCGATGAAATAGATTGATCTTCAACCGCTTCCGTAACAGAGGCATACAAAGCAGAAGAAGCCCAATGTCGATTGGTAAGGGTGCTCTACATTGACACCTGTAAAGCGGTGTTCAGAGATGATGCATACATAGGCATGGTACATAGTACCCGTTGTTTAGAGCGTTTGCTTTAGACACCTTTAAAATGTGATTAACTGGTGCTATATATTTACGGTACGTTCTCTGCCGATAATAATATGTTGCGATAAATATTCGATGGCACTGACATTTGAAAGAATTTTCATTAAGACTCAGTATTTCCATTTGGTGAATTTACGAATTTAAAACGATTAATTCGATGTTTCTTTGAAATTGCATTCGAATGTTTGCAGCGTAAGGGAACGCTGGACAATTGTATTGTATTGCATCAAACGGTGAGAACTGTTCATGAAAATTACACACCTCTTTAAAGTTAAAATATTCGCCATATAAGTGAGAGGCGCAGCCCGGTGCTATATTACCTCTGCAAATGTCATAACTTTGTCCTGACTAGCACCACGAACGCAGAATCATCTGCAATCACAAAAATGAACTGATATACAATTTATTTGTTAAGACTTCACCGGCCATGGTGAGAACTGTTCCAAATAAATTCTATCGACGTCAACGGCCTTTGCTGACATAAGATGTCGTTAAAGTATGGATCCATCCAGGTATGGTATGGTTGTTAAAGCGTCGATAAATATTGGAAACTTCAATCGCATGCGTGGTAATTTCGCCGCTGCCGTACTTGGGAAGCCTGGATCCGAAGCCTGGATAAAGGAAAGCAACGCAAATAACACTAACTGGCATAAAATTTCACAAACACGGAAAATTTTCAATCGTGAGTGTAGTAATTCCGCCATTGCGCAGTCATGGGTGATGCGAGTCCAGTCTCAATTGATTAAATGCTACATGGGACACAATAACCATTAGCTTAAGGCGTTCTCTTTAGACACCCTTAAAATGTTATTAACCGATGCTATACATATACTCTCGCGACTCCTCATGATTGAATGTTTCTAGAGTTCAATGGCATCTTAAGACTTATTGCAACGAAGGCTGTTGACCTCGACAGAATATATATATATATATGGTAAAAATTAAATGAAATCTAAAAGTATATAGTGTCCGTATGAAGTATCTAAATGCTGAATAAGGGAAGAGGGCGACAGTAATCATCTTTCTGATGACACAGCGTCGTTAAAGTTACTTACAACCATTCGGCTAAGTACAGTGCCGGAACCAAGCTTGAACAACGGAGGACAAGCTTATGAAGTACCGATCGAAAGAAAGTTACAAGGAAACGATTTAAATGCTTCCAAATGCTGGAGAATGTAATATGGTAACTTATGATCAGTTTCGCTCAATCGGTTGTTTGATATCGTAAGGCTATGTGTGGACAATTTTAAAAAATGTTTCGGACTTTATAAGTTCATGGTTACAATGTATTATGTGCACTTTTGAATTTTCGTAAATTGCCTTTGATGTCATAAGACGACGTTAAACTTTGGAATAATAACGACAATTGCTGAAATTTATTAAAACATGCAGTAAGCCACAGTTATTTCTGTCGACGTCAGCTGCTTATGTTGCCATAACTTCCCCATATTATGATGTTTAAACTCTGGATATATCGATCCAATCGCCGGTTTTAATAAAAAAAAGCTCCTTGCCTGTTAGAGAATGAGATTGTGCCAGTCGTAAGTCTGAATAATGAAGGAGGACGATGCTAGTCTTCGTTATGAGTTGGGCCAGTAGAAATTCACAAAGTCACGGAAGGCGTGAATTCCGTGATTTTCGGAATTTGCGGTGAATGCCGTCAGTCGTAATACAGGCCTTGTCCAATTCAATTATTATTATCATTTAACGTCTTCTTACACAATCAAAAGTCCTTTGACGACAATTCGAAAATATGTATTATGCAATGAAAACGATAAATGTACTGAGTCGAGGAGGCGCCATTAGAAGGTGTCGAAACAAACTTTACAACGTGACTAATATTCTTTGTTTAACAGCATAAAAGTTATGATGTTCACAGTCAATAATACCAAAGCAACCATGTCTCCACATATTTTCAAGAAATGGTGTTTGGTTATTACTTATAAATTGTTTGTTTGTGTATATAAGATAAAGTAATGCATGGAACTCATTATCTGAGTAATTGTTTGTATTTTATTGAACTAATGTTGAACAGCATTGTTAATAACCTTAGTTCCATGTCTTTAGGTAGTAACTGTGTACTTTGTCTTCCAGGTCCATATTGGTAATTGAACCTGTCTGCACAATTATTCGTGTGTATGTTGAATATTGTATGTAAATGCGATATGGATTGTTAGATGCTAGTTTAGCAAGAATAGAATATCTATAAATATTTGAAAAGATATTAAAGAAAGAATTTAAAAAACTGAATAACAGGCATTTAAGGCTACAAAATCAATATTAAAAAGTGACCAAAATAACTTTGGTGGCCATCAAAGGAATCTTATGTTCAACAAAGAAGCCTTCCGGTCAAAGAGAAAAGTGGACACAATAGTCAACCTGTACTTCGACACCTTTATAACATTTCCGTTGGGCGTTATAAGAACCATCAGTTTCACTCATTCGGTAAGTTGGTTGATTCCAAGATTTTAGAGTGAGTTGTCCCAGTTTGGCCTTTAAAAAACAGAAGGGCAACAATACCCGCAGTCTAAAATTGGTAGTGTCAGTCCGAAGCCTGGAGAAAGAGGAGGACGACACTAATCACCTTTGTTATGACACAGTTTCGTGGAACAGTGACTATAACCAGAGTGACTTTGACGTCAACGGCCGTTATATATAGTTAAATAAAAAATTTAGTACCGACCTTGAGACTCCCTACCCGGTGGAGCAAGGGCGAAGAGACAAGGGCTAAGTATGTCCCAAAAAGTGGTGATTACCAGTACCTGCCCTGCGTCAACTGCCACAAGATGGATAACGTTCCCAATTTATGCAATAATAAGTTAGTAATCGATAGTGAAGTATGCAAGAAAATACCGCCGTTAGTTGTCGTTGTTTGAACTTATGGTACTTCAACCGAAAAACAAGCGATACAGTACGAATATCATAGTTCGACCATTCGCTGAGATTTAGCCAAAGTTCCGCCTCCACTATTTCAACGAAGAGGTGTCACCGAACAACCTCCTCAAACTACCGTTCGTTGCCAAAACGAATAACGAGTTAGCGCCGAAATAACTTGTAGATGCGACCATCTTACCTTGCCGTCCTTTGCATAACCGAGTCCTGTTCAACAGATTTCGACACATCAGCTGCTCTGCACACGGCTCTCTTCAGGTAAGCGGTTAAGATTTAAATCATCCAATGAAGCGTAGTTACGTTTCTCTCTTTTTAGCCTCAAAGCAGTAATATGACCCAAAATATATAAGCTAAATATTATAATCCTTATAGTGCTGGCTATCCTTTCTATATGATGCCAGTCCCAAGCCTCGATAAAGGAGGATGGCGACGTCGACATAACTGGCAGCTATGATGATGATGATGATGATGATATGTCTGCCGGAAGGCATGTCCATAGGCTTTATGCCACCCGGGAATTATGTGATTGAGTTGGTTTACCGTTACCTTCCTCACAGACAATAATTTTGGGTGAGCAACTTGTCCAAGGACGCTATGCAGTGACTTTAGGTAGATTCGAACCTGCGACCCTCTGGTTACAAGGGACAGAACATACCGCTACAACACCGCGTCCATCCTGGCAACCATAAGATTTAACAAAAACTGAAATTGAACTGAAAATATTCAATCGCGAGTGTGATAATTCCAGCACAGCCAGTCCCAAGTCTATGTAGGAGGGCGACGCTTTCACCTTTGCTATAAAATATCGTCGCTAAGCAGTAACTTACCAAAACCATTCTATCCCGTTTTGTGTACTGGATTAAAGTCGACGTCAACGGCCGTCGGAGACAGAATTATAATATTATGTAGTTATTTTAAAGTTAATAAATATTATTCGACACCTTTACAACGGGTTAAAGAGAGGCAATAAATAATCGCCAGTAGGCTCAGCCGATAGATTTGAGGCCGTTGGTTACTTACATTTAGCATCGACACGAAAAATACCCGGCTATATATTCGGATGAATGGATCCAGAATTTAACCACATCTTTCGGGTAGAAAGGCTGTTAACGTCGACAGAAATTATTTCGGAATAATACAGCTCTGATATATACACGGACTACGCGGTACTGATATATAAAGCGGCTGATTAGCCCGTTTCAACGGTGTTTCAAATAGATCAGGCAAAGAGGACACGTTCAAAAATACCGCTGCAGAACGAAACTGAACAACAAGCAAGTTGGGTCTTCCCGATTCAGTCCTTATATTTTATATATAATGTAAGTATTATAATGTTGTTTTAGTTGCCTCTTCGTTTTCATATATAAGTATCCATTTAACAGATTCTACTAAAGCTGTAAATTCTGCTGAATAAACAGCAATACTTAACCTTTTTGAAACCCCAGAGATATGAAACGATGGTGAGGTTTTCGTTTCAAAGTTTGAACCATCTGTATTTAATTGAGTGTATTCGTTATATCTATTTATTGACTAATGACATTTTTCTCATAAAATCAGCTCTAGACGGAGTACGCGGTCCATTTATATATAATGACTGATGAATCTGTTTTAAAGGTGTGCAAGTAGATCAGGCATTACGGGCCTTCTGAATTCGGTCAGAACGAAATACCGTAAACAGTAACAATCCGTTGCAGAACTGAAGAATAAGTCCTTTGCGTAAACTTAGCATCAGTAAATGCAATACGTTAGAAATTACTTCCCAAATTCTGGACTTAGACCGAAGAATTCGTCGAAATCGCACGGCTGTTGAAGAGCTGCTGACCTTTGCGGTGATATGCGCAGAATCCGAGATCTACTTGAACACCTTTAATTTAAAGGAGTGATAATTCTTAAATTTCCTTTCTGCATGCCTTTTCTTCAATTAATCTGTTGTTGAGTTGGTACAAGCAGTCGATCGGTACAAGGTTTTTCAATAACATTTTCTCCGCAATATTTCGATAAATGCCAAACGGACTTCCTCGCGCCTCTGAGTATACAGTTCCCTTGAAGTGGCGCTATATAAATTTACGAATGAATGAATGAATAATAATAGCTTTTCTGTGGCCTGAAGGGCTTTGTATTCACGTTGGTTCTTAAGGGTCTGCTCATGTCCACTGCAGGCTCTTTTATGTATATATGTCATATATAAATTTTCCCCTTACTTTCTACTCTTTTGTATATAATATATATATGTAATATTTTTTCTTACATTTTCCGTTTTTTTTTCTTTCTATCTATATTTTTCTTTTTCTATTTTTTCTTAAAATGGATTAGCCTGAGACTAGATTAACAAATGAACGAAAGTTCCAGGTATATAGTATCTCAAAGAACCGATTTAGAAGTGTCTAAAGAAGGAGGGCGACGTTAATCATCTTTGATGCGACTCAGAGTCGTTAAACATCAATCAAACCAATGTCGGTGGGAAGATCAGACGGCGAAGGACAAAACTGATTACCGGTCCTCATATGCCGAGGCTAAGAAAAATGAAATCGCAGGGACTACTAACCCATGTCTTCCTCTGAACTCTGATGTTGCTTTCAATGAACGATCTTTGGAATCAGTTTCCAGTGCTTAACCACAAGGTTATGAAGTTACTTCAGCAGAATCTATGATTATTATAGAACCTTGTGAATACGTTTAAAAGGTGTCTTTCTATATTTCAATAAAAGCTTATTGTTCTAATACGTCGTCGCTATTAGGAAGCCAGTAATCAGCATTTAATGTATAACGTTTTGGGCCGCTAGGATCTTTGAGGTCAAACTATGCTATGTTTACAACAGAGAATGCATCAATAGTATCTGATATTTAGTGACATCTTGTGGCTGCCATGGCTCTGATGACGTCAACCTGACCTTACCTTATATAGTCAACGCACTCGGTTAGGAAAAATCGCTGATAGGTAGTTGCTGCTTGACGATGCTCTGCCATTAGAAAGGCGATCAGCGTCTCCCTCCAAATGTACCCAGCTTTGGAACTGGCACCACCCGAGTGTGAGGCAGTGGCGGAGTATCTCTCCTTCTTTATCCATTCTGTGAGACTAGCAAAATTATTTTGCGTCTGATGAAAGCATTTTAAAGGTGCCAAATTTAATTTAAAAAAGGTGTAGCGTATAAATGTTTGTCAAAAAATGGTTAGAGGTTATTGTAAATGCTCAGTGGTGGAATTCTCGGCTATATACGCAGTACACGGTCCGCATAAAGAGCGATTTATGAGTTTTAAAGATGTTGTGAGCAAACTTAGCAACAGTAAAATCCAACAAATTAGAAATTACTTCAAAAATTCTGCAGTTTGTCTCGTACTAATTAAATATTACTTGCTTCCTTACTTACTTGAAATGGTACAGCTGTTAAATAGCGACTGACATTTGCGTTGCCATTCGCAGAATCCAAGATCTTTTTGAACACCTTTAAAACGTTTTGAACAGCCGCTATATATATTAGTCGACGGATTAAAATTACATTGTCGTCCAAGAACCAATTGTTGGATGGTTGCTTTAACTACAGTAATAATAATAATAACCTTCGTTTAATATCTTCAAACTGACAACAACGCAGTATGATTACAAATCAGTACATGTTATGCGATAAATCTTAACTACTAACAAAACAGACAGCCTGCAATACACGGCGCAAATTGCAGCCTACAAAGCATGTCCGCCTATGGGACTCGACCTCCGTACCTCTCGCACTCTACGCCAGATGTTATCCAATGCGCTACCGGACCCCCCTAGAACTACAGGTAAAACGCTCTAGGTGTACAAAAACCAGAACTAAGGGAAGTAAAAGCTTAGTATGAGTTAGCAAATAACACACGATAAATAAAATTGTGTCAGACGCTATCGTGGAGGTTAAAGTTATGAGGTCTATCTCTAAGGACACAGGGAGTTGAATGATGGTTAGGGAAGACGCATCTTGGTGAATGGTTCTTTACTTAGACACCTTTAAAAGCATTATGACCAATTCTATATAAACGTCAACCGCGTCCAGAAGTTAGAATCATTTCTTCGTCCAGTAAGTAACCGTCTGAGAGGATAAGGATCGAACACAATGTCATACTCTCCACGTTACAAGGCGTGTAATAGATCGATAGTTTAACAACATGTTTATTCTGACTCGTAATTTCTTTTATTAGGGTAATCTGTAATTTGGAGTATAGACGAGTTTCTGATACGATATCATTGAAGAGGAGCATTATCTACTGATTGGACGGAAGTTAAAGTTATATAATATCTGAAATAAACAATTTAAAGGTGTATAAATACACGCTGGGACTGGCACAAACGTAGTACGAGCAGTGCCAGAGTTTAACACCAAGTATATATATATATATATATATATATATATATATATATATATATATATATATATATATATATATATATATATATATATATATATATATATATATATATATATATATATATATATATATATATATATATATATATAATATTTGCTTTTGTCCGTTTTTTATTTCTTAATATGTATATTTTTCCGATTTTCTCTTATGTTTCACAAAATGTAGAACATCAGAAAAAGCTAGCAATTGCACTGAAATTATAACTATATATAATATGAAATAAACGATTTAAAGGTGTCTAAATGCTGATAAAGGAGGAGGAGTGCGACGCTAACCATCTTTGTGGTTATACAGCGTCGTTAAACATCAAACTGTCAGTGCAAAGGTCCGGCGGCGAGGAAAAAGACTGATTACCGGCCTTCATATACCGAGGTTAAGAAAAATGAAGTCGGTAATACTTCATATCTAAGGCTTCCTCTCAATCCAGCGAAGTAAATGCTCTACATTGCTTTCAACCGATGATCTTTGGAATTAGTTTCTACTTTAAATGACAGCAGGTAAACTCTGAAGGACTTACATTTCAGTGAAATCATTGATTATTAATTTTTATAACCCTACAAATGCGTTTAAAATGTGACCATCTAGACTTCAGTAAAAACCTATAATTTGTATAGAGCTTCGCTATATAGTAAATCAGTAATTATCGTATAGAGTTTAATGTCATTTTTGACCTTTAGAATCTTCAAGGTCAAACTCATGTAACTGTTTTAGCTATGTACTGTTAGGCCTAATGGTATCCTATGTTTAGCGACATCATGTGGCTGCCACTGCTCTGATGACGTCGACCTCACCTTGCCTTATATATATACAAGAAAGTAGGTGCTAGAGTATAGAACATCCGCTGATAGATAGCTGCTGCTTAACGACGCTGTGCCATTAGAAAGATGACTAGAGTTGCCCTCCTAATTTATCCAGGCTTCGGACTGACGCTGTCCGAATGTGAGGCAGGTCCACTCAGCCTTTCATTCGCGAGATGGCGCCTTGTTAAAATGAGATGTACGACGTGATGGGCGCCTTGCTTGGCTGCCGCATACAGCTAAATTGGACTCCTTGCATAGCTGCCAAACAAATCACTGCAGAGACCCTGTAGCCATCAGCTGCCGAGTGGGATGCAGCAGCCAACACCAGCAGTCACTCTGTGTCCTGTACAGTGTCCAAGAATGATGCATATTGTAATATTTCATACTTGGAGTATGGACGCATCCATGGGCCGCAAGAACCAAGACGGGCCGAGCTAGATTAACCCTAAGGCAGCCCATAGGGGCCTACGTAGACAGATGCTACTCCTACCCGGGGCAACATACTCCATACCACCACCCTCCCTCTCATCGACTATGAATGCAGCAGAATGTAGCTATTCATTCTAGCCAGTTAAGTTTTCCATACAGAAATATTGAAAATGGGGCCCCAAAATCATCCCTGACCACTGACGTAAACTTGTCCAAAATATTGGGGGCGCAGTTGGCTATTTTTCTACACTTGTTGCATTGAATGTACAGTCCATCTCAATAATGGAGGGGGGAGGGGCACGTGCCCCGGCTGCCCCCAAGAGTCTACGCATATGGCCCTGACACACTGATTTAGAAGTAATGAGGATATAACTGGATATTTTTGGGGCGCCAAAATTAAATCTTATAATTTTTTGAATAAATTAGTCAAATTACATCAAAATTAGGAGAAAAATTATTAATTTTTAAACCTCATTTTGGCGACCCCTTCCTTTGACGCCCGTGGGACAAATGTTCCCCTGACCCCCCCCTCCAGGTACGCTTCTGCCGAGACCAAGACCCAGAAAATCATAATCATATCCAGACTGCTATTCCTTACTACAAATATTGTCAAGTCGGACTACTCGCAAACATGAGTCTTTTATTTTATTAAAGCAAACAACTCTACATGCAGACTGCGGAGAATTCCGAATTCGTATTTACAAAAGTCCTTCATGCGAAATGTTATTCCATATGCCTGTTGCAATAATATTTATAAAACGAATTAGCATTTTCTTTTCTGATCAAGACGTGACCTGTGAGGCCTGATAAAAATTCTGCTATGTGAAAAAATATGTTCTACGGGTGTTGGCACACACAACAGCTTTTCAAGCACCGGACGTAGGCTAAGTGCACAAATTGTGAGTCTGTTTAGAAATCATTCCATGGTAAATAACCGGAAGTCAAAATAATTGTCCAAAACAACATAAAAGCCTCATTCACACCTAGTAAATACTAAAGCAATAATATTGTATTAGTAATAACTGGATAAATTTTTAAAATTCTTGAGTTTTGTTAAATGACTGTTCATATTGACAAAAGTTGTACAGCAGCCTTTTGCCTATGTAAATTATTCCTTCATTGCCTCCGTCCGTTCGTCCTCATTCTCTACCATCAATCTTGTTGTCAAGACCTTAAACCTCAAGACCAAGCCTTTGAACCTCAAAACCAAGGCCAAGACGTTGAATCTCAAGACCAAGACTTTTGGTCTCAAGACCAAGACTTTTAAAAACGAACTCAAGTGCAATAGAGACCAAGATCTTGGTCTCTAGGACAACAATTGAGGCTGCCTACCATCCTGTCTTTCTAGCTTCCTTCAATTATTCCTACCTTTCCTCCGTTCGTCCTCCTTTCCTACCTTCCTGTCTTTCTAGCTTCCTTCAATTATTTCTACCTTCCCTCCGTTCGCCCTAACCTTCCTGTCTTTCTGTCCCTCTTTCCAACCTTCCTGTCTTCCTTTAATTATTTCTACCTTCCCTCTTCGTCCTCCTTTCCTACCTTCCTGTCTTTCTAGCTTCCTTTAATTATTCCTTTCCGGTCTGTTTCTCATCGATTTTATCCCAAGTCTTTTGATGAACGTGAAGTTTGTTTACTGGCCCATGAGTTTCGACGGCCACTCGAACATAGCAATGTGTTTTACTGTGGTTTGCTATTTTGTAATTTTGTGCGACTTCAGCAGTTCCCAAATCACCATGATTCTGCCAGTGTACGTGGCCTACTGTTAATCCTGTCATATACCCATGGGCGTCCGCAGGAATTTTTTAGGGGGCGCCAAAAAAATTTTAGGGGGTAAAATTTGTTAATGGGAGGGGCAAAATGACGTTTTTGCAGAGAAAAAAATTTGCTTTAGAAAAATCTTTAAAATAAATAATGATCAAGGACTTTACCTAAATAATTAAGTGTTTTTTGCATTGAAAATCGTGTTTGGACTGTTGCAATAATCATAATAATCAAAAGATTATATTTTTATAAAATATTTGCAAAATCCAGGGGGCGCAAATGCGCCCCTTTGCGCACCCCTCCGGACGCCCATGCATATACCCCATTCGTCGGTATAATGGTTGTGTCTTGGAACTACACTGACCATAGGATATATACGAATCGGGTAGAAGGTTCTAATGGTTACAACGGTGCCCCAGAAAATGAAGGGACCGAATCCACTTAAAAGATACACAGTTTTCTTTCCAACAAGCTCATGTGATAATTTGGGATATATAGAGCTAGCAAACAAATTATCATTTGTGATTATTACTATGTGCTACATTAACTTCAGTTTCCTTATACAAGCACTTTCTGGCCTTTTCCATTTTATTGGCATTGAATCCATTATCCACCTCTACTTTGTTTCTGCTTAACGTTTCAGCCATGCCATCACGTATCTTCATCTAGTTCAGACAATGACTGGGTAGCTATCCAATTTCTTTGACCCCATGCAAGTCATCAGACAGTGTTATGTAACCAACACGAACATCAATCCTCTTCGAATTTGCAGGGCAAAGTACCTTTTCGGGGGATGCAATCTGACAAAATATGCATTATGACCAAACAGAGATAAATAAAGATGTACCAGTAAGCATCAGAAATATTCTAACTTCAATGCGCTTTGGATTAGGTAGGCCTAACCATGTGAATGTGCGCTATATGTGTCACTTACCATTAAAGAATTACTCTTAAACTACTCTAAGATTGCTTACGTCAATTTCGTACAATGATATAAGACAATTAAAAATTAGATGAAAAAAGCAATGTAAACTATAAAATCTCTGTGTAATTAAACAAATAGGCCCACATTCCATTCAAAAACATATATTTTTGTGGAATTAACGACTGCAACATAGGCCTATAAATTTAGAGGCTAAGAACAGAATTATGTGTATCATAAAAATCACAAATGACAACAAAACACCAATATTCAGGAAACATGACAATCTTAATTACACATTTATCTTTTGTAATGACCAAACTTGAAGTCCAACACTTAACCAAAGTAGAATAAGCTAATTAATTTTGTTACTTAATACATCAATGCAACATTTAATAGACTATCTATCTATACTCTAATAAAATGATGCACAGCTAAACACTCTGTTAAATATGTAGTCCAAAAGAAGTAGTTGTGCAGTCAAATTAAATTTTTAACTATAAAGTTGTAAAGTAGTGGAACTCAGAATGAAAGATTTTACTGCGTCTTTAGTAACTACACCATAAAATTTAATGGCGCGTTTACACGTAGGCGTACGACAATGGCCCCCAAATCGAATGAAGATATTTTTTTTCAATTATAAAACATAACATTAAATCAAATAACTTCACATTCCTTGAAACAGCTTCTATAAGTAATCATAATTACTGGGTCAGTAACACTCACAAAAACGGCTACAAGTCAAAATTCGTGGGTTTTTCCACATCATTGGCTAAACACCACCAGAGTTTCAGACTCTCAGTCTCATGGGTGGCGATCTGGGGAGGTCGAGGGGGACAAGACGCCATCTTTAACAGTGGGAGAACACAGTATACAGTTGTTCTCCCTCCACATATTGAAGAAACAAAAGAAAAGGTCACAAATTTTTCACCTCTTATTTGACCAGATCAGTCCAAAAGTGTCCGTGTCCCCCCCACCTGTCAAACAAGATCGCCGCCGCTGCTCAGTCTACACCTTCAGAAGGCCCGCAAAAATGTTTTCGCCTAGGGCCCCATTTTCTGTAAACGCGCCTCTGCTTAGCTAATTAACTTTTGTAAAAGGGGTTAGAGAAGCTAAGTTTATTTATTTAATTTATTCCGGATATTTCTATATCGCCTATCGAAGTCAACTACTACTCAGAGGCGCTCCCGACTACAGCATTTGATACTGTGCCAGAATTTTCACGCCGAAGTGCCACAAGCAATTGCGAGTGAAGGACTTGCCCAAGGTCCGTACGCAGCGGCTAGAGTGGGATTCGAACCTGCAACCCTCCGGTCACAAGGCGTCGAACTTACCACTGAGCCACCACACCCCACAAGTTGTGCGTACGCATGGGGAGGAGGGTCCACAAAATGTATGAGATGCAACAGGGGAGGGGATATGAAAATGATTTTTTGCATAGGTAATATATGGATGGTCCCTAAGTACATGGAGTCATATTTCAGGACAGGCCAACAGCTAAATCGTCAGGTGGAGAAGATCCATGGCTAGGAGAATGCTCAAGATATTCCTTCTGTATTTCAAACAATTCATCACATATCCCAGATCAAAAAGATTTTGACAAAGACGCTTTTCACTCCAGAGGAAATTTGAACTTGCTAATATACAGACATTCTCCATCTTTAATTTTTGGCAAAGATCCTGCAAATCCACTAGAATCCGGATACATGCTCTTTGAGAAACGTTCATTTGGTTTATCAATAACGCCAATACTACTAAATGTGTTGAAATGATCAGATGCTTCAGGAATTACTTCACTTCCTATTTTAATATCCTGTGTTCCTGCATGGAGTTTAAACTGCTTCGATGAACTGATCTTGGTATAAGGTTTCTGGCAGTTGTATTGTTTCCCAATGCCAAATTGCATGGGTTCTTCTGTGTCCGTTTAGATGCCCAATTTGTGTGAATCCTTTATGACAAACCTCACAGATGTACGGTTTTTCTCCTGTATGAGTTCTCATATGAATCTTAAGAGAATTGAGTTGTGTAAATCGTTTCTGACATAACTCACACCTGTATGGTTTCTCATCCGTATGTGTTCTCAAGTGGATTTTCAGCTGACCGTGTTCAGCAAATGATTTCTGACATATGTGGCACCTGTATGGTTTTTCACCAGTATGCGTTCTTATGTGCATTTTCAGGCTACAATGAACGGTAAATGATTTCTGACATAACTCGCACCTGTATGGTTTTTCACCTGTATGGGTTCTCATGTGTTTTTGGAGGGTATCACCTCTAGCATATGATTTTTGACATAACTCACACCTATATGGTTTCTCATCAGTATGGGTTCTCAAATGTGTCTTCAGATGATCATGGACAGCAAATGATTTCTGACATAAGTAGCACCTGTATGGTTTTTCACCAATATGCCTTCTTGTGTGCATTTTCAGGCTACTACGATTAGCAAATGATTTCTGACATAACTTGCACCTGTATGGTTTTTCACCTGTATGGGTTCTCATGTGGATTTTGAGGGTGTCGTCTCTAGCATATGATTTTTGACAAAACTCGCACCTGTATGGTTTTTCACCTGTATGGGTTCTCATATGCATTTTCAGATGACCACCTTGAGAAAATGTTTTCTCACATAACTCGCACCTGTATGGTTTTTCACCAGCATGGGTTCTCAAGTGCGTTTTCAGATGACTACTGTCAGCAAATGTTTTCCGACACAACTGACATGTGTGTGGTTTCTCACCAGCATGGGTTCTCATGTGCATTTTCAATGGACTATGTTTAGCAAATGTTTTCTGACATATCTGGCACCTGTATTGTTTATCTCCCGTGTGGGTTTTCATATTCGGCATCAGGCTACTCGCTTAATTGATAAATTCCCTGTTTTCAGTATGTGTTCTTCGATAAGCTCTCAGATGACCACGTTGAATAATTGAAACCTGTGTAGTTTTCCTTAAAAAGATCCGTATGTGTTACTCTAATCTCAAGATTCCAGATAACGTTGGGCTTTGTATGTCTCTTAATAAGCATGTGGAATGAACTTCAAAGCAATTGCCTGTAAAAAATTTCTGCAATTTTTTTCATAGCCTTTCCAACACCAGTGGTGTGCAGTTTATTCCATTATCGATGACTTCATTTAAGTTTTCATTTCATACCCTAAAGGAAGGGTTCTGTTAGCAGTAGTTATTTTTTCAGAAATGTAGGCAATTACACACACAGAAAGCAACTTTATGATGAAATTCTGAAGCTATCCAACCTTTGCGTAATAGCACACCTTTCTGCACTTTTTCGGTTAAATGTTTACCGAAAATAAATCTATAGCTGAGTATTGCGAAAGTTGTTGTCAAATAAATCCACTATAGTGTTCTTGATGAAGATTATTGAGATGCAGACGTTGTCAAACAACTGCATTTTGAAGCTCTAACAGCATGTTGCTTGTGTTCCTCGTGTACTTGCTAAAACGAAAAGTAAAACCTCAACATTTAACATGTTTCTATTTATGGAACATACCGGTAATTTGATTGCTGCTCATTACAGTATGATGTCTCCTAGACTTCATTTATCGTTCAGTGACTAGTTAGTACTAATGTTTCAGTTTCAGGAATTTATTGACTAATTTAGAACTGGTAAGAGTTTGACTTTCTTAAACCCGTATAATACAGCTCAGTATCAACACAGAGCTGCCTGACAAATAAATCCACTATAATGTCAAGAGCTGATGTTGACTTAAACCTTTAATGTTACAGCTCTGTTTCAACAAAGAGTGACCAATGTATAATGTCAAGAGCTTAGAAGTCGACCATTCCACATAAAATCATCTACAATCATGCCCATTCTAAATCACAAATCTCGTAACTTCATAGTAGTTTCAAAATAGCACATCTAAAACTTTATAAAAAAAATCTGTTAGCAGGTCAGACATGATTTAAAACTGACAAATGAAGTATGCATAAATCACCTCAGAGATAAAAGGGACAAAACTCTTAAGTTTTCGGTTTATATTGCCATTTAATAAATTTAATAGCTTATGCGTAGCTCCATCGTCCTTCCTTCTGGCTCTTTGCCACTGGTCAGCTGCATATTTGTGACTCGTACATTACTTGTCATATACCTGTGGATTACTGCAACTCAATTCTTACCACTGTCCAGTGGTGTTCACTGCCTTTGAGGAGGCAAAGTCTTGGATGGTGGCCAGTAAGCTCTTCCTCAGTATTCACTGAACTTGAATTTCTGCTGCTGGGCCCTCCACTAGAGCTGAAAAAGTTTGAACATTTAAAATGTTTGGTAACTGGAAGAATCAATAGACTCACTTGTTGAGTTGGTGATTCTGCTCATAACCTGGGTGTCATTTTAACCCTACTCTGTCCTTTATTTAATACGTTAGTGGTATTTTGAAATAATCACACATGCATACTCATGACTAGCACATTAGTTATCATATACCTGGGATTACTGCAACTAAATTCCTACTGGCATCACCAAATCCAATCTCGGGAATCCTCAGAGGATTCTTTTTGGTTAGAGTCATAGCAAATACATCAAGATATGAACATATAACATCTGTACAAAATCAAGTCATTGACTTCCTGTTCAGCAGAGCATTTCTTTCAACTTGGGTCTCATGGTCTAATAATCACTGAACCGTGGTGAAACACACTGTTTAAAATCAAGCCTTGTTCTTCAGTAACTTATCACTTCCACAGCATCATCATATTGCAACTGTTGGTTATATCTAAAACTACAACTGTTCTAATGAGCCTTTTAAGCCGGGCTGTAGTGGTCAAATTAGAGGTGAGTACATGCTACCGGTTAGCTTTCCTTAACAAATTAGAGGGGAGTATACGCTACAGTATTTTGTGAGTATACGCTATAGTATTTTAATATAAATAAATATAAATATTTTGTGAGGTGAGTATACGGTCTCTAGGGGGAGTATACGCTGTATACCCGCGTATACCCTCGACTACAGCCCTGTTTTTCAGTTGCTAAACTAAATTTGTCAATTCCCTCCACGTTTCTGCTCGTTCTCCTCAGTTCCTTATGTGCTCACCTTTAACCCTGGCAAACTCCTGTAAAATCGAAATTTGCAGAAATTGGCTCACTTTACCTATTGAGGATATACATGTAGAAGCAAGAGCAGAGCGTAAAATTGCTAAATTACCCGACTTTACATTACTTATATTATACGCGTATTGATCAATGAATTATCAAAAACGGCGAATGACAAGAAACTGGTCTATTGTTCTTCGGAATGACTTACCAGTCATCGCCTGCGGAGAATAAACATTAAGCTCAAACGTTGGTATTAGAAACTCTCTCGTTAACACACGTTAATTAAATGTGCTTGTCCACTAAATTATATGCATAGAGTTATAGAATATAACCATGTTCGGCGTGAAACTCAAATCGCCTCATAATCTGGTTCTTGCTGTCATCAGCACAAAATGGCGGAGCCGGTTAAAATATATATATATTGCAGAGAAACGTAAGCTGGAGTTTTTGAAAGTATATCCTGCCATCTAGGGAATACTTTTAACGTTGCACACTGTACAGTGTACAGTTACTGTAGCCCTGATTACTGTGTAAAATAATTAACGGTCCTAATTCTGATAATGCTTTTTTGATATTTATATAGTACTAGGATTAAAGAATAGGATTTTTATAGTACTATATGATATTTATATAGTACTAGGATTAAAGAATAGGATTTTTATAGTACTATATGATATTTATATAGTACTAGGATTAAAGAATAGGATTTTTATAGTACTATATGATATTTATATAGTACTAGGATTAAAGAATAGGATTTTTGAAATATTTTAACGCTCTACCTTTCACATTAGCATAGGCCTATAACGCAATGTGCAACTATATAATATTATGTTCAATATAGCCTAACAGCCGTGATAAAACCGTAATGGTAGGCCCTAATCGCAATCTCTGCAGACATGCAGATATCTGCCATTTTACTGGGTCTTGAACAGCCCTGGTCATATACTTCATAAATTGCTCACAACAAAGAAACCTAACAATTATAATTTTTTATGCTCCGATATTGGTCTCACGATAAAGTGCTTACGCCACTTGACAAGCACATTAGGAAAAAACAGCATCAGAATAGAGTATGAGTACGGTACAGCATTCTCCCAATGCTGTACTCATACTCTATTCTGATGCTGGTTTTTTTCTCAAAGCTGTTGTATTCTGCATTCTGTATTGTATTATTTAATGTTTGTATATTGGAGTGCGAATCTCTTGCAACCAGTCAAATAAAGTTTATACTGACTGACTTACAGTCCTCTACCTTAGGCTCCTCTACTAGTCACTCTGTTTTCGAGTGTCGTCAGCATATTGGTGAGACGAAACTCCCAGCAGACAATGGCCCTCGGCTAGATCCGAGGTGTACAAAATGAACAGAAAGGGAGCGAGGACAGAGCCATGGGGCAGACCATACGGTGTCATCGTGCGAACCAATGACGACCTGGAACGAATCAGGTGCAATCAAGAAAATGAACTGGTATAGGCCTACAATTAATTTCTTAAAGACGTCAACGGCCATGGCTGCCATAAGATGTTTACATGTATAATAAAAACAATCACTGGATCCATACAAAACAATTCTTGCGTATAATAGTGAGACTGTGCCAGTCCGAAGCCTGGATAATACAATACAATTGCGCTTGATGTTGCCTTCCTTCCAAATTAAGAAATGCACACGACCAAACCACAGAGCATCGATGGCAAAACTCATCTCTGTTATGACACAGCGTCATTTGAACTGCAACTGTCAAGTCTTTGCAATTTTTCCTATCCATATCAATTGCATTTGGTGCCATTTGATGTCGTCGTAGGCCGACTCCTATCTATTCCGTCACCAAATAATCAACGAAAGCAGTTCCTTACACACCTTTTTAAGTTTTATATTTCTCCAATAAGCATGCCATAAACTACCAGACGAGTATTTCAGAATGAACCTATTATACGCTAGATGTAACATTGACAGCCTTTTATGCCATAGGATGTCAAACTATTCGATAAAATCCACCAGTCACTGAGTGGTGCCAGTCCGAATCCCGGATAAATACCGTCAGTTGTCATAGCTGCCACAAGATGTCGTAAAAATGGGATAGGCCTACTAAAACAGAAGCTAACTATTAATAGACAACCTTAAAACAAGAAAGTCAGTCTTTATAAGCATTTATCGGTTTCGTTCACTTAGACACAATTTAAACGTTAAAATCAGTCTCTATAATAGTCATCAGTCTCGTTCAATAACTACGCTACTGGACATCTGAGTGGTAACTGAAGGTTAAGGTAAGGTAAGTTCGACCTCAACGGTCATAGAAGCAAGAACGTGGCGTTAAACACTTGACATTTGAATTGCCAGAGTATGGTTACGCCACTGCTGTACTCACGTGGTGCCATTCCGTGAGGCGTAATACAGCCTAGATTAAGGTGAAGGGCGACGCTCCAATAAATTTATCTTTGCTATAAACGGCGTCGCTAAGCAGCAAGTAAGCCAAACCCTTCGAGGTCGCTTTCTGTACGGAAATCTACCGCTGCTATGGCAATGCTACACGTATTAAATGTACCTACTTGGACACCTTTAAAACGTGTTTCACAGAGACTATAATAATCATCATTTTCGCTTAGAAATCGATTGGCATGGTTTCTCGATGCATGAAATTGAAAACTATCGATGGCCTTTGATGCCATAAGACGCTGTTAAAACTAAATATACTTCAGGAGATATTATGTAGTTAAACAACTGGATTTCAGCTAAATGGAACGATCGATTGATCCTATCAGAGTTTAAAAACATAAATTATTCTGAAGAGTTCTCAATGTTCGTCAGGCGTAATACAGACCTTATCCAATTCTATTAGTATTATTATTTAACGTCTTCTTACACAATCAAAAGTCCTTTGACGACAAATCGAAAATATATATTATGTAATGAAAACGATAAATGTACAGAGTAGAAAAGGTACCATTTTAAGGTGTCTAAACAAACTTTACAACGTGACTAATATTCTTTGTTTAATAACATAAAAGTTATGATGTTCACAGTCAATTATACCAAAGTAACCATGTCTCCACATATTTTCAAGAAATGGTGTTTGGTTATTACTTATAAATTGTTTGTTTGTGTATGTAAGATAAAGTAATGCACGTGACTCATTATCTGAGTAATTGTTTGTATTTTATTGAACTAATGTTGAACAGCATTGTTAATAACCTTAGTTCCAAGCCTTTAGGTAGTAACTGTGTACTTTGTCTTCCATGTCCATATTGGTAATGGAAGGTCTCTACAATTATTGGTGTGTATGTTGAATATTGTATGTAAATGCGATATAGATTGTTAGATGTTAGTTTAGCAAGAATAGAATATCTATAAATATTTGAAAATAAATTAAAGAAAGCATTTATAAAATGAATAACAAGCATCTGAGGCTACAAAATCAATATTAAAAAGTGAGCAAAATAGCCTTCTGTGCGAATCGGTAGCCATGAAAGGAACCTTATGGTCAACAAAAAAGCCTTCCGGTCAAAGAGAAATAATAACAATAATAATAATATTCCGTATTAATTCAAACTGACAGACGCAGTAAGATTCCATTGAAACAAAAGTGAACACTATAGTCAACCTGTATTTAGACACCTTTATAACATTTTAATTTTGGCGTTATAAGAATCATCAGTTTCACTCATTCGGTAAACATACATATATATATATTATCTAGTCAATATATATATATATATATATATATATATATATATATATATATATATATATATATATATATATATATATATATATATATATATATATTATATATAGTTGAATAACAAATTTACTACCGACCCTGAGATTCCCTACCCAGTGGAGCAAGGGCGAAGAGACAAGGGCGTACTATGCCCCAAAAAGTGGTGGTGACCAATCCCCTCCCTGTGTCAAATGCCAGGTGGATAACGTCCGCAATTTATGCAACATGCAACAATAAGTAAGAGGTAGTGAGGTCTGCGAGAAAATACCGCAGTTAGTTGTCGTTGTTTGAACGTACTTCAACCAAAAAACTACCTAGTCTTGTCGCAAAAAAAATTTCAGCACAGCGCCACAAAGTTTAACGCTGTTTATAGCAACAAAGGCTGTTGACGTCGACAGAAATTAGTTTAGCCTATTGCTGCATATAGCTAGCGATTGAACGAAAATTACGTGTCTATATTGTCTGAAATAAAGTAGTTAAAGGTGTCCAAATTAAGCAGGGCGACACTAATCATCTTTGTGGTTAAACAGCGTCGTTAAACATCAAACTGTTGGTGCTAAGATCAGACGGCAGTGAAAAGACTGGTTGCCGGTCCTTATATATCGAGGGTAAGCAAAAATGAAGGAAAGTCATGGGTATGAAGTGCTAGCAACTTCGTTTTAGTCCTCGCAAACCATCCGAACTCTTACGTTGCGATCTTTGGAATTGGTTTCCAGTTTTTATTATATCCCATATCACACAAGACTAATCGATATTTTAGCGAATCAATGGTTATTATAGAACCTAATATATACGTTTAAAAAAGGTGTCTGTTTAGATTTCAATAAAAGCCTTTGATTTTAATATAACTTCGTTATTAGGAAGTTAGTAATCGACGAGTAGTGTTTAATAACATTTTTGGCCATTTGAATCCTTAACGTCAAACTCATTTAACTTTTATCAACTAAGTTTCCAAAAGTGAATTTATTAATAGTATCCAATGTTTAGCGACATCTTGTGGCCGCCGTCGGCAATTACAATTACGACCTCACAGTACCTTATCTAGTCAATGTTATTTGCCGCCTAACGGCGCTGTACCATACGAAATATACTTATGAAGATGTTTAGCGTCGCCCTCCTACTTTACCAAGGCTTTGTTTGGACTGGCACTGCCCGAGTGTAAGGCAGTGGCGGAGTGTCTCCTCCTTTATCTAGACTTTAACCTACCAAAATTAAAAGGGGTCCATAGAATAGTGGTAACATCACTGGCGTGAAGAGCAAGAGGTAGCGGGATCGCTTCCCGCAACCTCCCAAATTTAGGTCCACTCAGCATTTCATTCGCGAGATGGCGCGTTGTGAAAATGAGAAGTAGGACGTGATGGGCGTCTTGCATGGCTGCCGTGTACAGTTAAATTCGACTCCTGTAATAACTTGTGATCATCCGTTCATACTGATTTGTAACCATTCTGCGTTATTGTCAGTTTGAAGATTTTAAACAAAGATTATTATTATTAATTTTCATCTGATGAAGACATTTTAAAGGTGTCCAATTCAATAAAAAATTACATAGTACTAGCGAATAAATGTTTGTCAAACAACGACTAGGAGTAATTGTAAATGCTCATATATAGAACGTATCTTCAGAAACCTCGTTGTAGGAGCTCCATAACTGAGTATACAAGATCGCGATGAAACAGACTGGTCTTAAACCGCTTGCAAAATAGAGGCATAGAAAGTAGAAAAGTCCATGTCGATTGGTTAGAGCGCCCTCCTTAGACACCTTTAAAACGTAGCAAACCAATGGTATATAGGTCCGGGACGCTGTCCGCTGATAATGGAAATTTTCTGTCAAGATTTGCGGAATTAACGAATTTAAAATGAATAATCGATGTTTGTTCGAAATTGTATTTGAATGTTCACATGTGACGTGAAAAGTAAGGGTTGGATCGTCTCTTGAGACGGTTACTGTGTAGGGACCTTTAGCAAAAGTCTTTCACTCACAATTGCTCAGCGCCATCGATGTTTTGTTGTATGGTCGCGTGGGCATTTCTGAACCTTGGAAGGAGGGCAAACTGCGCTTGCTTTTTAAAGCTAACTTCACTATTGGAAAGTAAAAAATATGAAGTAATATTAACTGAGGTCGTTTGAATGCCAAGGTACTTCGCGTCAAACAAAAAGAACTGATTCGGCGGTCTTTTCAACTGAGAATATATAATGAAATTTCCAATGTTAAGAGACATCTTGACTTCGGTAGAAAATGTTTTAGAACAGTTCACACCGTTCCTGTAAAACCAAATGAAACCTCAATCAATGAAGCAGTAAGACCCGCGTTTGTTTGTTTGGTTGGTTACTAATTAACGACACAGTGTCATGAGAAAGATGATTAGCATCGTCCTCCTATATTATACATGAATTAAGCACCTTTAAATCGCGCGCCTTACATAGAATATACACTGTGAACGGAAAAAAACCAGACCCCTCTTATTACTACGATAATTTCTGTAATAATTTGCATATTTTAATAAAACGTGGTGGAACTTCAGTTTAAAGGATATGAATCATATAACTATTATGTTTTAGTTATAATGTGTGTTCAAAATGTCCTCCTTTGGCCTCAACACACGCACAAAGACGCGCTCGCCACTGACTAATTGCTGAATCGATCACAGCTGGATCAAATTCATCCCATGCCTGAATTATACGTTCACGCAGTTCTCCGACATCGCGCACCTTTGTCTTGTAAACTTTTTCTTGCATCACACCCCAGATTTTGTAGTCTACGGGATTAAGGTCCGGGCTATTTGGAGGCCAAACTGTAGGGGGTATGAAATCTGGAGTTTCGTTTGTAAGAAGTTCAACAGTATCGCGAGCTCGGTGTGCCATTTTGTAATGGATGTTTTATTACAAATGACGTCACGGTCACGTCAATTTTTAACTGCTTTAGCGCATTATTATTTGAGATTATAGTTTGGAATAAAATAGTTTCAGACTCAATAACATTTTCAATATTTGGTTTTTATTTCCCTATTTATTGTTGAGGTCTGGTTTTTTTCCGTTCACAGTGTAGTTGTAATTTTCGTTCAGTCAATACCTTCTTTCAACATTGCTGGTACGGTGAGAAATGCAATAAGCCAAAATAACTTCTGTCGACGTCAACGTTCTTTGTTGCCATAAGATGTCGCTAATTGTAATTGTAGTTGCAATCGAATATTTATAAAAAAAAACCTACAACGATTGAGAGGCGCCACCGATTCAAGTCGGTGCTAAACAATGAATCCAGTCTAAAATCGCTATTTCACGTGTCAAAATCACTGATTGGTTGGACAATTACCGTTGATGGCAGTTGGTGGGGGGATAGAGTAATGGCAACACTCATGGCCAGGAGAGCATTAGGTTCGCGGATCGACTCCCGTAACCCTCCTCTAGGGCGGCGCCTTGCATGGCTGCCAAACCGTGTGTTTAGTTAAGATTTGATTGTACTCTGATGTTTCAATGTAATCTTACTGCGTCTGTCAGGTTGAATTAATAAAAATTATTATTATTATTATTATTATTATTATTATTATTGTTGTTATTATTATTATTATTATTATTGTTATTATTTATTATCATTATCATTATCATTATCATTATCATTATCATTATTATTATTATTATTATTATTATTATTATTATTATTATTATTATTATTATTATAATCATAAAACATCAAACAAACCAACTGTCTGTGCGAAGATCAGGAGGCAAGGGAAAGAGACTGGTTACCGTCCTTCATATACTGAGGCTAAGAAAATAAAGTCGTTAGCACTTCATACCCATGACTTCCTCTTAACGCTGCTTTAGTAGATGCCTTCATGTTCCTTTCAATCAACGACCTTTATAGTATTTTGTCCCCAGTTTCAATGACGCTATAATAGAGAGTAAAATTGTCATTTTACCGAAATCGCTGATTATTATAGTGCTGCTTACACTCTTTTAAAAGGTATCTATTCAGATTTTGTTTAAAGTCTTTTGTTTTAACACTGCGTTGCTATTAGGAAGTCAGGAATTAGCAAGTAATGTTTAGCAACATTTTTGCCGCTAGGATTCGTCAGATCTAACTGACCCAACCTTTTTAGATATATGTTTAAAACAGAGAATGTCGTAATATTATCCAATTTTTAGTGACGTCTAATGGCTTCTAGGGTTCTGATGACGTCGACCTGACTTGACCTTATATAGTCAATGCAGTAGGTTAGGAAAGTCCGCCGAGAGGTAGTTTTAGTTTATCGATGCTGTGCCAATAGAAAAGCGATCAGCGTCTCCGTCCTAATTTACCTAGGCTTTGGACTGGCACCACCCGAGTACTGCATTTGACACACTGCAATGCAACTCTATTTGATACAATGCAATACAACTGCATTTAATAGCTCCTAATCACTATAAATTGTTCCTGTATTCGTCACAGTTGCAAGCCAATCAAATGACGTCACAATTGTCCAGCGGTTTTCGTTACGCTGTAAACATTCAAACGCAATTTCGAATTAATAGTTAATAGTTTTATATTCGTAAATTCAGCAAACCTAAAGGGACTGACTTACTCAATGGAGTTTTAATGAAATTGTCGTTAAAAAATCGTGCAACAGAGAATAGTAGCGAACGATTGCCGATGTGGATGGATTCCGAGTTTAACGACATCTTATAGCAACAATGGCTGTTGACGTCGACAGAAATTAGTTTTGGCATATTACAGCTTCCAGATACAGCATATCTTATTATTGCTGCTGCCGATGGGTTTTCCTGACCAACAAGACTTGCATCCGTCCGTAGGTATTTGTTTTAGGCTATGATACAAACAGGTTTGATAAGTTTTTAAATTCTTGAGTTTTGTTAAATGACTGTTCTTATTGAGAGCCGGTCTTGGTCTTGGTCTTGCGAGACCAAGACCAAGACTTTGAACCTCAAGACCAAGACCAAGACCAAGACCTTGAACCTCAAGACCAAGACCAAGACCAAGACTTTTGGTCTCAAGACCAAGACCAAGACCAAGACTTTTAAAAACGAACTCGAGTGCACTCGAGACCAAGACCTCGGTCTCGAGGACAACAAGTCTGCATATTAATCCCGTAGGTTGGGCTTATTTTTGATTACAGTATTACTGTAGCTACACTGACTCTGTAACAAGTTGCGCACATGTCTGCTTGGATAGAACAATAAACAAATTGATTGATTGATTGATTGATTAACGACGTATATTTTTGTGTATAGGTAAAGCAATGTATGGACTCATTATTTGAGCTCTTCTTTATATTATATGGAACTAATGTTGAACAAACATTTCTTTGTCATAGCACTGGAAATATATACTTTATCATTTATTATTATCATTATTACTATTATCGCTTTATACTGCTTAAAGCTGTGATACGGTGTGTCATCCTTCGTTGATTTCTAATAAACGAATATACATTTAACAACATTCCTAGTTCCACGCCTCTAGATAATAACAGTGTGGCGGACTGGCCACTGGGCTCGAATGTATGTTGTTTTAATAATATCTGTCTTATTGACGCGTTATCCGGTGATATAATGCATCGCAGGGCGTCAGCGGCCGATGCGTAAATGGTAGCACTAACGCGATATTAAAATAGCCAATAATTAAGTTTGAGCTTGTTTTTGCCATTCAAGCGATTTAAATTATTAATTAGAATAATTTTACACACTTTTCGGTCCAATAAATAAGGCCTAAAGCTAGGGCGGCGCTTATTATCATAGGTTGATTTCGATACCTTAGACACCTGTATTTGAGAAGGTGTGCGTAGGCTAGTATATAAGGAACAAGCCACGGTATAGTGTGGCGAGGGATAAGTATAGGCTGCCTCACGGTGTTTTGCCTATATTGTAGAGCGGCGTTACTGCGCTTTACATGTACAGCGACACGGTGCTTTAGTGTCGTTGGTTACCGGTTCGGTACAAGGCTAATCAGTGCGCTCCCGAGTGACAGCCGCTCCAAAGGCGGTCTGACCGGTGCTGGTAAACGCCGATTCAGCGGGGTTGGGCCCACCCTGTTGTAGATCGCGAAAGGTACCGAGTCTGATCGTGGAAGGCTGAATCGGGGAAAGACCGATCGTGAGGAATAAAGGCTCACAGGTCTGTGTCGGTAAAGTTCGGGGAAGGTGACCCCGCTGGTAAACCGTTCGATAGTCCGGGGAAGGCCCCGGCGGCTCCGTTCGATAAAGACTGGGAAGCAGCCCCAGTCGGTGGCCGTTCGGTAAAGACGGGAAAGGCGAGCCCGCCGGTGACTGTACGATAGAAAGACGGGAAAGATCCCGTTGGTATCTGGTTCGCGTTATAGGGAAAGACCGATCGTGAGAGATAAAGGCTCACAGGTCTGTATCGGTAGAGTCCGGGGAAAGGCCCCGTTGTTGACCGTTGGATATATACGCGGAAAGACCGCGCTGGTGACCGTCTGATAGACACGCGGAAAGGCCCCGCAGTTGACCGTCAGAAATACACGGCCGGAGATACACGGGCAAAGACCCGGTGTTGACCGTCAGATATAAACGGGCAAAGACCCGGTGGTAGCCGTCAGAGATACACGCGGAAAGGCCCCGCTGTTGACCGTTAGAAATACACGGGCAAAGACCCGGTGTTGACCGTCGGAGATATACGGGCAAAGTTCCCGCTGTTGAGTGTCAGAGAGATACGCGGGCAAAGACCCGGTGTTGGCCGTCAGAGATACACGCGGAAAGGCCCCGTTGTTGACCGTCAGAGATACACGGGCAAAGCCCGGTGGTAGCAGTCAGAGAGATACGCGGGCAAAGACCCGGTGTTGACCGTCAGAGATACACGGGCAAAGCCCGGTGGTAGCAGTCAGAGATACGCGGGCGAAGACCCGATTGGTGATAACTCAGTTCAAGTATCGTCCAGTGCGATCCCGAGTTACAGCCGAATCTAATCACTCTTGGGTATTGGATTGACCGCCGATTCGACAGGTTTGGGGCCCACCCTGCCGTTAGATCGCGAGCCGGTCTGAATCCCGATTGTGAAAGTTTAACAGGCTGAGTAAACCTCGGGGAGGGACCGATCGTGAGAGTTAGAGAAAACACAGGTCTGTATAAAAACGGGGAAGCAAAGTCCCCGGTGGTGACAGTTCGATTTGTACGGGGAGGGTGACCCCGTTGGTACCGTTCGATAACATCGGGGAACTACCGGTAAATTTTCCATTCGCGGTCACCGTGTTTGGTTCCCTTGCAGTCATAGTTACTCCCGCGGTTTACCGGCAAATATCCGTCCGGGAGTCCAACCGGACGATCCGACCGTTGTCTGTTCCGGTGTTCGGGAAAGTTCCCACGGGGGAAAAATACACAGGTCTGTGTGCAATAACGGGGTAAAGTTACTGATATTTACCCACAGATACCGTTAGCAGAATCGAGTGTGAGGACCGAGAAACGAAGCCTACGAGTCTGTGCGCTCCCGGAAAAAGACACAACTGTTACGTTCTCTATTGGATTCAGTCATGTTCAAGAGATACGGCTTGTGGAGTAAGGGGCTGCTCAGGTCTCGAGACAGACTAATTCTGAATAGCGAGAAGATAAAAGGTTGTGTAAACCGGAAAGAGATCAGACCAAGATATTCGGGTCGGGTATTCGGGTACCCAGGTCCGAAAGAGACACGTCCGCTTTACTAGCGAAACCCAGCTAGTCAGAGTCCCAGGGTGAAGTGCACGAGAGTTCCCGGTTAAAGGAACATTGAATCAGACCAAGAGTAAACGATACGTGAACTTTCGGGTAGTCGGGAACCCATGCTTGGAAGAGAGATGTCCGGGTTTTCCTAGCTGAAGTTCAGCTAGTCAAAGTCCCAAGGTGAAGTGTACGAGCGTCCCCAGGTAAAAGGGGCATTAACGCAGACCAAGAGAGCGATACGTGAAAGTCCGGGTAGTCGGATACCCATGTAGAAACATAATTGCTTGTCGTAACACACAGCTCTGAGGACTGACTGAAGTGCGAGGATGGGCCCCCTCGTGCGTAGGTCGGAACGAAGTTCTGTGTGTAGATAGCGAAGGGGGACCTTCACTATCAGTGTGCCATAGAGACCCCGCTCTCTTCCGAAGCAGAATTTATCACTGTGTTGGTCGATAATTGCCAACACAGAAGACGGGTAAGGAAACTTACGCCGTAAATGTGGTGCATGATAAAAAATACGTGTGAGGCCGGTATGCCCTGCACGGATATGGAGCGAGAGATACGTACGGTGGGAAGACGTATGGACAGGTGCCTAGACGACACGACGGAGAGTTACAATTGACAGTTGCCCAATAGACCGGTGTCTAGGACGATGTGATGGAAAAGACTTGTCACATGTATTCCTTGTTCCCGATATTTAGAAAACGTTTGGTGTCCCTGATAAATGGCGATAGTTCAAGAGTCACGAGATGTATAATGGTGCGTCAAGGTTTAGATCAGGTGGAGAGTTGGAGGAAGCCCGTAGCTAAGAAGACACACAAAAGAGGAAGACTCCTGCTGGTAAGAGAACGAACCCTGTTCTGAAGGACGGCCATCCTGCAGGACGTTGCCCATCCGGCGACCGCGGAAAAGAGCAGAGTCAGACCCAGAGATCGAACTGTATAGTGTTGCCTGTCTTAAGCGGCCAATCCTGAATCTCCTCTGATAGGAACGTTCACTATGGAAGAGATAGAGAAGAGCCATTTTACGGTTAAAGTACACAAGGAAGTGACTCTGGTGCACACAAGGAAGTGACTCAGACGGGCAGTGGGCTGGAGTCGCCACCACTATGGAAACCCGCCCGGCGCAACGAGAGTGCAGGCGTCCGGACGGGCCGGAGAACGCCACAACTGTGCCCTTTATTTGCCATGTTCATATTGATTTTTTAACCTGTTAAAACAGATGTGTGTATTTTGAACATTGTTTGTTAATATAAAATTGCATGTTAGTTGTTAATTTAGGTAGATTAGAATATCTATAAATATTTTAAAATAAATTTCAGAAAACATTTTTTTTAAATGAATAATAACATTTGATGCTACAAAATCAATATTAAAAAGCCTTCCGGGCAAAAAGAGAAGAAGCAGAGGGAAAAGCCAAATATGCAAATAAATAATTTATACATATATAAAGTTGATGTGTGTTATCAAATCTTGACTGCGACCAACTGCCCCATTATATCTCTGTTATGACAGAGCGTCATTTAAGCTGCAACTAACCAACCAATTATTTATAATTATTATTTAAGTTACTCGAGCGACGCTCGAACAGAAATTACAATTATATAAAGTCCAAAATGAAGGATTTAAAGGTGTCTAATTCCAGGATCTAATGGAGGACGGCGATGCTATTCATTTTTGTTTTGACACAGCGTCGTTGAACAGTAACTAACCAGTGGTAGCTGCAGTAAGTAGTTATATAACAAATTTACCTTCACCACCGCTGTTTGTTTTTCAATATTGCACATAGACGTATATAATAATAATCTGTTATTTAATTAAGCGCCTGCAAACGCACTGCGCTGTACAGTGAACATACATATAGTAGAAACGGCAGCCACACAGGGCGCCTTACATACATGTATACAGTAGAAGCACACGATAACAGTTTACAGGAGTCGAATATAACTGTTTAAGCGGCAGCCACACGGCGTCATCATTCATTAATTCATTCATTCAAAGATTTATATAGCGCCCCTTCAAGGGAACTACTCAAAGGCGCTCCCGACACCAGCACGTTCATATAAGACAGTTTTAAGATTTGCAAGAAATAGGCCAGAGGTGACCCCAGGGCACATGCGCAGCTCTACGGGAAGTCTATTCCAGACTTATCACGGCCTATAATTCAGTTAACCACTGCCACCTAGCTAGTGAAAGGCTGAATAAACCTTACGGGGTCTACCGGATTCGATCTTGGTACTTCAGCTCTTCACGCCAGTGTGTTATCCATTACTCTAGGCCCCCCGCCCCGCCCCCCATATGCGGCTTTGAAAACGGCAACATACCACTAATGTAACTTTATGTATAGTGAGACACTCTTTAATCGTTGAATTCCAGCACAGCTCGCACTTTTGTAGTGCCAGTTGAAGCCTGGAAAAATGAGGAGGGTGGCGTCAACGTCCTGGTAGTCATAAGTTGTCGTTAAACACTGGAAACTAAATCGTTGTTTTTCCCTGTCGACGTCAACGGCCTTTGCTGCCAAATAGGATTTCGTTACACCGTTAAATCCGATCACCAAACAAGAGGCGAAAGGGTTAGTTAAGGCAGAGTTTCCCAAACTGTGGGTCGCGACCCAAAAGTGGGTCGCGAAGCTCTGGCAAGTGGGTCGCCAAAATGTTTTTAGAAACATTTATTTTTTGCAGCACCAATATTTGGCTATGATTTGGCTATAACTAGTTGGATTGCAATAAATTGTAAACTCTTCTTACTGAAATTTCCTTTTAATGCTTTAAATGTATAAGCGCTATACGTAAATCTCCATATTTCGATAGCAATTTACGAAGCATATTTTAGTACACGATGCTTAATTTAACCCTCGAGTGCCCAAGCTATCCGACCGGACCCCAATGTTTTCATTGTGATATCTGGAGAACGGATTGGAATATTTTAACGGGATTTGGCTTGTTATAATCCAAATTCAATTTGCAATCGACTGATATATGGTATTTCACAATAGCGCCACCTGGTGAAACTTTATTTGAACTTTAATAGGGGGCCTACTCTTTTGTAGTTTTTTGCAATTTCGGGATTTTTCGCAGGTATTCAATTGTACGCATGTAGTTGTTGCCTGGTTGTGGGGTACAGGATTGGAATATTTTAACGGGATTTGGCTTGTTATAATCCAAATTCAATTTGCATTCGACTGATATATGGTATTTCACAATAACTTGCGTTAAACATGTATTTCTTGGCTGGTAAAATATATTCCAGTATGACTATCAGCCGCATACCCTGGGGTGTCCTTGGTATATGCTATGGTTGAGGGGTACAGGAATGGAATATTTTAACGGGATCTGGCTTGTTATAATCCAAATTCAATTTGCAATCGACTTATATATAGTATTTCACAACAACGTGCGTTAAAAAATTTATTTCTGGGCTGGTAAACCATGCGCTAGTATGACCATCAGCCACATATCTTGGGGGTGTCCTTGGTATATGGTACGTATGGTAGTGGGCTACCGGGTGGTAGAATGATCACGCAAAATATATCATACGAAGCCCAATTGAACGCTTTAGGATGTCCTAAAACCATTTTGACAAGTTCGTGGCCGTTCTAAAGTTATCGTGGAAAAGCGGGTCTGGGGTCCGGTCGGACCCCCCCCTTGGGCATTCGAGGGTTAACACAGTGGGTACTGAGACAGCCAAGATATTCACAAGTGGGTCGCGACCCAGGAAAGTTTGGGAACCGCTGAGTTAAGGAATAATGTCAGCCAAAAGATGTCTTTGGATAATGCATATAATTACTAAAACTGTTTACTATAGTCAACCTCTACTTCGACACCTTTATACCGTCTCCAATAGTCCTTATAAGTATCATCAGTTACGCTTATTCGCTATGTGGTTCACGATTTGCTTCTGGAGTGAGTTGTTCTAATTAGGCCTTTAAGTACAGTAGCAGCAGGGCGACAATGCCCCTACTCTAAAACTGATATTGCCAGTCCCAAGTATGGAGAAAGAGGGGGTGACGATAATCCCCTTTGTTATGACACAAAGTCGTGGAACAATAACTATAACCAGAGTGACTTTGACGTTAACGGCCAAGATGACACGTGAACAAATACCGTAAAACGGTAATAAACTTTTGCAAACTGATCAACAGTAAAATGCAACATCTTAGAAATTACTTAGAAAATTCTCCAGTTAGACAAAATGATCCGTCAAAGTGATTAACATCATTGACTAACATTCGTAAACCGCGTTCAAAATAGCGACTTCAGTTTCATAGCTTCGTCATAATTATGAGGTCCGGTGGCTATTCCTCTCTAGTACCCGGAGTCAGTCGCTAAGGAGTTAGCGACTGACTTTATGAATTAGCGACTGACTTAGCGACTCAGTCGACTAAGTCGCATGCTTACCGACTGACTAAGTCGCTTAGACTTAGCGACTTGCTATCGACTTCTCAGGTAATCAGGCATGCCTGTTGTACATGCCTGATTACCTAACAATAAAATGCATTTTACCGCATACTGTACTGACCCTGCCATCATTTCCGTGGGCACTAAGTTCATTTAGATGGAACCCACATGGGCTTTATACGACTCAAATATGGAAATATGGGCTCCGCTCTATGTGGGCATTCTGACAGGGGACAGACCGATGACTGTAAAAATTAATGTTAATGTGAATTAGTGAAATTCAACGCTTGATAAATCGAATGAAGCGAGGAGAATTTATAGCAGTACCCTCTTATGGCCAACCATGCAGTTGGTCGAAACTGCTGATGCGTGTCTCTTTCAGGCAGTAGCAGAGAACGGGAATCGTGTCCTCCGGCATTTCTACCCAGTGTGACAATTGTAGGGAAAAACTGGGGGTTAGACTTTGATCCATGTGGAGTTGAATATTTTATTCGTATTTTCTAAACTGATGTCAACGAAATTTGAAAGCAGCTGATTTCAAAGCTAGCATTTTTGCAAGTCAAACTCGAATCAAAATCAAATCCTTTGTTGATAAAATTCAAAAATGCATAGGGCCTACATGACACACCATGGAAATGTTTTCTCTTTGTCAGAGACTCAGAGTCAGATAATGCTAAATTACACCAGCACAACTTAGGGAATTGGAAACGACCCTCTGGGGTGTGCAATGAAGACTTAACGAGGGGTCCTAAGAAAGACTAGGGTGTTGAATCCCAACCTCCGAAAATTATCACCCTGCTTATTTCCCCTCTTCGTAATCATCAACACCATCTTCGTAATAGAATGCATAAATTCACTCTACCAAAAAAGACTAAGCTTATTGTCGTGGTCTACGCGGGTGCATGCATCAAGGGAAGAAAACCGACGCGTCAACAAGCTTGTTTACAACGCACGGAAAATTCTGCAGCAAGCTGTCAACATTAATTCGTTGCATGCAACAAGGATATACGTGTTCAGTAGGACTTTCCAGGGAAAAGTACAGTGACGTCACAGAACGTTCTGGAATCCGGGAGAACTCTATATAAGATAGACCTGATGTACATTAAGGGCCTTTTGACGAAGATTTGTAAACGTTGAAACATTGATCGTATGACGTTCAATCGAGACCAGCCAACCTGTGTGCTGTCTACGATTGTGATATTTGATAGACGAGTTGACTTACTCTACACTTAATCGACTTTATTTTTAATTAAAGATCTTTTAACCCATTAGTGCCTAATGTTCCACAAGTGGAACATTCCACTAAAAGTCGTGGCAACAACCTGTACTTTGTTTTTTGCTGTTGTATGCTACATTATATTATTGGTCTATGTTGGTGTTAATAGTTTCATCTATGGTTTACCAAGTTGAGCGATAAATAATTTTTTTCTCAAATTTTGTAAGTATGTAAACGTTCAATTATAAAATGTCATTTGTTTCAATCGCCGGAAAAAAGAGGTAAGCTATTCATAACTGTTATATTTGTTGTAATTTGATGTTTCCTGTTTTATGAGCACTCTCCGTTCAGCATATAATGATTTACAATCACTGGTTTTATATAAACACCGCATGTCTGACATGTTCCACTTGTGGAACATTGGGCACTAGCAATACCTTGGCTGTAAACACAGTTACAGTATAGCCTGCCTGCTAACGTACCAGTCCATGCTGACTTGCAGCTAAATATATTTTTTGAAGTGAGCAGGTATAAAGTATAGAAATGGATATGTAGCACAGTTGCTGTACTATTTGCAGATTGCTGTCAGTAAATGAAGTTCTCGATCAGCTGGCGCGAGAAAACTTTTTCAACGCTGACGTTTTCATACTGCCACCAGAAAATGGCGAAAGTGACGGTGATAGCGAGAACACCGATGATGAACAATCTCTAGCCAGATCATTTGCTGACCACCTCACACCTCAGATATTGAAGGGTGAAGGATGTGTGGCATTCACCGATGAAAGGGGCAGTCATGTGCTTGAAAGCCAAAACAATGAGGATGCACCTGTTATGCCGGATACTTCGGGTGATCGGCAGTCGACTAATGGAGAGCAGCCAGCACAAGTTGTGACCGCTAGAGTCATTTTGCCAGAAGGAAGAAAAAAGAGGCAGCTGAAGCAAAAAAAACGTTACCCAAACGACCTAAGCCAGCGTATGAACAACACACGGAAGCTACCCTGCGAGCAGAGTCGATAATTACAGGTGAAGCAGCTGTAGTTCATGGCAGCAATTTACCGCGAATCTGGAAAAAGGCTGATCTGAAATCTCAACAGTTTGACAGATTCAATTGGAACGCAAATGTCACTGATAGCCTGTCAGATATGGAGCCAAGTGGCTACTTTGAGCTTTTTTGGAATGATGTCATGTTTCAGAAAATTCAGAATTTCTCACAACTCTATGCTGCCCAGCAGGATCCAAGGTCATCATTTGACGTAACAGTGGATGAGTTGAAGGTTGTAGTTGGAATTTTGTTGATATCCGGTTTTAGTACAGCGCCAAGAAGACGCCTCTACTGGAGCAGTGAAAAAGATGTCCGAAACGACATGATTGCAAATGCCATGAGCCGCAATCGATTCGATGAAATCCTGTCCAAGCTACATTGTGCAAACAATGCTGAACTGCCGGAATCAGAGCGCTTCGGAAAGGTTCGACCTCTCATCAGTCATCTCAATGAGAAGTACATGCAGCATTGGCGAGTCTCACAACAACTCAGTGTGGATGAGAGCATGATACCTTATTACGGACACCATGGGTGTAAGCAGCATATCCACGGTAAGCCAATCCGATTTGGCTTCAAAATGTGGAGTCTGAATGCATCAACTGATGGATACTGCTGTCAACTCGAGCCATACCAGGGTGCAGGTTCAGGGATTAAAATTTTGCAGCTTGGGCTTGGTGGATCTGTCAAACTTGATCTGGTTTCAAAGCTGCCTCAGGATCTACATTACCATATCTATGGAGATAATTTCTTCTCATCGCTGAATTTAGTCGACCACCTCACTCAATCATCTATCGGCTACACTGACACAATTCGGGAGAACCGGACCCAGAAATGTCCAGTGATGGCAACCAAAGAGTTGGCCAAGAAGAAACGCGGGGAATTTGATTTTCGCCAGGATGCAGCAAACAATTTTATCCTAGCCAAGTGGCATGATATTGCCGTTGTGAGTGTCATCAGTAACTGCCACGGCATTGAACCACTCCGAAGTGCAACACGGTGGTCGGCAAAGGAGAAGAAGCGTTTGACTGTTACAGTTCCGGATGCAGTGCACCAGTACAACCGCTTTATGGGGGGCACTGACTTGATGGACAGGAACATATCAAACAATCGTATTACTATTAGATTGAAGAAGTGGTGGTGGTCGGTATTCAGCTTCCTGTTGTCATCGTCAGTCGCCAATGCTTGGTGCATCCATCGGCTAATCAAAGCTGAGAAGTTGGACTTACTCAACTTCACTCGACAGATCGCAATTAGTTACCTCCTGAATTACTCAAAACGACCAGAGATAGGCCGACCATCAATGGTGTCAAAGCATGTCATGCGTAGAGTTGTGCCGGATGAAGTTCGCACATCAACTGGACATTACCCGGTCAGCAGCAGCCAGAACCGCTGCAGAGTTTGCCAGAAGAACACGAAGCGTGGCTGCGGTAAATGTCGCATCAATTTGCATGACACTTGCTTCATGAGTTTCCATAGCAACTAGACCTATAGCTTGTTACAGTCATGACATAGCTATGAAAACAGTGTAGTTAACAGTATTATTGAACATCTATTATATACTCTGTTGTGATCATAAATTTTTTTGATCAATGCGATGTTGAAGTTGCATATAACAATAATGGGTATTGCATGTGCCCAATGTTCCACAAGTGGAACATGATTTCAAAACCATACTAGGACAAAACTGTAGCAACCCATTCAAAACTGAAGCTATTTTTCGTGTTCTGGCATGGGATTTTACCTTAAATTGTGTTTGAGATCCAAAAAGAAAAGTTGGGCATTAATGGGTTAATAGTTCCTTCGTTGGTTCGTCGTTGCGATCGAAGGAGTCGACCGCGACACTTATATCCTCGTATTCTCTATAAGAACTCTTACTAATAGAGCAAACTCTCTTATAATGTACCAAGTTGCGGCATGTCAGCATGTTTTCTTCAATAAACGAAAATTGTATTGTATTGTAAGTGTTACTCATGTCCTGCTGCTGATGTCTTCGTCAAATTGAAACTTGGAAACCGCGATTAAAACCACAAGCAAAATATTAAGTGAACGAAGTCATTAGCAGTCGATAGCTTAGCGACTGGTTTCGACTTGAGGGCTTAACGGCGGCGGCGGCGGCGGATGGGCGGCGCCGGGGACTATTCCTCTCTCTGAACACCTGATCTTCTCACCGACAGTCTACTCCATTTACAGCAGTGTTCTTTAGGAGCACATGTAGTACAGCAATTTGTCATGCTTGCTTGAGTTGTCGTGTGAAGCCAATCTGTTTTCGTTAACTTTATGTGATTTTGGAAGCATTTGATTATCTCCTCTGGTCAAACCTTAAATTAGAATTGTTGTTGGTTAATTTCTGTGGTGTCTTACCTATCTGATCTCCGCTGTCCGCTCTCTGACCTAATGTCCCGTCGAGTTCTGCGTTCTGCAACTGGGGGTGGTGAGCTGTTGGTCCCTCGGTCCCGCTACTCAGTTAAACAGAGTGGTGCCTTCTCAGTGGCTGGTCCTCTACGTGGAATGCGCTCCCACCTTCTATGCGCTTATTTCCACGAGGCAGTTTACCTGCTTTCAACCGCCTTTCTAAATCTTCTCTGTTTATCCGTGGCTAGACTGGAATTACTTCTGAGTGGGTTACTTGAAGAGGCGCTATATAAATTATGAAAATGAATGAATGAATGAATTTCTGCCTTTATTAACTTATATTACCTTTAATATCTTACCTTCCACATCCTTCCTATCTTTTCTTACCTTTCTTTACTTTTCCATTCCTTACCCCAACTTACCTTATCCTACCTTACCAACTGTGGTACAAGGATTGGTGACAACCTTACCTGGAGAAGATTGAAGACGAAGTTGTTTTCAGCGGCGCTGTTAACAGAAAGGAGTGAGGCACCGTGGGTCAGACAGGTGCGCTGTGCAGCGTCCCAGGTTCGAACATTTATATAGCGCCCCTCCCAGAGAGCAAAACAAATTACAGGCGCTGTGAGCGTAAGCGGTTAGCCTTTGTGTCGAATTCTAATAAGACCTAGACTATTACATCAGTAAGAAAAAACAATATCATCACAAATCTTCGTTAATCAGTAATTACCTATTTTAGTTCGATAAATCCACAACTGGCATTAAAAACTAGAAACTAATACTTAACATGATAACTACTAAGTCCAATAAACATGATAACTTGCTTCAAGAAAAAATATTATGTCGAATCTACTTAAACACCTTTTAAACGCATTTACAAGACTTTATAATAACGAGTAACGAGGCCATTTATATTATGATGTGACACGGAAATGTCTTTGTTATGACACAGTTTCGTTTTAAACAGCAACTAGGCCTACTAATCGCCAGATTTTCTAAATTCTCCCTACCTACTTTTGGAATATTATAAGGTAAGATAAAATTCACGTCAAAGTTCAGGCAGACACAAGATGTCGCTACACATTGAGTATTATTAATGCATTCAATGTTGTAAACATAGCTAAAAAGTTGGATCAGTTTGATGTCAAGGATTCTGGCAACCAAATATTTTACTTAACATTACATGCTAACTTCTAACTTACAAATTCGAAGCCATTTTAGAAAGTAAGCTTTGGATAAAAGCAACACAGATCTTTCTAAATGTGTTCATACGACTCTAATAATGATCGGTGTTCCATTACTAATACTTTTTTTATGCCATTAAAATGTTAGGTGAGTCAAACGTAAACCAGAAATTTTACTTAATAGTACATTAAATTTCGGAGCCATTATAGAAAGATAAGCAGTAAATTCAAATCACTCGGCAACGGACAGGCCATATCTGTCTAATTCTGGGTGGAAGCACACAGGATTAAGTACAACTGATCTGTCTTCAGAATGTCGGATATCGGAAACTATAAACCATGCAGGACACTTTAAAATTACTCAGACAAATATATAATAAAAGAGAGTAGATTTTACCAAATAAAAAATTACTGTCACTACCACTCATTTATCTTGAAGTTTAAATTACAGCTGACCAATTATAGATCACTAGTGCGTGGACGAAAATTACAAATATATAGCGACGGAAAGAAACGATATAAAGGTGTCTAAATGTTATAAAAGAAAAGGGCGATGATGATTATCTTTGTTATCACACAGATTCGTTCTACAGAAATTACCCGAGTGGCGTGGAGGCTGCAATATGTAGTAATTATCGTAATCGTAATCGCCAAACTTCTAAAGCGCCACTCGAAGGCCAAGCGCAGGACACGAGCGCTACGTCAGATCAGAGGGGTTTCCAGAGAGTAGTCCAAAAGAGATCCAAGTACGATTTCCAGGAGGCTAAACCAAATCAAAGGAGGTTTCCATAGAGTAGTCCAAAAGAGGTCCAAGTCCGATTTCCAGGAGGCCAAACCAAATCAAAGGAGGTTTCCAGAGAGTAGTCCAAAAGAGGTCCAAGATACCCTGATACTATAATCTCTGTTGTAATTTTAACTGTGATTTCAATTGAAATTAATTTGTAGCTAATTAATTAAATGATTTCTTACCATCTTTCTTTTGAGACAGGCTGATTCCCTGAAGGATCGACATTTCAAACCGAGTAGCGATTAACCGGAAATTATAAATATATTGTGCTGAAAGAAATTATTTAAAGGTGTCTAAATGCAGAGAAAGGAGAAGGGCGCGCCCTATTCATCTTTCCTTTGACACAGTGATGTTAAACAACAACTAACCAACCATCTAGTGCTCTTTACTCCAAGGTTGTTTTAAATAGTTGAAAATAATACTAATGAGAACCAAATGAAGGCGACGTCAGATCAAAGCCTACTTACTGCAGAGCATTCCTTAAACTGGCATGAAAGGCAGAGATGGGTGTTATCAACTAGCGTCTTCATTTGCTTGGCCTCGACATATGACGGTGGTTGGCCAATCCTCTCCATCGACGCCTGATTCCAAAGTTCTTTTCTCAAGTAGCGCAACTGAAACAGACATTTAAAAAATAATAATTTCTGATCTGGCGGGACACTGAACCCCGACATTGTTTTCTCAGGTTAGCAACTTAATCAACAACTTAGACACCTTTAAAATAGTTTAATTTTAGCATATAATAATCATCACCTCATTGAATTTGTAATAAACTTTTCCGCATATTAGAATATAATCTCTTGTACAGTAAGAATGTTTATTAAGCACTGTTACAATTGCTAACAAAATATTACTTAATTTGCCTCAAATACCATCTTATTACATTATGTTTATCGTAGACATTGGCCACCATATTGCTTTATGTCGTTAAAGAATTAATATTATATTAGTGACATTGTAAAGTTCTGTTTTGACATCTTTTAACATTGTCTTTCGGACGCTATAAGTTTTTCGTTTTCATTGCAAGAGAAGGCTGTATTATGTAAACTAATTTCTGTCAATGTCAACCGCCGTTGTTGCCATAAGATGTCGTTAAACTGTTCGATCAGATCGTTAGCGTAATCAAAAAACAAGAAACGAATGAATAAGTTAAGGAATAATGATATCTACCCTGGCAGCCAAAGGATGTCGTTAAGCAATGAATATAACTATTAAAACTGGACACTAAAATCAACATTTACTTCAACACCTTTGAAACGCTAGCATAATGCGTTATAACAGTGGTTCTTAACCTTTTTTGACACACGACACACCTAAACTTGCAACCAAATTTGGCGACACACCACGCTATCGTCGTATGTGAATCATGTTAAAAATGTTAAAGTTAAACTAGTTATATACTTAAAATCTTTAATTGTTAACATTTGCAATGAATGAAAACGTTCATGCTGAGTCCTTTGTGGTTTCTACTTTAACTTAGTAACATTTAGTGGGATTTTTGCTCCTAGATTTTTCTCTGTAGCCAGTTTGTTTCGTTTTTGTTCTTTATGTTGATCATTCTGAGAAAAACCTTGCTCATATAAGTAGGAACTATGAAATGAAACCTACTCTTTGATTGCTTTGCTCGCCAGTGTTTGTAATGTTCTTCTTTGTAGGTCTTAGCCAAAAACTGAGTTCTTGAGGATTTCTTGTACATATCCTTCAGTCTAGATTTCTTATTTTTCATGTTTTTCATGATTGGTTCACTATTATAAAACTAGCAGTGGCAGCAGCATCATTTTCGTATTCACCACTGTTGGTGCTAGACTTCGTCTCATTGCTACCAAAATCTGATTTCGCATCATCAGTAATCGTAATCTCCAAACTTCTAAAGCGCAATTCGAACACAGCCTACGACCGCTAAACTTTAAGTAAGTAAGTGTAATGTGAGAATGACGGACGTAGGCTGTGAGAATTCGCGACACACCAATTTTTCGCGACACACCAAGTTTTCGCGACACACCAACGACACACCATGTTTACGCGACACACTCCCGGTCGATTCGCGACACACTAGTGTGTCGCGACACACCGGTTAAGAACCACTGCGTTATAAGATTCATCAGTTTCGCTCAATCGCAACATCGTAACCGAGCACAAGTAGTGTGAGTTGTTCCAGTTAAGCCCTCATAAAACAAAATGGTTAACACTAATGAATTTAAATGTGGTAGTGCCAGTCCCAAACCTGGAGAAAGGAGAAGGGTGACACTAATGATTGCTATTTAGACCCAACGTCGTTGAAACTACAACTAACAAATCAATCACTACATTTGTTTATTACTGGAATGGCTTAATGAAATTACACGTATATTCTATCTTTAAAAAACGATTAAAAGCGTCCAATTCACCGATAAATGAAGCAAGGCGACAATACTCATTTTTGTTATGACACCGCGTCGTGGAACAATAGGCAACAAGAGAAATCTGCTAAATATATAGTTATATAAGAAATTTACGATTAATACTGGACTCTCTATTGTAATTGTAATTGAGACTGAAAATTTGATATATGGCGCTTCAAAAACAAACTACTGATAGTCGCTTTCTACGCCAGATTGTATAATGTTAAATGTCATTGAGAACTGGAATGTCGATAGATGGAAGCACACAATTACGTAGCAGCTGACGCATATCCTGCCATCCTTCGAGCCTCGTTGGCACTACTCATCTCTATAATGACACAACTATCCAACGAATCACTGAATTACCGAGCTGTGTTAACGATTTATTTATTTATTATTAAAAAGTTTAACGTCAAGATTTAACGGTCAACGATTGAACGAAAATTTCAACTGTAAAGAGCCGATTTAAAGGTGTCTAATTAATGGATGAAGCAGAAGGGCGACGCAAAGTCATCTTTTTAATGACACCGTTGAACAGTTACTAAACAGAGTGACCTGGTAGCCACAATATTTGGTTATAAGTATAACAATTTACTCCTGTCCTTAGATCCCAAACTCATCCACACATCAGAAAGGTTGGGCCTTCCTAATTCAGTCACGTAGGCAAGACAACATGCAAACGAAATAGCTTAAAGCCATAATAATCCGTTGCAGAACCGAAAACTTAGCATCAGTAAAATCCAGTATCTTGGATATTACTTATGAAATTCCGCAGTGAGACAAAATAATTTGTCAAAATGTTGAAAAACGACTGACATGGCGGTTGATATGAGCAAAATCCACATCTATTTGAACACCTTTAAAACGTCTTCATTAGCCGAAATATACATTCGTCGCGCGCGTTTAGAATAATGTCCAATATCCCCAAGCAGTATATCGACGTCAGAATGGGAATGCAAAAAATTATTCCAAAAACAAGAATGCGATGAAGAATGTGAAAATGCGATGAAGGACGGAGAGATCAGGAGAAGAGCCGTTCCTTCTATTAGTCGCAACAGGCAGTCATGGTTGAAAGTGTTAGCGACTACATTTTCATAGCTTCGACATTTGTGAGCTGATGTCCAGTCCACGCCTGGCCACCTAATCTTTCCAGTGTACTCCACTTGCAGCTGTGGTCTCTAGTTGCGCAATTGGAACAGAAATTTGTATTGATTATGTTGTTGTGATTCTGTTGCTATGATTGTGTTATCAGCATTGTACTGTCTTCATTACCTGGGTAATACAATACAACACAATACAATTGCATCTAATATTTCCCTCCTTCCAAAGTTAAGACGTGTACACGACCAACGACAGTGCATCGATGGCTTAGTGAAGTTCAAACCCGTTGTAGTCGTTCTTTGTTATGACACAGGCAGTGGCGGCGATCTTGTTTGACAGGTGGGGGGGACATTCTTGAACTGATCTGGTCAAAAAAGAGTTTTGAACTGATCTGGTCAAAAAAAATGTCAAAAAATTTTTTCGCGCTCACGCGCTCACAAATTTCATGATTCTAGTACGACTAAATTTGATGACCTTGTTTTGGGGTTTCTTCAAAATTTGGGGGGTCCGATGCATGGCGTGTCCCCCCCACTATTAAAGGTGGGGGGTCTTGTCCCCCTCGCCCCCCCCCCCGGGATCGCCGCCCATGGACACAGGGTCGTTTAAACTGTAACTTACGAATTATTCAGCTGATATTCTGATTAAATGCGACAATTGAACGAAAGTACTTATACATAGTATTTTAAAGATACGAGTTAAAGGGGTTTAATTCAGGAATAAAGGAGGAGGGCGACGAAAATCATCTTTGTAATGACACCGTCACTCTGGTTGTACTGCTAACCATACTGATGTGGGAGACGCAATATTTGGTTATATAAATATTTACTCCTGTCCTTAGATCCAAAACTCAAACATAGACCAGGAACTTATTTTTCGATGCTCCAGCGGATCATTGCGGTTCTACGGTATATGTTTACGTGTCGTCTTGGTCTACGTGACTGATTCTTTCCAAATCAGTCACGTAGACCAAGACGACACGTAAACATATACCGTAGAACCGCAATGATCCGCTGGAGCATCGAAAAATAAGTCATCCGCATAAACTTAATAAAAGTAAAAACCAATATATTAGAAATTTCTTAGCAAATTCTACAGTTAGACAAAAATAATTCGTTCAGAGAGCACTGCTGTTGAATAGCGAGTGAAATGGCCGTTTTACATGTTAAGATTCCAGATCTATTTGAACACCTTTGAAACGCGTTTATCAATTGCTATATATAAGCGTCGAACGGGTTGAAAATAATATTTCACTCCATACGTTGCGAAGAATTGGAAAAATGGGAATGCGAAGAATTATGACAAAAATAAGAATGCAAAGTAAAATGTGAAACGTGTGATGGAGTAGGAGGAAGTGGAGGAGGAGAAGAAGAGCAGTTCCCTAAATTAGTATCGACAGAGTAGAAATGGGTAGAAAGTGCTAGCTACTTCATTCTCATTGCCTCGGCATTTGAGAGCCGATGGCCAGTCCTCTGCCTGGCCACCTGATCTTCTCACCGACACTGTACTTCATTTATAGCTGTGGTCTCTAGTTGCGCAACTGGAACATAAATTTTTCATGATTGTGTTGTCTTGATTGTTTTGTCAGTTTTTAGTGTCATGATTGTATTATTACGATTGTGTCGCAATGATGGTGTTGTCATAATTGTTTTGTGATGTGATTTTTTCTCTGGTCATATTTGAAACTAGAACTGTTCTAACTGAAAAAGTTTTTTTCAGTTGTTGGACCGATATTTTGAAAATCTTTCTCAGTCGCTTGTGTCATTTCGTTCTCAACTAAAACTTACCTCTTTCAAATTGTTTATTCACCATAGGCTGCCTCTCTGTCTTACAGGCTGATCTTCTAGACATTGATCTAATTATGGCTTGGTTTTATTGCACCATCGATTGAAGCTCTGTGTTGTAGACATTGGCCCTACAGAAGTTATTAATTTCAATTACAGTTATTGCAAAGTACAACAGAGACTATTAGAAAATAGAACGATGAATCTCTCTTGAAGTGGCGCTACATAAATTAGGAAGGATAGTTAGACCTGCAATATCTTATTAGTCTGCTGGAAGAGAATGGCAATGGTAATGCAAGTGTGGACAAATGATGGACAAGGACCAAGACATCCTCAGTCATCTGCCTCCGGCTCCTCTACTTGTCACCCAACGGGGTTTCCACTGAAAACTGAAATTCAACCCTCTCAAGATTTCCTAACCTAATCCATCCGATCTTCCCCTTCCAAGCTCTTTTGTTTTCGACAACCAGCTCCTCTGCCTCATCTCCCTGGTTTCTCTAGCAACCGGACTCGGACCTCCAATAAACAACACCTCTTACAAGACGCAAAGCTCGATAATAAACAGGAGACCTGCTCTTTACTTTTAACTAGAGCTCTAGAAATTTGGAGTTCACGATTTTAATTTTAGCGGATATCAAGTCACAACTGTACTGAAGTATGCCTTAATCATAAACGCATTTCAACACTGTCAAGTCGTTGGTGTACTTAGGTAAACAATAATCGTTAACACATTTCAATACTGTCAAATCTTTAGTGTATATGTAAACAAGCATGCCATAATCATGAGCTTTTTTCAATACTGTCAAGTCTCGGATATACTTAAGTAAGCCATAATTATGCACACACTTAAAAATTCACGTCACGAATGTCATTTAAAACTCTACACTCGTATTCCTAGTATGATAAGAGAAACTGGTCAGTTCAATTCAGTGCTTCAGTTCGATTCTCTTTCTTCATCGGAGCCCATCCTTAGAAATCGTTTCGACTTTAGGCGCCTAAGGTAGACGATCACTGCGATTATGGCCGCGATGACTAGTGCCAGGGTGAGAGTGTGGCCCAGAAGAACCTTCTGCCCAACGTCGATCTGTCTATCCAGTTCCCCAGTTGGACCAGGAGTGGCATTGTCGAACTGGCTGAGAGATACCTCTGGTACGGACTGCGACGCGATTGAGTTCCGTAACTGACGTAAAGGTAACCCTGAAAGGTAAAGGTAAGGTAAACTTAAGGTAAAGGTAAGGCGGGTAAGAAAATGAGATAAATCAATGACTGGACCAAATTATGTTGTCTCATTGCAATGTCTCATCAGTCATGATGACGACAACAACAATGATGACGATGATGACTACGACTGCGATGAGCTACTGTTGTCGATAATAATAGTGGTTGTGGTGATGGTGACAATTAATGTTGTTGTTGTTTATTTGTTGTCATGACAGTGATAGTGGTGGTGGTGTAACAGTGGCGATAGTAATGATGATAATGACAACGATGACGGCGTTGTTGTCGATGATGATGGCGGTAGTTTAAGTGATGATGACTGGTGTTTGGTTATTGTTGCTGATGACGATGATAATGACGAGGACGATGATGGTGATGATGATGAACCAGTGTCGAATCAACGATTACTGCGGTTACTGCAATATTATGAGTAATTATTTCTATGCATTTGTTAAAAGCGCCTCTATATATAGTGACCAAACAGCAATCGAGGGTGTTGAGCAATCGTGAATGAAGGATTTGCTCGAGGTCCATACACAGTGACCTTCTTAGAGGAGGATCGAACCATAGTCCTCGCGTTACAATGCCAGCATACTAGTCAATCATGTAATGGATCGAGAGTTTAACGACATTTTATTCTGACTTGTAATTTCTTTTTATTAGGATAATCTGTAATTTAGAGCATAGACGAGTTCCGATACTTCATTTGAGTGATATTGAATAAACCACATATTGATCGAAATTACAAATATATAGTGTTTGAAATAAACGTGTAAAAGGTGTCTAAAAATACACGCTTGGACCATCGACGCATATTGGGACTCGCACTTCAGTAGTACGAGCAGTAGAGAGTTTCACCCCGATTGTGTACAGTGGAGTGTTCTCTGTGACACACACACACACACACGCACACGAACACGCACACGCACACGCACACGCACACGCACACACACGACTTTCTGAAACAAACGGGCCTAGAAGAACTTGTATTAATCACATATTGTGTCCCATGATTATATATTACCAAGTGACCCGTTTTGAAGGTGTCTAAGTCGACCGCTCTAACCAAGCAGCGACCGTGTTAAACACAAATGTTGATAAAGACGACACTACGACCTGCCTCACCTGTCCAATCAATGATCCAGCTGACAATGGCGGACACGTTGAAAGTGACATATCCAGTCACCGTTGATTCCTTTTCCTGACCAGGACCCAGTTTGATTAGCTGACCTTCAGACGTCACAGGAGTGGCACTTGTTTCAGGAACAAAGCCAAAGGCTCCTCCATAATAATGAGAGTCAAATATTACACATATGTAGGTTCTGATAGCAACGATTTAAAGGTGTCTAAATGGTAAATCCAGCATGGCCAGGACGTCTATGTGTGTTTCGTCGACTATGAGAAGGCTTTTGATAGGGTGGATTGGAGGAAATTAATGCATGCATTACGAAGAATAGGGGTGGACTGGAAAGAGCGAAGACTTATTGGAAACCTGTACATGGGACAGAAAGTAAAAATAAGAATAGATGGTGAATACTCAGAGCCGGGAAGAATAGGCAGAGGAGTGAGGCAAGGATGCCCGCTCTCTCCAATACTCTTCAACATCTACATCGAAGAGCTTGTACGGGAGGCGATGGAAGAAGTGAACGAGGGAATAAAGGTTGGTGGTAGGTTGGTGAAAGCGCTGAGATTTGCGGATGATCAGGCAATGTTAGCAAGAAGCCAAAAAGGACTGCAGAGAATGATGGATCGCCTGAATATGATCTCAACAGAATACGAAATGAAAATAAATACCAAGAAGACAAAGGTCATGAGGATAAGCAAAAGAGAAGAAAAAGAAGTTAGAATAACCGTAAATGGAGTGGTCATCGAACAAGTTGAGAGATTCTGTTACCTAGGAAGTATGGTCACGAGGGATGTGAAGTGCCATGCGGAGATAAAAAGAAGAATAGCCATGGGAAAAGATGCATTCTATAAAAGAAAGGAGCTCTTGAGAGGAAAATTAAATAGGAATCTGAAGAAGCGAATGGTTAAGACGCTGGTATGGAGTGTGGTTCTATACGGATCTGAAACGTGGACTATAAGAGGGGAGGACATCAAAAGGATAGAAGCCTTCGAAATGTGGATATGGCGTAGAATGGAGAGAATCAGCTGGACAGAGCACAAAACAAATGACGAAGTACTGCAAATGGTGGGAGAGGAGAGATCCATGATGAGGACAATCAGAGAGCGTCAAAGAAGATGGATTGGCCACATAATGAGAGGAAATTCCCTGCTACGAGATATCATCGAGGGTAGAATGGAAGGGAAAAAGACAAGAGGAAGACCAAGAACGATGTTCCTAGACTGGACAATAAAGAGGGACGGCTACAGACAGATGAAAGCGGAAGCTCAACATCGAGAGGAATGGCGCCGTTGGACATACGAACCTGCCTAAGGGCAGAGAACCAAAGAAGAAGAAGAAATGGTAAAAGAGGAGGACGACGTTAATCATATCTCTTATGACACAAAGTCGTTCAGCATCAACTAAACCAGTGCTTTTTTCAGCCGGAACGCGCCGGAAGTTCCGGCACATTTTTTAGCTGCAAAAAAATAATTTATTTATTTTAATAATAAAAACAATAATTTAGTGATTTTAATTTAATTTCATTGTTGTGAATGTTTTCAGTGTTTATTAAGACTCATCCCAACCCAGAATCCCGGAATTTTCACGCCGAAGCGCCACGAGCAATTGGGAGTGAAGGACTTGCCCAAGATCCGTACGTAGCGGCTAGAGTAGGATTCGAACCTGCAACCCTCCGGTCACAAGGCGCCGAACTTACCAATGAGCCACCACGCCCCACAAATATGTAATAACTATCGGCTAAGTTCTAGTGATAATAATGTGGTAGTGCCAGTCCAATGGCTGAAAAAGGAGGTGGACAACTCTGATGATTATTGTTATAACAAAGTATCGTTACACTGAAACTGAAAACCAGCAGTCGTGCGTACTGAATATCAACTGCGCGAAATTATTTGTATATACTGTTTGAAAGAAACGATTTAAAGGTGTTGAAATGCTGCAGAAAGGAGGAGGAAAAGCTATTTTTTTCTTTTTTATCAGTGTCGTTATACAGCAACTAACCAACCATTTAGTGCTCTTCGCTCCAAGGTTGTTTTTAATAGTGAAAAAATAATAATGAGAGTCAAATGAAGGCTACTTTGTATCAACGCCTACTTACTAGAGAGCATTTTTAACCTGGCATGAAAGGCGGAGCTTGGTGTGATGAGCTAGCGTCTTCGTTTTCTTGACCTCAACATAGAACGGCAGTTAAACAGTCCTCTCCCTCGACGCCTGGATCTAAAGCTGTGTTCTCAAGGAGCGCAATTGGAACAGATATTCAGAACAAATTCTCACAAGGCGGGAATTTGAACCCCAACTTTTTGTTTCTCAGGCCAATAATTTAACAAACAAGTTAGACACCTTTAAAATAGTTTTATCTCACCTCATAATAATCATCATATCGTACATTGTTCTGCTTTGGTGGGAAGTTTACAATACGCATATAATATTATATACATGTTCATATGACATGAGATTCTTGTTCTAATTTTAAATATTAAGGTAATTATATATCATTAATTTAAGAACATCTTTAGGAACATCTACCGCCATCATAACCTCATGTAATTTAAATTTAAAAGTATTTATGAACATAATATGCTGTATTATGCACACGAATAGTGAGTACCGTTCAAAATAATATCTCCCGACGTCAACAGCATTTATTGCCGTAAGATTTCGTTATACTGTGAATCCTTTATCTATTTTAACTCTTTCGCAGCCATATTGTTTTTGATAAATTTCACCATAATTAGTTTATATGCATACAAACACTTAAAATCTGTAGAAACATAGACATGTCCTATATCATTTTTTCGGTATTTTATTCCTGAACAATATTCTGTATGGAAAAAGATGACCAATTATTGTGTTTGCCTCAAAGTTTAAAAATATATGAATTATTATTTAAAATAAAAAAAACAATTATAACATTAAAAATTCATAAAAAATCTAAGAACAGAGTAACATGTAATAAAAACACTTCTAAATGTAGCCAATTTTATGGCAAACTTATAACAATGGGTGAAGGGCTAAAAAAAAGTGAATTTTGACCATAAATTAGATTATATTTCTTTCACCCCATGATATGGCATTGGCCCACGCAACGGTTAGTTCGGTGATGTAGCCGTCTTTCAGACCCAAAACGTGCGCATAGTCAATCGTATCAATTTCTTTCGTTAGCCTTTCCAAATTGCCTGACCGATAAATTTTATTTTCTGGACTTCGCTAACGAATAAAAGAAATTAAACTACAGAGAAATTACCAAAATAAGCTTGTTTTCTCTAATCGGGCTGTGTAAAATTTGTCGTCCCACGCGGCCGCCGGCGATCACCATCTTCAAGTCTCGAAAACCTCTGCTTCGTCAAATATATTTGTTTCAGAGCCTTTACAACATTTATTGAACGATATAATTTATCTATCTGGACTTGGCTGATGAAAAAACCATTAGATTATAGAAAAACAGCCAATGGCATAGAAGCGGACGAGGCTATTTGAAATTTAAATGCCTGAATGTAATAATTATTATCGAAAACATCGCCAAATTTGCCCTTATAACTTTAAAAAATCACTGGAAAAATCCCATGCAAGGGTTTTTTTATGGAATGTATGATCATTCTTCTATCTAACGTGTATAAATAGAACTCTAAATATAGCTAATTTATCTAAATAGCTGGGTTCCTAATCCATGCGGTCTAAAACGACCGCAATGGCCGCGGAAGAGTTAAGCAGAGAATATAAAAATACTAACCAAAGCTTATGCACGTCTTAACTTAGGTAGAGAACAGTTCTTACCGTTCGTATGGCTTAGTATAAAGGCGTTGATTCCGAATTTGCATTTGAAAGAAACCGCTGGTTACTACAGCAAGGGCGTGACTGTGCCCAAAGGTGAAAATTCCCCTACGCCTCTCTTCTTCTTTTCTTCTCTCATTCCCTTCGCTCATTCCTCTTCTATCTCTCTCCTTCCGCTTCCCAAAATACAAATCAGTATGCTTTGTCCGCCATACTAAGATCACTCGCATTCAGCAAAGCTCGTGTTTATAATAATATATGCCAGAACTGTTCAAACTAATTTCTGCCGCCTTCAGTGGCATTTGTTGCCATAAGATGTCGTCAATCTCTGGACCTATCCGATTGTTAGTGCAAATAAAAGACAAGGGGCAAGTGGGTAAGGTAAGGTCGACGTCAGCGGTACCGATAGCCAAAAGACGTCGCTAAACCCTGGATTCATCGCCACAAACTGAAGGGTTGAGCAGCCTGTCCTTCGACACCTTTAAAATGCTTTCATTAATTGTTATAATAATCATCCGTTTCGCTCAATTACCATTGGTTGATCAAAAATTATGGTCGATGGGAACTTCCCTTCAAATCGCACCTTGTTATAAAAGGTTAAAGAACCTTAAGGACACTTTGATGTAGATGTTTAATTAAGCCTTAAGGAATTCTGTCTTCTCCCGATGATTTGTTACTCTTAGAAGAAGCAACAGCTTCTTTGAACTCTCGGATAGTGAATTCGACATTAATAGCTTCAACGTCATTACTGCTAGGGTTCTGAAGTTTTATATTTCGTGATTCTTATTTCTTAAATGATAAAAAAATGTTTGCCATTATTGGAAATACCACTTGTATTTGTGTACATTTATCCATATCCTACTCCAAAAGGATCTTTTTTATATGAAGTTTACTTTCACTTTTAAAATTTTTCCAATTTGCCTTTTCAAATTCCAAATATGCATGCCTATTTCATCATCAAGGTTAACTGTTACATTAATTTTAGTTGTAATAGGGAAATGACCTGAGCCCAAAAAGGTGACTTCGAGACACTGGGAACAGCTAAAAGCTTATAACTTTAAATATGATTTTGTTAAATCAATCACCGAATTTAAGATTATATTGATTTGATGTGATGTTTGGAGCCAGTGTGATTCTCCTTACATATTTTATTTTAGTTATAGTTACAGTTATAGTTAATAGTTTTTCATTTTAGTTATAGTTACAGTTATAGTTAGTATTATTTTTTAGTTATAGTTACAGTTATAGTTAATGGTTTTCAGTTTAGTCATGGTTACAGTTATAGTTAGTATTATTTTAGTCATAGTTATAGTTATAGTTATAGTTACTGGAATTTTATTGTAGTTAATTTTAGTTAGTACATAGTTACAACTTGGCCCAATGGCGATTCGCAAAGAAAATATGCATCACATTTTCTAAGTTTATCTGGGAACAATGAACAGGATAATTATTTCACTAGCCACATAAAAAGGTAATAGTCCGTTGCAGAAGCGAATAATAAGTTCTGTGCGTAAACGTAGCAACAGTGCAAAATCAACATCTTAGAAATAGCTTAGCAAATTAAGCAATTAGACAAATAATTAGACGAAATGGCACAGCTATTGAACAGCAATTGACATGGCCGCTGACATTCGCAGATGTTAGATCCAATTGAACACCTTTAAAACGAGTTTATCAGTTGCTATATGTAATCGTCGACCGCGTTCAAACTATAATAACTCCGCCACTGCTCGCACTCTGGCAGTGCCAGTCCCAAGCCTGGATAAAGGAGGAGGGCGACGCTAATGATCTTTGTTATCACACAGTGTCGTTAAACTGAAACTACTACTCAAACTATAATTATCATCATCCTTCCATCGAGTCGAATAAGTCGAAGATTGGGAATGCTAAGAAGGTGAAAATGTGATGAAGAAAGAATTGTATTGACCTGATTACGGTTTGATTTGGTGCGTCACCGGCTGATGCATTGGGCTTTAGACACCGGCGCAATAGAAGTTACAAATCACAATTACAGTTTAGTTTGCAGGTAGCATATAAATTAAAATACAAATTGATGCAAGTTATTTACAGTTTAGCATCAAAAACAACAGCATAATATTTATTAATTGTACTCTTATTGCAATTATTCGAAACATAGGTTTAACCCTCAATGGGCCCTTGTCAGAAAGTTGCGTTCCAGGTCCTTGTGGTTCAAACTGCACCCCCTATTTGTTTGAGAATATAAATCAAGGATACGCTGTGTCTACCGGTAATCGAATATCATGTATTTTATATAAACATAATGACATATCTAAATTGTTCAGTTACATACATTTGTCACATTTGATACATTGACAGAGAGTGCCGGACAAGCAGGCCTACAGCACTTATCGCAGAATTTGCGCGTCTTCCTGTCAAACTCGCGCGGGCACAGATGACAATGTCCCTGTGTCCTCTTCACTTTAGCTGGTATCTCAGTTCCTGCTTCGAATTCTCCAGAGTCCAGTTCTATAAGTTGGATTGCATCCACGATCGGTCTTCTGAGCAGGGCAGTACCAGCTCTTACACGACCTCTTCCTCTTGTATTCCGTGTAGTAGATGGTTCATTTACCTGCTCTTCGTCAGACGCACTGACATCTTCTGATTCGTCGAATTCCTCGGACACATGATCTTCGTTATCAGAGGCAGTACCAACTTCAGGCAAACCTCCATCTTCACTATCATCGGTATCACCTTCACCTTCATCAACTTCTGTATCCTCTTCCATAATCAGTCAAAGAGCTTCAGCTGTGGAATACCTAGCCATGGTGTTATTTATTTTATAATACTTGAAATGTAAGCAAAACAAAATGGCTGACTTCTAAAAAGGTCAAACAAATGTCAGGAAGTGTTCTAAAATATAATAACATAACAAATTATTGCAGTAATTAGCACCAGTTACCTGAATTTGTTCATCATATCGACGTCATAATTTGGGGGTGCAAATTGCACCCCCGATGAACCTGTGCTGGCAAAAATTTACGTCAACTCTTTTTTTTCCGTTTTATGCATGACTATAGGGGAAAATGGTACACTTACAATGTCCTAGAAGATAACTGCTGAAATTTTAATAATAACACTTGAGTAGCCATAGAAACGGCCAGGGGGTGCAGATTGCACCCCAAGGAACCATTGATGGTTAATCAGCTGATAGCGCTAGACGAGGGGGAAATAAACTACACAAGTCCGGAAGAGGAATTATGGTGGTTATGCTGTATGCCCCCGTCGGCATTCGAAATTCGATACATCCTGTGTTTCCAATACAGCCTCTGCCTCAGACACCAACTTCAGTCAGGTAGCAGATATTCTGTGATTGTTATTGTAATTCCAAATTTATATAGAGCCACTGCCAAAGACAGTCGTCGTTCAATCGCTCAAACTGTCTAGAGTCACTCTGCTGGACTTGGCAATTGGTCTATTTGTAATCCATAACTTTTATATCGCCAGTGTATAATGCACAAGGTCTCAAATCGACGACAACCAAAATCAAGCTTAAATAAGATCAATATCCAGACGATCACAGAGGAAGCCTATGGTAGATAAGTTATATCGAAGCACGCTCCCCAGTAGTTCACTTAGACCTGCAATATCAACGCGGCAGCCTACCTTAGTAGTGCGCTGGAGATCGGACGTCCGCAAAGGACAATTCGAATAGTAATTCCAAACTGAAGTCAAACATCCTCAAGATTTCCTCCCCTAATCCATCCATTCCACCGCTTCACAAGCTCTTTCGACTTAAACAAAATTCGCCGTAGCAGCTTCTCTGCCTCCTCTCTCTTGTCTCTCTCTGGCAACCGGACGCGGACCTCCACTGGACATTGATATCTGGATAACCCCTCCGAAATACAATGGTCATCGATCTTAGGACAACCCTTTGATACGACACTGCGCCCGTGAATAAGCTGGTGTCTTGCGCTTAGCTTTAAAGTAGGCCTACAGCGTTAGAAATTTGGAGTTTACTATTACCATTTAACGGACATCTTGTTTCGATGACACTTCAACAATTTTCAAGTCACAATTGTAATTAAGTATCCTACAATGATGAAGACATTTCAACACTGTCATGTCGTTGAAATGTGTATTATCTAAGGACATTAGTGACTTGACATTTTTGAAGTGTGTTCATGACTTTGACATACTTAAGCATATCCGAGACTTGACAGCATTGAAATGTGACAGTACTGAAATGTTTATATAGAATTTGGTGCAACCGTTTTGAAGGTGTCTAAGGCAACCGCCCTAACGAAGCGGCAACCACCGTGTACAGCACGTGTGTTGAGACACACGACACTGTGACCTGACTCACCTGTCCAACCAATGAGCCAGTGGCGGACACGTTGAAAGTGAGAAATCCAGTCACCGTTGAGTCTTTTCCTGACCATGACCCAGTTTGTTCAGTTGATTTTCAACGTCACAATGTCATGAGGGAGTGGGGTCCAGTGACGTGGTACCTCTCGTCCGTCAGTCCTTCCATTGATCCTGTCCGTGTCTCTTGAACCTCGTTTAGTTTCTGCACAGTGTGACCCACTCCTGAAGCCATAGTAGGCCTAACGATGTTTACGCTTACGAATACGATAAGGACGTCCTAATCTGAGGACCAACGAGAAAGGACTGTAGCTGAAACTGAACAGCTTAGCTGAAGGTATCTGTAGCTGAAGGTGTCTGTAGCTGAAACTGAACAGCTGTTAGCTTCTGTGGGGACTTTGCAGGGCTGTTTTAACTTCAAGCGTTTTCGGTGAACGGGTGCGCCTAGCTGTGATTCTTTGATCATATGCGTCTGATTATGTATTCAGTTGATAGAAGTATACTTGTCGTTAAACTGTTTGTAAATTATTAGACCAAATCAAAGACTCTGTCCTTCTCTTAAATTAGTGCTACGCAGTGTGCTATGTCAGGTATGCCCCTTAGGCCAGTGTGATTCTCGTTAACGTTAACGAAAACGAAAATGTTCGTTAACGAACAAAAAATGATTTCGTTAACGATAACTATAACTATAACTAAAAAATATCATTAACTATAACTATAACTGTAACGAAAATAACACTAACGAAAATTCATGGCTATTTTCGTTAATTAAATAAAAGTGCAATATCGATAAATAATTATAAGAACGTGAAAAAGAGCAGTCTTTAAATTACCCATGGGGTCGTCCATTAATTATATCAACAAAATGGGGCGAGGGATTTGAAAACGTTTGACATTTGTTGAAGAGGAGAGGGATGTTCAAGACAAATTGAAGTCAACAATAATTTAATCAACAAGCAACCATAGATTCGAAAAGTCTTTATGAGTGATCGATTTCATTTTTGTTGCAACTTAATCAAACGCGACATTTTCTTGGTTTTAAATTATCCTGTTTATTGTTTCCAGTTAAAATGAGCAAATGTGCTGCACATTCTCTTTGCGAATATCCTGGGATCTTTTCGAAAATCTAGCATTTCGAGTTTCTCTATGACGGAAAGATGATTTTTTCTTTCGATTGTTAATAGGCCCCTATATGAAAGAGTGAGAAACTTGTTTTGATTTTAATTTTCTATGTCAAACAAATATTATAAAAGAGTTATCATGTTCTTGTTCAAATTCGAAATGTTCATAATAAAAATCAAATTGAATACACATTTTAAAGATTGTTTTTTAATGGAAAAATTCGTTAAAAATCTGTGACAGACAGTGATTCCAGAAGTGCTCTAGCCATTAAGTATAAAATTCAAATCTGAATAACATTTCGTTTTTTCGGCAATTTCAGTTTCTTGCATTTGTTAGAATCATAGAAATTTTCTGGGGTGGGGTAATTTTCTTTCACATAACTTTGTTAGGGGGTCCTTGAATGTTTGGCAAGGGGAGGAGATCAAAAACTGCCTGAAATTTCAAATTTGTGGGCATAATTAATCGATGACCCAATATAACGATCAGGCGGTGCGACATTGGGGCCAGTTGTAACTATGTAGGCCTACTAACTAAAATTAACTAAAATGAAAGTCCGGTAAGTATAACTATAACAATAACTAAAAAATAATATTAACTATAACTGTAACTATAACTAAAATAAAAAATCATTAACTATAACTGTAACTATAACTAAAAAATAATACTAACTATAACTGTAACTATAACTAAAATGAAAAACCATTAACTATAACTGTAACTATAACTAAAATAAAATCTGTAAGGAGAATCACACTGCCTTAGGCGGGCATGGCTCCTGGCAGAAAGGGCTTAATAATACGTCTCAGACTTTTAATAATACGTCTCAGACTTTCCAATTTCACAATTTCTTAGAGCTTAATGGGAAGCAATTTGGATTTTTAAAAATCAAGCAAATAGTATATTAAATAACAATAAAAAACGAACAGAGCAACGTTTGGGCCTGTCTTTATTATTAATGTTATGATTCTTATTAATATTTTTATTTTGTGCTTGATATGCCTAAAATAAAGTAATTCCTCTAATGCTGCATTTTATGGACCAAGTTTGTATAATTGAAATTGAAAGGCCCTCAGGCCCTGTCCGACTCTAGGGCCTACATATCAAATAATGGTCTACATAAAAAAATTGTAATTCCAGGTGGATTCATCTTCTTTCGCTCTACAAATTTGGCTAAATAGTTAGTCACAGTAGGATAAGGTAATGTGACGACATGTATAGACTGCTCGTCTCTTTAAACACCTTTAAAATGGTGTAAACCGGTGAATATATACGCAGGGGACATGCAGTCGACTGTCTATCGGTGGTGTTTCAGATAGTAATTGTGTAAAAGAAATTGGTAACTTATATAACAACTTATTTTGAACTGTTAGATATTCTGTATAATTATATAAGAGTCTTATGTTTGCAAATGACATATAATTACACATGGGTCACTGAGTATCTATGTTACTACCCTTTCAACAGTTCTTTTGTATCACATATAGTTTTGTTTATGTATTAAAGTAACGACTAAAATGCAAAATTCTACAGTACTCCTTTGAAATTAGGAAACTATATTTATTATGTGATTAAAATGAAAAAGAAACTGAAACCATTGTTATCCATATATATATATATATATATATATATATATATATATATATATATATATATATATATATATATATATATATATATATATATATATATATATATATATATATATATATATATATATATATATATATATATATATATATATATATATATATATATATATATATATATATATATATATATATATATATATATATATATATATATATATATACTCATGTATACTTATCCTGTTATCCTTCGAGCATCGATGGCAATATTCATCTCTATTTTCTATTATGACACAACTAACTAACCAATCATTGAATTTTAACGATTTATTTATTTATTATTCCAGAATATGACTTCATCGTTTAACGGTCAACGACAGAACGAAAAATGCAACAATAATGGCCCGATTTTAAGGTGTCTAATTCATAGGTAAATGCGGAGGGGGCGGCGACGCTAATCATCATTGTAAACACACAGTTGAGCAGTAACTAATTGTAGCTAGAGTGACGTGAAAGTTGCAATATTTCGTTGAATAACAAATTTGCTCCTGTCTTAGATCCAAAACTCAACCAAACATGAAGAAGTAGGAAACGACGACATCGGAACGAAATACCTTAAAACCATAATGTTCCGCGGCACAACCGAAGATTAAATCCTGTGCGCAAACTTAGCAACAGTAAACTCAAAATCTTTAGAGAGTTCTTGGCAAATTCTATAATTAGACAAAAAAAGTCCCTCACAATATTGAAAAACGCCTGACATGGCCGTTGACATGCGCAAAATCCAGATCGATTGAAACACCTGTAAAAAGTGTTTATCAGCCGTTATATATATTCGTCGACAGTTCAAAAATATAATCCACTGCCAAGCTCTATCTAACGACGTCAAAGGCCTTTCATAGCACAGAAATCGAAGACTGGGTATGTGAAGAATTATTCCTAATACAAGAATGCGAAGAAGAATGTGAAAACGTGATGAATGAGGAAGAGGAGGAAACGGAGGAGCAGAAGAGCAGTTCCCTAAATTATTCCGGACAGACAGCCATTGGTAGATAGTGTTATTGACTTCATTTTCATAGACTCGACATTTGAGAGCCGATGACCAGTCCTCTCCCTGGCCACCTGACCTTCCCAGTGTATCCCACTTACAGCTGTGGTCTCTAGTTGCGGAATTGGAACAGACATTTGTATTTGTATTGATTTTTTTTATTATGATCGTGATGCCATGATTGTGTTATCAGTAATATGCTGTCATGATTGAATGAATTATGAAATACAACACAATACAATTGCATTTAATATTGCCCTCCAACCAAACTTAAGAGGTGCACACGATCAAACGACAGAGTATCGATGGCGTTTGAGCAAATAATGCCAGTTACTGCCTCGTGTGAGTCTCGAACCCGTATTAATTATCATTGTTATGACACAGCGTATTTTAAACTATAACTAACCAGCCAAACATTATTCCATGAGTTGGGTAAACAGTAGTAGTTTCAGCTTAACGACGCTGCGATAACAAAGATCATTAGCGTCGTCCTACTCCTTTATCCAGGCTTGGGACTGGCACTTCTAGAGTGCAAGCAGTCGCGGAGCTGGATAAACTATTGAAAGAAAATTACTTTATTCTGCCTTACAGAGCCGATTTAAAGGTGTTTATTTATTCCTGGATAAAGAAAGAGGGCGACGCTAGTCATCTATGTATTGAGACAACGTCGTTGTAAAGTAACTAACCAGAGTGACGTGGATAACCGCAATATGTGGTTAAACTTAATCCTGATACTAGAATATATATATATATATATATATATATATACATATATATATATATATATATATATATATATATATATATATATATATATATATTTACCTCCCTAGAAAAGTTTGCCCCCGCCCCCGAAAAATTCCTGCAGACGCCCATGGTGTTGGTGTAAGCTGGGTAGTAAACGGAAGAGTCCTGCAATGCACTGTCCCTCGTGTCCAGGACCTTGGGATTCGTCCATTGCTGGCTCAAGGGGTAAAAGCTCCAGACAGAAAGAGACAGACAGACAGACAGACACACACACACACACACACACACACATATATATATATATATATATATATATATATATATATATATATATATATATATATATATATATATATATATATATATATATATATATATATATATATATATATATATATATATATATATATATATATATATATATATATATATATATATATATATATATATATATATATATATATATATATATATATATATATATATATATATATATATGGGCAGGAATCGTCCAATGACTTTCGCTTGTATCACTCAGGATCAAAATTTCAGAGGTATAGGGACCTTAGGTATTAGTAGTTCTCCTCACATCCACTTCTTTTCCCTTGACTTACTAGTATAGTTTTCCTTGGGTGAACCGGTGTCCTGGTTTGGTAATAACTTGACGTGATAAACTGATTTAGTTAGATTATTGTTTATTATCAGATGGTAGCTGTCAAATATAAATCGTCAGTTTGTCAAATAAACACATGATGATTATGTTCTGGTCGTATTTTACTCGGATAACTCTTATTTTGGATAATTAATTTACGCGCTTGATAATTCTAAATTTTCTTTCTGTATGACAGAAGTAGTTTTCTTTCTTCAGTTGATTTGTTGTTGAGTTCGTATATGCAATTAATCGATACAAAGAGTCTTTAAATGACATTTTCTCCGAAATATTTCGATAATTGCCAAAATGATTTTCTCGTGATTTCATAATTGCTCTTCTGTGGCCTCAAGAGCTTTTTTGCATTCACGTTGGCCTTAAGGGTCTGCTCATGTCCACTCCAGGCTCTTTTATGTATGTATGTATGTCGTATATACTTTTTCCCATTACTTTCTACTCATTTGTATATAATGTTATATTTTTTCTTATAGTTTCCTTTTTTCTTTACTTTCTTTCTATATTTTTATTTTCCCTCCAATTTTTCTTAAAAGGAAACTCAATTCACGATTTCACGAAAATTACAAATATATAGTCTCTTAAAGAAACGATTTAAAGGTGTCTAAAGAAAGAGGGACGTTAATCATCTTTGTTGTGACACAGAGTCGTTAAACATCAAACAAACCAATGTCGGTGAGAAGCTCATACGGCGAAGGAAAAAGACTGAATATCAGTCCTCATATGCCGAGGCTAAGAAAAACGAAATCGCTAGGACTACAGATCCATCTATTTTTCTCAACTCTAATGCTGCTTTCAATGAACGAACCTTGGAATTTGTTTTCAGTGCTGAGCAACAAGGAGAAGTTTTTAAAAGAAATCTACGATTATTATAGAACCTTGTGAATACGTTTAATAGGTGTCTATCTAGATTTAAATAAAATCCTATTGTTTTAATACGTGGTCGCTATTTGGAAATCAGTAGTTAGCATTTAATTTATAACGTTTTGGGCCGCCAGGATCTTTGAGGTCGAACTCACCTAACATTTTCAGCTGTCTGCAACAGAGAATGTATTAATAGTATCCGATATTTAGTGACATCTTGTGGCTGCCACAGCTCTGATGACGTTGACCTGATCTTACCTTATAATTATAGTCAACGGAGTAGGATAGGAAAATTCGCCGATAGGTAGTTGCTGCTTGACGATGCCCTGTCATTAGAAAGACGATCAGCGTCTCACTCCATATTTACCCAGCTTTGGAACTGGCACCACCCGAGTGTCAGGCAGTGGCGGAGTATCTCTCGTCTTTTATCCATTCTGTGAGACTAGCAAAATTATTTTGCGTCTGATGAAAGCATTTTAAAGGTGTCCAATTTAATAAAAAAAACAAAGGTGTAGCGGATAAATGTTTGTCAAAAAATGGTTAGAGGTAATTGTAAATGCTCAGTGGCGGGCTTCTCGGCTATATATACACGGTGAGTCATTAAAAAACGTGTCCCTACATAACTTAAAATAATTCATGTATACAACCATCAATCTTAATGAAACTTCATAATAATGAAGCTTGATAGTCCAGCTAAGTGCTGTATGAATTATTTTTTTTAAAAGCTGAAACCGCCTAAACTATGATTATGTCACGACGATCCTCGGATAAATGGTGTTTACCGAGAAAGATAAACATTTCATAACCCCAAAAGACGGTGAGAAACGTTTTTTAAAGGAATTTTCAGATAAAGGGTTGATTCATGGTAGATTTAATGTTCTCCTTTCAAAGATCGATAAAACTGGATCTTTTTTATCGTCGACCAGGTAGAGGTCGCCCGCTAACGGCCAGAACGGTTAACAATGAGACTTTTGAGTTACTGCAAACTGAAACACCTTATTTCATTCCGCCTACTTTGTGGTCACCTAACATACCTGATTTAAATCCGGTAGAGTATAAAATATGGAGTGTCGTGCAAGAAAAAGTGTACAGATATGGAATACATGATGTCAACGAGTTGCGTCATCGAGTTTTGGAGGAATGGGACGAATTGGATCAGCGCATCATTGAAGTCAGTCAAGCAGCGGTGTATGCGTCTTTGCGCATGCGTGGTTGCCCAAGGATGTCAATTTGAACTTAAACTTAGTTTCTTGATGCTCTTTAATAATTCCTCTACCTTTACTTAAAATTTCTTTGACATAAACTTGTATCTGAGGAAGTTATAGCAAAATATGCTGGGACACGTTTTTTTATGACTCACCGTGTATATACGCAGTACATGGTCCTCATAAAGAGCGGCTGATGAGCTTGAAAAGTGTTGTGTGCAAACTTAGAAACAGTAAAATCCAACAAATTAGAAATTACTTCCAAAGTTCTGCAGTTTGTCTCGTGCTAATTAAAGATTACTTGCTTCCTTACTTACTTGAAATGGTACAGCTGTTGAATAGCGACTGACATTTACGTTGCCATGCGTAGAATCCGAGATCTTTTTGAACACCTTTAAAACGTGTTTAATAGCCACTATGTATATTAGTCGACGGATTGTTTTACATTGTATGGCTCCATATTTACGACCTTTCATGGCGAAGAATCGGAATGCGAAGAAGAACGTGAAAATTGTAATGGAACAGGATGAAGAATAGGAGGAAAAGAGTAGTTTCTTTATAATAGTCCCGATAGACAGCCATTGGTTGAAAGTGTTAGCGACTTCATTTTCATAGCCTCGACATTTGAGAGCCGATAACGAGTCCTCTCCCTGGCCAGCTGAACTTCCCACGGAGAGTGCACTACATTTACAGCAACTGTGCTCTATATTTGCGCAACTGGAACAGATATTGTATTGATTGTGTTGCCATGAGTGTTTGTCAGTATTATTATCAATTTGTTGTTATGATGACGTTATCATGATTGCGTCGTCATGTGATTTTGGATGCATGTGATTATCTTTCTCTGGTCATATTTAAAACTAAAAATTGCTTATCCACCATAGGCTGCCTCTCTGTCTTACGGATTGATCTTCTGGATATTGGCCTTACGGCTTGGTCTTCTTATGCCATCGGTTGATGCCTTGTGCATTAGACACCAGCGCAATAGAAGTTACAAATCACAATTACAGTTTAGTTTTCAATAGCATGTAAATTAAAATACGATTGGAGGCAAGTAGCAGATATTTACAGTTTAGTATTGAAAACAACAGCATGATTTTAAAAAAATTCATTCATTTTTTGTACTCTTATTACAACTATTGGAAATACGTATAAGTTAATCAGCTGAAGTTTTATTACACAAGTCCGCTTCTATGGAAGAGGAGGATGGGTCACTCATATAAGGAAAATGAATCGGAGTGGTTATGCCTTAGACACCAACTTCAGGCAGATAGCAGGTATTCTTTAATAGAAAATATAATTGCAAATTTATATAGGGCCACTTCAAGAGACTCGTCGTTCAAAATGTCTAGAGTCTCTCTGCTGGACTTGGGAATAATTGTAAATATTATATTCTATAATTCCTATAACCTCAGTCATCAGTGTTAATGCACAAGGTCTCTGTTTTCTTTAACTACAGTAGAACTACAGGTAAAACGTTCTAGGTGTACAAAAAAACAGAACTGAGTGAAGTAATAGCTTAGTATTAGTTAGCACATAACACACGAGAAATAAAGTTTTTTGAGACGCTATAGGGAGGTTAAAGTTGTGAGGTCTATCCAGTTATGGGCACTAAACTATTTTTTTTAGTTAAACTAAAACTATTTTCCAACTAAAAAAAGTAGTTAAACTAAAGTTGGCAACTGATTTTGGAAATTAGTTAACTAAACTAAAAAAAGTAGTTAAACTTTTTCCAACTTTTTTCCAACTTTTTACAACAAACATTTTCACAATAACAGAGGTTAAGTGAACTGTAATAATGCAGAGCGTCAATGACAATTTCATCTTCAAACTATGCAATGTGTACTGTTCTGGCATACAGTTACAGGCGTACTGTAAGTAGTGTCTTCTTCTCAGTCTTCTGCTGTTGAGCAGGTTTGTGACATGGGCGACCTCTTGTTCTCCCCCGACCACCTCCATACTGTTCTGTCCTGCGCCTTCAACGTCAGTTAGGGTTTCCCGTTGCCTTCCTCGCGGTTTGAGTAGTGGCCTTCTACGCCGCTCACGTTAGCCAGCTGTTTCAGGGTTTCTGCTGAGCCTTTCCACCTCGCGTAGCGCCCAAGGTGGTACTTCAGAAACCTTCACCACTGATGGCATGGCCTCAGCAGGCAATCCCCTACTCGGCTGTTACGCCCCCCACCACGGCGAGGTGTGAGACGGACTTTTTGGGGGGTCTAGTAAGTAGTGTATGAATTTGAAAACACAGGCTGTTAATGCTAAAACCATGCAGTGTTAAAATGTTTCTTTTGACAGTGTTCAATGTTCATTGTGGAAAAATAGTTGCATATTGCTGATTTTTTTTAGTTAAACTTTTTAGTTAGCAACTAAAATTTTTTAGTTAAACTATTGTTTTAACTAAACTATTTTTTTTTAGTTAAACTGCATCCTTAACTAAAAAAATTAGTTAAACTAAAAGTTAGCAACTTTTTAGTTAACTATTGCCCATCACTGGGTCTATCTCTAGGGACACAGGGTCTTGAATGATGGTTAGGGAAGAGGCATCTTAGTGAATGGTTCTTTACTTCGACACCTTTAAAACGCTTTCGGCCAATTCTATATAAACGTCAACCGCGTCCAGATGTTTGAATCATTCCGTCCGAGCCAAAACATTTAGCACACCTGGCGTCTAATGGACCCCATGGATAACACGGAGCGCACGCAGTTCTACAATTTTAATAGAACATGGAAATGAATGATCCAAGTTAAGGTGGGAGAGAGTGCATGCAGTTATGCGACATGTTTGGATCATGATTTAATGTTATATTCACTGTACGAATTTTTTTTATTGTGATGAACAATAATCAGTTATTCAAACGTACGCAGACAGATTACACAGCGCTTTTACCGGGCATGTGGTGCTGCCTGAAATTTTGATTGATGGTCAAAGCCGAGTTGTCTATCGTTATGATTCTTCCAGTTTTGTACCAATATCAACATCATAGCCTAATCTACTAGACCTTAGTAGTCCGCTGCAGTTCGGACGTCCGTGAAGGAGAATGGGAATGGTAATGCTAGTGCGAACGAATGTGGTCAAGGGTTAAGGGTGGTGCACACCCACAGTCATCTGCCTCAGGCTCCTCTAGTTCTCACCATTCCAAATTGAAGTATCTCATCCTCAAGATTTCTTAGCCTAATCCATCAATTCTTCCGTCTTCCAGGATCTTTCGTCTTATAGAAAATTCGCCGTAGCAGCTGCTCTGCCTCCTCTATCTTGTTTCCCCGGCAACCAGACGCGGACCTCCTCTGATATGACGCAGCGCCCATGAATAAGCTGGTGCCTTGCGCTTAGTTTTAGCTTGTTGGAGTTTGGAGTTTACTTTTACGACATTAACGGACCTCTTGTTTGGATGACACTTCAACAAAGTCACAAGGTAAAGTATGCCATATTGATGAATACATTTCAATACTGTCAAGCCGTTGGTGCACTTAGGTATGCGATGATCATAATTCATTTCAATACTGTCAAGTCACGGATGTAGTTAAGTATGCCATAATCATGTACACACTTCAAAAATGTCAAGTAATGAATGTTTATAGATAATTCAGAAGTCCACCGTCGTACCCCAAGCATGCTTTGAGAGCCTGTCCAATTCGGTGCTTCAGTTCGAGTCTCTTTCTTCATCGGAGTCCATCCTTAGACATCGTTTGGACTTTAGGCGCCTGAGGTAGACGATCACTGCGACTATAACCGCGATGACTAGCGCCAGGGTGAGAGTGTGGCCCAGAAGAACCTTCTGCCCAACGTCGATCTGCCTGTTTAGTTCCCCAGTTGGACCAGGAGTTGCATTGTCGGACTGACTGAGAGCTACCTCTGGTACGGAATGCGACTCAGTTGATTTCCGTAACTGATGTAGAGGTAATCATGAAAGGTAAAGGTAAGGTGAATATAAGGTGAAGGTAAAGTAAATGTAAGATAAATGTACGGGTAAGGTGGAGAAAAGGAGATGACATTATTTTGATGATTACGACTTCGACGATCTGTTGTGGTTTTGGTGATGGTGACAATTTATGTTTTTGTTGTTGATGATTGTCACGACAGTGATGATGTGGTAGTGGTGGTGATAGTGGCGATATTATGATGATAATGACAGCGATGACGACGTTGTTGTCGATGATGATGGTGGTAGCGGTGGTAATGATGAATTGGTGTTTTGGTTTTGCTGTTGATGATGTTGATGTTGCTGTTGATGATTATGATGATGGTGATGATGATGATGATAATGATGACGATGAACCACTGCCGAATCAACGATTAATACGGAAGTAGCAGTGACACTGTTAATTGCTGAGCATTTATTAAACGCCACTATCTAACGACTAAGCATCGATTGAGATGCTGAGCAATCATGAGTGAAGGAATTGTTCCAGGTCCTTAGAGAGCAATCGTATGAGAGGAGGACGATCGAACCCTTGCTCCTCGTGTTACAAGCATTCTAGCTAATCGTGTAATGGATCAAGAGTTTGCGATACGATATAATATGGAGTGTGAACGAACTATCTATTGATCGAAATTACAAGTATATAGTCTTTGAAGTAAACGAGCTAAAGGTGTTTAAATAATGGTTAAAGGAAGCGATGTTAATCGCCTTTCTGATTACACACATTTGTTAAGCAGCAAATAAACCAATAAATCATTATTGTTGTGGAAGACGTAGCGATTTGAAGGACGGATCCAGAGTTTGACGGCATCTTATGGCAACAGATGTCGTTGAAATCGACATAACTTATTCTGACTTAATACAACTTCTATTATGATTTCTTCTTTATTAAGAATAATCTGTAATTTGGATTACAGACGGAACGATATGATAATACTAATGAAAGACTCCGGTGAACCTAGCGAATGACTGGAATTACAGTACCATATATAGTTTCTGAAAGAAATGATTTAAAGGTGTTTAAATGATGGATAAAGTAGGGCGATGTTCACTGGCGTAACCTTGTCCAAAATATTGGGGGCCATTTGGTTATTCATTCTACACTTGTTGCATTGGGTGTACAGTCCAACTCAGTTATTGGGGGCACGTGCCCCGGCTGCCACCTAGAGTCTACGCCTATGGCGATGTTAATCATCTTTCTGATGACACAGCGGCAACTAAACCAATAAATCATTATTGTTGTGGAAGACTTGGCGATTGGATGGATGGATCCAGAGTTTAACGCATCTGATGGCAACAGAGGTCCTTGACGTCGACTGAAATTCCTTTGGCTTAATACAGCTCTACACCAATCGTGTTGGTTTGGTTAGTTGCGGCTTAACGACCCTGTTTCATAACAAAGATGATTAGCGTCGCCTTCCTTCTGTCTCCAGGCTTGGGGCTGGCATTACCAGATTACGAGCAATGGCGGTGTTTAACAGCAATCGTGTAGTGTCCCAATATTATTACATGTATATACCCCGTTCAAAACTTACTAAAAATAATCGCGTCTATCAGAGTGCGAGCACGTTATTATCGGCCTATCGTGTCCTATCGTTATATAAAATTGGCTGCAACCGTTTTGACGGTGTCTAAAGCGACCGATCTAAGCAAACTGCTATCATGTGCAACACTAATGCTGAGAAGCACGACAATTAAATATCTAGAGCGCTACTCTAAAACTAAGCGCAAAGCAACAGCATATTCACGAGCGCTGCGACATTTCAGAGATCGATGTCCATTAAAGGTCTGAGTACGGTTGCCAGAGAGACCAGGGAGGCAGAGCTCAAAATAGCATATACTGGATTGATTTAAATCCAACTTAGTTAGAAACCAGGGGCGGCGATCCCGGGGAGTCGAGGAGGCAAGACTCCCCATCTTTAACAATGGGGAATACGCTATACAGTTGTCCCCCCAAATTTTGAAGAAACACAAAATATGTCAATTTTTCACCTCCTCTTAGGTAACAATAACAAATAATACATATAGCAACTTTGACACCTTTTAAACGTGTTTATCAGCGGCTATGATAAAAAAATCTGTTTCGTTCAAAAACCACTTATCATGGTTTGCACCCTATAACATTTATTCTTATCGACTGCCATTGATGCCACAAGTTACACCTAATATACCTGTTAAGATAAAATATAAGACGGTATACGAAGTATACTTGATAAGATATAATATTAGACGTTACCAGGGCTTTTTTTCAGCCGGAACGCGCCGGTACGGCGTTCCGGCACCTTTTTCAGCTCCTAAAAATTAATTTATTTATTTTAATAATTAAAGCAATAATTTAGTTATTTTAATTTAATTTAAGTGTTTTTGAACTGTTTTCAGTGTTTATTGAGACCCCTCCAAACCCTCAATCCCGTTTTTCTCGTGATTTTAGCCCGCCCATAATTGTTGCGTTCCGGCACCTATTGTTCCTTTCCGGAACCTTTTTTTCTAGAAAAAAAGCACTGGACGTTACCAACTATATATTAGATATATGTGGTTAAACTACTGGAATTCAATGCAATGGATCGATTGATCCAGTGTTTAACGACTTCTTATGGCAAGGAAGGCGACGGTGAGAACTGTTAGAACTAATTGAAGAGCTGTGTTTAGGCATGATTATTTATGTCGACGGCAATGGCCTTTGTTCTCATAAGATGTCGTTAAACTGTTGGGTCCTATTGTTAGTCCCGTCAAAAAACAAGAGGCGAATATGTAGGCTACGGTAAGGAATAACGTCATCTGCTATGGCAGGAAAAAGATGTCGTTTAATAAAAATTTTGCTACTTAAACTGGGTATTAAATTAACATTTCTTCGACACCTTTCAAAAGGTCTTCATTGCCTTTATAAGATTCGTCAGTTTCGCTCTCTCGCTAGATCATCATGTTCCTCTTCGAAGTCAACGGCCGTGAAACCTGCAATATTATAGTTACGTAAGAAATTTACTATTGATACTGAACTCTACTGTAATTGTAATTGCAATTGAAAATGTAATGTAGCAAACTACGTAGAGGAGCTCACGACGCCGGACTACATGCTGTTAAATGTCGTTGAGTAGCTGAATGTCATCAATAAGCAAATAATTGATCAGAAAATATGAGAGTCACCACGTCGAGCGCAGCCAAAAGCATAATGTTCCGAGTAACTTAGACCAAGTTGCGTCGATAGTTTAGAGCGACGACAGGTGGCAGCACACAATCACGCAGCCGCCGGATGTGCCTCATTATTAGAAGCTGACGCTAACCCTGCTATCCCTCTGTCCACTGGGTGCACACAGAAGAGAGGCATACGTCGTCTGCCGGTCGGGAGACTGAGGCGCCACCAGTGGCTAAAGGTCGAGGTCAGTACGATGACCCACCTCACTCCTACGTAGACACAGGGTCCGCCCATCTGTAGACTCTTTTCAAATTTTGATCCGCCTGTAGGGCTATATAATGAGGGTACCCAGTATTCGTTATATCTATAAATTAACTCTAATGACACTGATCTCATAAACCCAGCTGTAGACGGAGTACAAGGTTCTTATATATAATGACTTGTATACAGGTTTTAAAGGTGTTTAAGTAGATCAGGATGGATAGACCTTCCCAATTCAGTCACGTATACCACGATAGCATGCGAACGAAATACCCTAAAAAGTAATGATCCGTTGCAGAAACGAAAAATAAATCCAGATCGTAAACTTAGCAACAATAAAATCCACATCTTAGAAATTACTTAGCAATTCTGCAGTTAGACAAAGTGATCGGTCGATTGACATGACCGTTGGCATGACACATTGCAGATCTTCTTGAACACCTTTAAAACGTATTAATTAGTTACTATATATAAAGTCGCCACGTTTGAAATGTATCTTACTGCTACTCTAACGGGCACACGAATTCGGAGATGAATAGAATTGAGAAGACGTAGGCCAAGACCAAGAATGCGAAGAAGAAAATGAAAATGTGACGAAGGAGGAGGAGGAGGAGAGAGGAGGAGGAGGAGGAGGAGGAGGAGGAGGAGGAGGAGGAGGAGGAGGAGGAGGAGGAGGAGGAGGAGGAGGAAGAGAGCAGTCCTGAAATTAATCCCTACAGACAGACATAGATAGAAATTGTTAGCGACTTCATTTTCATAGCCTCGACATTTGAAAGCTGATGGTCAGTCTTCCCACTGGCCACGGATGTGTTTTGGTATATCATCGGTAGATGCCCTTGGGCACTAAATACCGGCGTAATAGAAGTTACTAATTACAACTGCAAACCCACAATTGCACATCCACAGTCAACTGGCTCCAGCCCCTTTACTTGTCAGCCCACGGGCGGGCTTTCCACTCGAAACTGAAGTCCGACCTCCTCAAGATTTCCTACCATAATCCACCCGATCCTCCGCCTTTCAAGCTCTTTCGTCCTAAACAAAACCCGCCTTAACAGCTCCTCTGTCTCCTCTCTCTGGTCTCTCTGGACATGACGCAACCTTCCTAGAACGGAGTGGAGTAAATGTAGGTAGGTATAATTTGTCGTTCCGTGTGTTTACAAGTTACCACCGATGACATTATGCTGAATGCATAACCACCACAGTCATTGTCATGTTGTGGGGAAAAAAATTTTCGTTCCAAAGTGTCCTGCAGTAGAAATTTACCCCACTTCGTCGTCGACGTCGTAATTTTTTTTCCCAGGTTTTTGTTTCTGCCTTAGAGATAGATTCTGAGCTTATGATTACGAAAGCTATCAGAGGCCGTGGAAAGTCACATCAACGTGTCCATATTTTAAACCAACTTGAACACCTTTACAACGCGTTTATTAGCGGCTATAAATAGCCATTAAATCTAATGCTTTGACAAGAAGAACAAAGAAGCTAAGAACTAAGGAGTGAAAACTTTAGATTTTTCCTACCTAAGTCAACGGCCTTTGTTGCCATAAACTGCTGCTGAGTCAATTTAAATATGGTCGACGTCAACTGCCGTGGTGGCATCACAATATGTCTTTACATAAGAAAATCCACTACCACCGCGTATCTACTTGGATACATTTAAAAAGCCTACTTCGGTCGCTATATATAATAATTATTGACCGTGATCGGTATTAACTAATAATACGTATTACGCAACTAACGTATCTTGGTATTCGTGAATAAACATGATGCCATTACTTAACTGTAGAGTAAGTTTGATTACATGTTTACTACAAGCTCAACTGTAGTTAGCTTAGCTACAATTAATGATCTGTGAAGGAGGATGACGATGTCAATGGGCTCCCTGTAGCGCTTCGCTTGGTCCAAAGCACCCATTCCGCCACATTTTAATCAAATCTCAAGACTGTGCTCTTCAGCCGGGGTTGGGTCGGGAGTGCTTCTAAGTAGATAGCCTTGAAGAGGCGCTATATAAATTCTCCATATGAAGGATGTTAATAGTCTTTGTGGTGGAAGTAATTTCGTACATTGTACGTCATAACAATGTACGAAATTACTTCCACCACTTTTTGGGTAGTATCGAAAGAGCGACATAACAAAACAGAGACAAATTGATTAATATCGCAGTATGTTCGTGGGGGAATATACAAGAGGGGTCGTGTATTCGTAGCCAGAAATTACTATAATTCAAATTATAGTTGGATGGAGTTGAGAAAGGGTTTTGTTCGAAGAGTTTGTGGGTTGTGTTTATTTAGAGGTTCGTTATGAACAACTTCTAAAGAATGGGTGCGCATTCAACGACGTCATCCTCCACGATTCTGGAGTGTTCACCATCTTCAAGCCCTTTTTTTACCCAATGCAATTCTTCTTTTAATTTTTTATGGCATTTGGCATCAGAATGTAGCAGAATTCTTTTACTTTCTTCCCTCTCCAGTGGTCTTCACCGATTTTTATTCTGACTAGTGTTCCTTCTCGTTTTAGTTATCCTCATTACCTTCGACTTCTTGATGTTATATTTAAAAACATTCCAGGAATTGGTTGGTGAGTTGCAGTTTAAATGACGCTTTATCATAACAGAGATGAGTAGTGCCATCAAAGCTCTGTCGGTTGACCGTGTGCACTTCTGAATTTTGGAAGGAGGTCAATATCAAATACAATTGTTTTGTATTGTATTGCATTATCCAGGCTTCGGACTGGCACAGTGTCACTCTACCACACAGTTTAACGACATCTTATGACTGCCGTGGCCGTTCACAAAATAATTCGTAGAAATCTCACAGCTGTTGAATAGCGACAGACAGTGCCGTCGACATGAACAGAATCTAGATTTTTTGGACACCTTTAAAACACTTTCATTAGCCGCAATATGTAATTGTCCACCCCCGTGTAAATTGAAATATGTCAGAATATGCAGGAGGGACTTTGTCAACTGTTCAAAATAACTTCTGTCGACCTTTGTCGCCATAGGATGTTACTGCATATAATTATAATCGCCAACTGGTTCTCAGTCCTTATACCTTCACCAATTACCAGATTATTCGTTTTATGTCACAGTAAACTGCCTTTGATGCTGTTATAAGATGTCGTTAAACTGTTTGGATTAAATCGACCAATCGGTTAGGTGGGTAACTCTGTCACTGCCCGTGCTCTGAAAGTGCCAGTGCCAGTCCTGAACGAAAGAGGAGGGAAACGTTAATCACCTTCGTTATGACATAGTGTCTTTTAATAGTGTCTTTTAATAGGAACTAAGGTACCTTCTACAATCGGTAAAATGTAAAAATGTAAAAATGTAAATGTAAATGTTTTGATATAGCAACTGTATTATCTCAACCCAAAGCAAGTTTTAAGAAAGGTGAAACAGGAAGAGACGTTACCTGAGAGAATAGAAGAACGAACGAACGGAGGAAGCTCATTCCAAAGAGCAGGGCCAATTGAGGCAAAATACCTAGATTGAGCCAGAGAAGTCCTGACACGGGGAACGAGGAGGTCCAAACGGCTCAATCTAGATCTTTTCCTTCCATTGGCCCTGCTCTTTTGAATGAGCTACCTCTGTCCGTTCGTTCTTCTATTCTCTCAGGTAACGTCTCTACCTCATTTAAGTTTCTCAAAACTTGCTTCTTCTCTCGGGGCCTCTCGCACTGGGAGCGCTTCTGAATGGCTCTCCCGCTAGAAGCGCTTTATAAATATCCGAATACAATACAATACAGTACAATAACTACTAAAATGGGTACAAAATTCAACCTGTTCTTCTACACCTTTAAAACGTTTTCATTAGACGTTATAAGGTCAATCGGTTTCAACTAATTATTAAATTCTCAGGTCAAGGTGCTTCGGAACGACGATGTTACGAAAATTACAAGGATATTCTGTCTGACAGATCCTACTTAAAGGTGTCTAATTCATGTGTCTAATTCATGTATAAAGAAGAAGGGCACAACTAATAATTTTTTAACGGTACAGCGTCGAGGAATAGTTACCAACTAGAGTGACTTAGACGTCGACGACCGTGAAAGCTGCAATATATAATTATAATATAATATAATTTGTTCTATTATAACAAATTTACTACTGAACTCTGTATTGTAATTGTAATTGAAAATTTAATTTAGTGCCAATTCAAAAGCAAACTAATGATAGGCACGGTCTGCGAAAGAATATATGACGTTAAATACCACCGAGAACTGGAATGTCATAAACGAGCAAAACAATGCTCAGAAATCTATAAGAGTCACCAGTTATGGGCCCACGCACTCACGTAGAGCCCAAGAGAATTCCTTCCTCGGATGATATATGGTATCATGTTCCGTCGATTGTTTGGAGCGACGACAGGTGGCAGCACACAAATACGTATAAGATGACGCCCATCTCGCTATCCACTGAGCCACCAGATGCACATAGAACAGGCATTTGTCGTTTCCCTCCGAAGCGCAGCCTCACTCCGTCGAAACAAAAAATACCCGGCTGTACACGGACCTCCAATAGACGTCACCTAGCTCTTACAAGACGCAGAGTTTAGCGACATGTTATGGCAACAAAGGCCGTTGACGTCGACATAAATTAATCTCACGTATTGCATCTTGTAATTTATTGTTATTTATTGTAATTTATTGTAATTTCTTGCTCTTTAAGGGCAATCTGTAATTTCTTATTAAGGTCGAGTTTCCCATACGATACTAAGTGCATGCTGAGCGAAGAAGCGATTTCACCAAAATTAAATGTATATAGGGTCTAAGGTTGACGATTTAAAGGTGTTTAGATACACGCTGGGGGACTGGCACTGCCCAACTACTAGCTGTGGAGGATTTTACACCACCTATTTATTATACCTATTCAATGCAGCCGTTGCTGAACCTGGCCATGTTTTGCGAGGAGGAGGAGGAGGAGGAGGAGTGGAGGAGGAGAAGGAGGAGGAGGAGGTGGAGGAAGAGGAGGAGGAGAAGGAAGTGGACGAGGAGGAGGACGAGGAGGACGAGGAGGAGGAGGAGGAGAAGGAGGAGGAGGAGGAGGGAGAGGAGGAGGAGGAGGAGTTCCTTAAATTAGTCCTCACAGACAGCCAAGGGTAGAAAGTGTATGCGACCTCAGTTGTATTATCTCGATATTTGAGAGACGATGTCCGGTGTTCTCCTTCACGACCTGGTCTACTAGCTTTACAGTTGTGGTCTCTAGTAGCAGAAGTGAAACGGACATTTATATTGAACTAGCTGGTTTACCCGGCGTTGCCCGGGGTTATAAGTTTCAATCCCTGTAGCGAATAAGCAACAAAAGTTAATGTGAAGTGAAATCCCTACGGCTGCGCCATCTGGCGAATCTTTAGAAATGCGTGCCGGTGACAAAGAATTGGCGGTCAAAGACACAGAATCTTCTCGGGCGGCGCCATCTGGCGAATGAAAATAGGTCGACTCGAATTTGTTTGGACCAGGTAAAAAGTGGGGGTTTGGGAGAGGTTTTGGCCCCGGACACCATGGAAGCGGTGAAAACGGGGGACGCGAAGCCGACCACTGGGTGTGTAATGCCGACCCCGAGACAGTTGTGAAGGTTTGGAGTGAAAAGGTCCAAAGCTGTAGAAATGCATCGCGGTCAAACATCGCTGTGACAGACAGACAGACAGACAGACAGAGTCTTCTCTTTATTTATATAGATATGTTGCCATGATATTGTTGTCATGATTCTTTTGTCAGTATTGTACTCTCAGTCTCTCATGCTTGCAGCAGCGCGCTTTCTCCGTGGTTGGACCCACAATTTAGAATGGGCTTCCTCCTGAGCTGCGGTCTCTTCCTCGAAACTCATCCACCGCTTTCTTCTCTGCTCTAAAGACTCTTCTCTTTCACTGGAGTTGTGCTGGGAGCGCTCTGAGTAGCTTCCTTGAAGGGCGCTACATAAATGTTTGATTGATTGATTGATTGTATTATAAAGATTGTGTTTTAATGATGGCCTTGTTATGATTGTGCTGTCATGTGAATTTAGATGTATGTCATTATCTTACTCTTGTCATACTTAAAACTCGAACAATATTTTGGAATATTATTCTCTCCCTGCGGCTTTGCGCTCTGCTCGGTCGCTTGTGTCGTTTCGTTCTCAACTTAAAACTTACCTCTTTCAAATTGGTTATCCATCATTATATGCTGTTGTCTGTCTTACGGACTGGCATTCTGGATATTGACCTGATTATGACTTGGTTTTGGTGTGCCATCGATTAAACCCGTGTTTCATAGACACTGCCGCTATGGAAGTTACAGATTACAATTACAATTATTGCATAGTGCAGCAGAGAGACTCTATAAAGATAGAACGAAGAGTCTGTCTCTAGAAGTGGCGCTCTATACATTCGGGAGGATAAGTATTACAGTTAGACCTGCAATTTCAACACGATAGCCTAACCTAGACCTTACATGTAGCAGTCCGCTGGACAAGGACCTGGAAGTGTTGCACACAGACACACAATCACCTACCTACCTCAGGCTCCCCTACTTGTCAACCCACGGGCTTTCCACTCCAAACTGCTTCCATTCTGGTCTCTCTGGCAACCGGACTTTGACCTTCAGTGCAATGTATTGTAATAGAACATTTATACAGCGCCTCTTAGGCCACCGGAAGCCAATGCAGTTCCCGTCGCATGTATTCAAATATATGTGAGTATTTCGGCAGACCAGCAAGTATTCTAGCTGCTGTAGTCTGAACAGTCTTGTTGTCCTCGAGACCAAGGTCTTGGTCTCGAGTGCACTCGAGTTCGTTTTTAAAAGTCTTGGTCTTGGTCTTGAGGTTCAAGGTCTTGGTCTTGGTCTTGAGGTTCAAGGTCTTGGTCTTGGTCTTGAGGTTCAAGGTCTTGGTCTTGGTCTTGGTCTTGAGGTTCAAGGTCTTGGTCTTGGTCTTGAGGTTCAAAGTCTCGGTCTTGGTCTTGGTCTTGAGGTTTAAGGTCTTGACAACAAGACTGAGTCTGAACAAGCTGAAGTTGTCGGATCCGAAACTGAGGAAGTCCCAGCAACGCCCTCCCTCCTCCCCCCGCTGCAGTGATCAAGCCGTGAGAGAACAAATTGGTGCACAAGCATAACTCTGCTACTCCTAAGCTCATAGTAGGCAGTCCTACATATGCAATTCACATGCTCACCCATTCACATGCTCAGCCATCGTAAGCCCACCGTCAAGAAGCACTCCTAGGTCACGAACCAAGTCATAGGTCTCTCCATTCAGGAATGATTGTCCAACGGACATCTCTGAAACGACACAACGCTCGTTAATAAGCTGCTGTCCTGCACTTAGCTTTAAGTAGAGCTTTGGAAATCTGGAGCTTACGATACTATTCTAGCGGACGTCAAGCATGGATTCAAGTCACAACTGAACTTCAGTATGCCATGATTATGAACACAATTCAACTTTGTCAAGTATTTGGTGTACTTAGGTGTGCAATATTCATTTACACATTTGAATCCTGTCAAGTCTTAAGGATACTTAAGTATGCCATAATCATGTACACACTTCAAAAATGTAAAGTAACGAATGTCGTTTGACAATTCAAAAGTCCACCGTCGTACCCATAGTATGCTCTGAGAAGCCAGTCCAATTCAGTGCTTCAGCTCGATTCCCTTTCCTCATCGGAGCCCATCCTTATACATCGTTTCGACTTAAGGTGCCTGAGGTAGACGATCGCTGCGACTATTACCGCGATGATTAGCGCCAGGGTGAGAGTGTAGCCCAGAAGAACCTTCTGCCCAACGTCGATCTGTCTTTCCAGTTCACCAGTTGGACCAGGAGTGACATCGTCGGACTGGCTCAGAGCTACCTCTGATACGGACTGCGATGCGGTTGAGTTTCGTAGCTGACGTATAGGTAATCCTAAAAGGTAAAGGCAAGGTAAACTGAAGGTAAAATGTAAGTCTATAGGTAAGATAAACGTATAGATAAGCGAAAGATAAGGCGGGAAAAGGAGCAATATTAATGACGAGATCACATAATGTTGTTTTACTGCGATGTTTCAGCAGTAAAGGCGAGCATTCTGACTAATCTGGTAATGGATCGAGAGTTTAACGACACCTTATGACAACAAAGGCCGTTGAAGTCGACAGAAGTTATTCTGACTTAATAAAGCTTCGTTTATAAGTGTTTTTTAAAATAAATTTTGAGTAAAGACGAGTTTCTGATACGATATAAAGGAGCCGATAGACTGCAGGTAACGACAGTAGGAAATTACGTTTATATAGTGTCTGAAATAAGCAATTTAAAGGTGTCTAAATGCACCTCTACCAGCGTTTGTTAGTTGCTGTTTATATTTTTTTATACTATTATATTATACCATACTGAAATAGTACTGAAATATTAAGTTTTTCATACATCCCGTATATTAAACTGTTTAAGACACAGACATTCAAGACAGTCATAATCTCCTCGGACGACACAAGCAACTTGGTACACTTGCATAATAACTCCCGTAGGTCGGGCTTATTTTCATTACAGTATTACTGTAGCTACCTTAACTCTGTAACAAGTTGTGCACATGTCTGCTTGGATAGAACAATAAACGAAATTGATTGATTGACTGACTGATTGATTTATTGATTGTTTAACGACGCTGTGTCATAACGAAGATGATCAGCGTTTATCTCCTAATTCATCCATCAATTCTAGAGTTCCACAACGTGTGTGTGTGTGTGTGTGTGTGTGTGTGTGTGTGTGTGTGTGTGTGTGTGTGTGTGTGTGTGTGTGTGTGTGTGTGTGTGTGTGTGTGTGTGTGTGTGTGTGTGTGTGTGTGTGTGTGTGTGTGTGTGTGTGTGTGTGTGTGTGTGTGTGTGTGTGTGTGTGTGTGTGTGTGTGTGTGTGTGTGTGTGTGTGTGTGTGTGTGTGTGTGTGTGTGTGTGTGTGTGTGTGTGTGTGTGTGTGTGTGTGTGTGTGTGTGTGTGTGTGTGTGTGTGTGTGTGTGTGTGTGTGTGTGTGTGTGTGTGTGTGTGTGTGTGTGTGTGTGTGTGTGTGTGTGTGTGTGTGTGTGTGTGTGTGTGTGTGTGTGTGTGTGTGTGTGTGTGTGTGTGTGTGTGTGTGTGTGTGTGTGTGTGTGTGTGTGTGTGTGTGTGTGTGTGTGTGTGTGTGTGTGTGTGTGTGTGTGTGTGTGTGTGTGTGTGTGTGTGTGTGTGTGTGTGTGTGTGTGTGTGTGTGTGTGTGTGTGTGTGTGTGTGTGTGTGTGTGTGTGTGTGTGTGTGTGTGTGTGTGTGTGTGTGTGTGTGTGTGTGTGTGTGTGTGTGTGTGTGTGTGTGTGTGTGTGTGTGTGTGTGTGTGTGTGTGTGTGTGTGTGTGTGTGTGTGTGTGTGTGTGTGTGTGTGTGTGTGTGTGTGTGTGTGTGTGTGATCGCTAGCTCTTATAATAAATGGCCCATCGTGTCCCTTGCTTATACCATTGGTTGAAACCGTTTGGTTGAAACCGTTTGAAGGTGTCTAAAGCGACCGCTCTAAACAAATGTAAAACACAAATGTTGAGAAAGACGACACCGTGACCTGACTCACCTGTCCAATCAATGATCCAGCTGATAATGGCGGACACGTTGAAAGTGAGAAATCCAGTCACCGTTGAGTCTTTTCCTGACCATGACCCAGTTTGTTCAGTTGACCTTCAGACGTCACCGTGGTACCTCCCATCCGTCCTTCCATTGATCCTGCCCGTGTCTCTTGATCCTCGATTAGTTTCTGCAGCAGTGTGAACCAGTCATGAAGCTCCTTCTGCCAATCTGTATACGACTCTTAACTGCAGAAGCAACTCCACCGATGCCTTTCCAGAAAGCTATAGTAACGACAATTTTACGAATACGATAGTGGCGTCCTAGTTTGAAGACAAACGAAAAAGTTAATTGAGCTATATAATTATTCGTAATCGTAAGCGTAATTGTAAACTCCAAATATCCAGAGAGCTACTCTAAAGCTAAGCACAAAGCACCAGCTTATTCATAAGCGCTGCGTCGTATGAGATGGATTACCTAGATATCGATGAGAGGCAGAGCCCAAGGTTGCATATTGTATTGTTTTAAATCCAACTTATTGTCTAAAAGAGATTTTGTCTTCCTCTGTTTCCATTTTGAGTATGGGGAATCATACATACTGAGATTGAACGAAAATTGAATAAATAATTGTTTCTGGAGCGATTTAAAGGTGTCTAAAGGCTAAAGGATGACGACGTCATTTGTCATCTTTCTTATGACACAAAGTCGTTAAACATCAATCAAACCAGTGCTTTTTCAGCCGAAACGAGCCGGAAGTTTCGGGACCTTTTCCCAGCTACTAAGACTAATTTATTTATTTTAATAATAAAAACAATAATTTAGTTATTTTAATTTAATTTCAGTGTTATGAACTGATTTCAGTGTTTATTAAGACCCCTCCCAACCCCAATCCAGTTTCTCTCGGGATTTCAGCCCTTCCATGATTGTTCAGTTCTGGAACCTATTTTTCTAGAGAAAATCACTGAATCAAAACAACTGTCGTTGCGAGGGTCAGACAGCGAGGGATAAGTCTGGTTACCGCCACTGATCTTATCTTATTATATTCAACGAAGCAGGTGTTAGAGGTGAGAAAATCCGCCGATAGGTAGTTGCTGCTAAACGACGCTGTGACGTAAGAAATATAACTGGCGTCGCCAGGAGGGAATCCAGAAGGTCTGTCAGGGGGTGCCAAAAATGTTTACATACCTACCATCTCCCAAAAAAGTTGATGACCTTTTTTAGTCAGTAACCTTTTTACAGTCTACACGACCCACGTCCTGTGTACATTTGACTCATCCACGCCTACGTGGGGGGGGGCACGCCTGTGTAACATCATAAAACGCCCATAAACCGCCTGTGTAAATAAAGAAAATTTTCAAATGGGGGGCCATGGCCGGATTGGCCCCCCTGGATCCGCCCCTGGGCGTCGCCACCAAATTTATCCAGGCTTGGGACTGGCACCACCACTAAGGACCACTTAAGTGTGAGGCAGAGGCTAAGTATCTCTCCGAGTTGATCTTAGCGTTGAGACTAACAAAATTACTTTATGCCTGTGAAAGCGTTTAAAAATTATACAGTAGGAATTGTAGCGGGTAATGTGTGTTATACAATCACTATAATTGGTAATTGTAAATGCTCATTTACAGAGCGCATCTTCAAGAAACTTCGTTGGAGGTGCTCCGGATCATGCTACTCAAGACCGCGATGGAATAGATTGGTCTTGAACCGCTGGTTAAATAGAGGCATAGAAAGTAGCAGTCCATTATCAATTGGACAAGAGTGCTCTTATTCAACACCTTTAAAACGTTGCTAACCGATGCTATATAGATAATTTATGGTACCTCTTAAGATCAGATCGTTTGCTTTAGACACCTTAAAAATGTTACAGATAATCCTATATAGGCACGGAACGCTAACTCCTAATGATGGATTAGTTGCACTGACATTAGCACGGCAATTTCACTAAGGCTTTAGTTAGTAAGTCGGTCTTTAGAGTTGGTGAATTTACGATTTTAAAACGTCTAATTCGATGTTTGTTCGAAATTCCATTTGAATGTTTACCGGGTCAGGGAAACCGCTGGACAATTGTGACGTCATTTGATAGGCTTGTAATAATTATGCCAAATTAATATCTTACGTCAACGTTCTTTCTTGCCATGAGATGTCGTTAAACTCTCGATCCATCCTTATGTCGACAGCTTTGGAGTTCGGCCTGTAACGCGGAGAGTACTGGTTCGATCCTCTCCTGAGACGGTGACTGTACATGGTGTACACTGTATAATAGGGACCTTGATCAAGTCCTTCGCACACAATTGCTCATCGTATACGATCGTGTGAGGGCTTCTGAACTTCGGAAGGAGGGCAATATGCATTGTATCAGATGCAGATGTATTTTATCAAAATGTATGGTATTGTATCAAATACAGTTGCATCACATCAAATTCAGCTGTATTGTATTACATTAAATACAGTTGTATTGCATTGCATCAAATGCAGTTGTATTGCATCAAATACAGTTGTATTGTATTGTATCAAATACAGTTGTATTGTATTTTTTATCAAATACAGTTATAAACAAAGTAGAAATCGAAAACCGAGCTTTGCACAAACAACTCTGCCTTCCTCGCTCTCTGATCTCTGGACAACCTTTCTTGACACCAATCATTGCTGTTATGACACAGCGTCGTTTGAATTGCAACTAACTAACCAATCACAAATACGTCTTGTATTAACGATCGAACGAAAATTACAACTATATTCTCTATGAAAGAGACGATTTAAAGGTGTCTAATTCTAATTAACTTATTCTTAAAATAACGGAGGCGGGCGGCGCTAATCATCTTTGCTATGACATGGCGTCGTTGAACAGTAACTAACAAGAGTGTGTTGTGGTGCATGCAAAATGTAGTTCTATAACAAATTTACCCTGATACTAGAATATCAATTGTTAATGTGATTTCAATTGAAATTAATTGGTAGCTAATTAATTGACTTAATATAGCGCCCTTTCAAACCGACACTAAATGTGATCGAAACCTGGAATGTCATCTTCAAGCAAAACAATGCTCACAAAATGCCCCAATAGCTAATACACCCTATCCGCAACTCTCACAACACCAAGCCCACAATTCCAAATAAGATGCCATACTAACATCTACAAGCTCTGGATATAGTTGTTGCAAAGCCTGCCTTAATGACTGTCATAAAACTACTAGGGTAGGGGTCACTCTTGGCTTTTATGTTTCGATGTTGTTCTGAACTGCATGATTTTGATGATGATTTTGTCTGGATGCATTTAGGATTTGAGCTGGTGGCAAAGGTGAAACCTCCAATAGATAGCAACCCTATCTGTAGTTCTTACAACACTTGGCCACCGTTGTCCCCGATAGCCATGATTGACCCATATATCCATTTTCCTTCTTATGTGAGTAATGCCTTACCCTTAATTGGTGTTGACACATGCTCACTAGGTCAGAGGATATGTTATTGTGTAATATTGAGTGATCACAGATAGATTCATTAAACGTGTCCCTTGACTGGAACACCTATTATTTACCATAATAAGGTTTCACTAAGTTATGATGATGGTGTTGACACACGCTCACTAGGCCAGAGAGTATGTTATTGTGTAATATTGAGTGGTCACAGATGGATTCATTAAACGTGTCCCATGACTGGAACACCTACTATTATTTACCATAATAGAGTTTCATTAAATTATGATGATGATTTTCAAAACTTGGTCATTGAATCCAATTGAAATCTTGTCTGTTACATTGCCTTATGTTAGCTGTTGCCGGGTTTGCTAAATGCTGTTCCTCGGATTTAACATAAAAAAAAAAAAAAAAATTTTTTCACTGCTCTGTTTTTCGTGTACCTCTCATGACCAGCGCTTTGTTAAGCCCATGTTTCGCTACATAATGTGAACAGAGTCTTGTTAATCCCATGTTTCGCTACATAAGGTGACGAGAGCTTTTGTTAATCCCATGTTTTGCTACATAATGTGACCAACGTTATGCAAGTCCCATGTTTTGCTACATAATGTGACCAGAGTTTTGCTAATCCCATGTTTTGCTGCATAATGTGGCCAAAGTTTTGTTAATTCCATGTTTTGCTACATAATGTGACGAGGGTTTTGCTAATCCAATGTTTTGCTGCATAATGTGGCCAAAGTTTTGTTAATCTCATGTTTTGCAATATAATGTGACCAGAGTTTTGTTTTGTAAATCCCATGTTTTGCTACATAATGTGACCAGAGTTTTGTTAATCTCATGTTTTGCTACACGATGTGGCCAGAGTTTGGTGTATAATATTAACAAATTGCATCATGTTCCACTGCACATTGTTGTCAGAGTTCGGTGTCTAATATGAGTAATTGCATTGCTACTGGACAATGGCAGATTATATTGGAATATCCTGAATAATGTTAACTGACTCATAAGGACTGCATTTGATTTAATAGCTCGTGATTGCCGATATGTCAATTGATAGAACTTATGTAAAACTCCTCATTGATTGTTGTTAGAAGCTATCCTGCTCACCGCTGACCTACCTAGCCAAGTAGAAGGAAATCTTTTTCTTCTTTTCTTTTCTTTTTACGTAATTCTTTTTTTCTTTTTTGAATACCTGAAGAATATCTACTCAGGTTATTTTCTGTTGCCTGTGCAAGCGCCTCATTAAGTATAATAGTGATAAAATATGCTGCTCAGTATGCAAATCTTGTTATCATTCTGCTTGCTTAAATACCATGGCGACCTACAATCCCAATGACCCAAGTTGGTGTTGTCATCAATGTGTATCATCAAACCTCCCATTTGCTGAAATAAGTAATAATGATCCTGTATTTAATGAAAGCACTGCCCCAATGAATATTAGTTGTAACTTTCTTCACACCCATCCTGATACCTACCTTAATCTAACTGAGTCCAATGACGGTTGCAGAACTCTTTTAACTAATGAGGGATTGGATGCCGATCTAAATTTTTACAATTCATCATCATTGTACTCCAGTGCCTATATGGATCTTGTGCAACTAGCCAAATTCTCCGATAACCTACATTTCTGTAAACAACTATGTATTACTCATTTAAATTGTCGTGGAATGAACCATAAACTTGCAGATATTGCTCTCTTGTTAACCCAGACAAATACCTCCATTCTGGCTTTAACTGAAACCTGGCTTGACAGTGACCTTGCCACTACAATCTCGATACCGGGCTACTACTTCATCCACAGGGCGAGGGAATTTGCCAGGGGTGGAGGTGTTGGCTTTTTCATCAGATCTGACATTGTCTCTGAAATCATAGAGGCAGACTGGTCCAGACCTAACTGTAATTCCTATGAATGTCTGTTTATTAAGTTACCCCAACCTGCCAATAAGGACATCATAATAGGTACCATTTATCGCCCGCCAGGACAACCAATAAATGACTTTGTTACGGACTTTGATAGGACCTTATCTCACTTAGGTAGGTTAAACAATAGGACTTTTTTAGCTGGAGACTTTAATATTAACCTCCTTCGCCACAGTGATCACCCTGCCACTGAGAACTTCTATAACTCCATGTCATCCTACAAGTTCATCCCCACAATACTTCGGCCTACAAGAATCACCGAAACTTCTGCGACTCTTATAGATAATGTATTCTCCAACTGTTCTAACCTTAATCAAGATTCTTGCATCTTAATTAATGATATATCTGATCACTTACCCATTTTACTGTTTACTGACTTACAACCTCTCTTATACTCCTCTCCAACTTCGTCATTACAACGTAACTTTACCTCCTCGGCCAAAGATACCTTTTGTAATTCCCTCCTAGAAACTGATTGGACCTTTGTTGAAAATCTTTCCTCTAGTGATGGCCCGGATAAGGCCTACCATGCTTTTATTACCACTTATAAACATCTGTACGACTCTGCTTTTCCCCTTACTCCAACTACAAACAAGGGCCACTACAAGTTTAAACAGCCATGGATGACAAAAGCTCTCCTAACTTCTTGTAAAAGAAAATCCCGCTTATATAAAAAATACCTGAGAAACCCTACTGATTCGAACAAACGCCTCTTCACCCAATACCGTAATAAGTTTAAACAAATTAGAAAGGAGAGTGAAGCCAATTTCTATGCTGAACGTTTCTTATTGTGTGAAAATAATCTCAATCAAACATGGAAAATCATTAAGCAAATTCTAGCATCTAGTATAGACTCCCGCTTCCCGGAATCGTTCCTTATAGGGAAGGAAAAAATTCAGGACCCTGGTGAGATTGCTGATGCTTTTAATAGTTACTTTACAACAGTCGGCTCTACCTTAACAGCTAAAATCCCCAAAACACTTACCTCCTTTGATGCATTTATGCCCACTTCACCCGGGTGTTCCTTTGGCATACTTCCTACCACTGAACTCGAAGTTGTCGATGTTACCAAACTATTGAAATCCTCGGGTTCTAGGGGTCCGGATGACATTAGTCCCACGATAGCCAAATTATCCATCACAGCTATCGCTGCCCCTCTCACTTGTATAATAAATTCTTCATTCTCCTCGGGACAAGTACCTGATGATCTTAAAATTGCCAAAATTATTCCCATCTATAAGTCTGGTGAAAAAAATAAATTAAACAATTATCGACCAATATCTATTCTGCCTTTCTTCTCAAAAATAATTGAAAAACTGATGACCAACAGACTCACTAACTTCCTTGTAAAATTTAGCTTATTATCTACAACCCAATATGGATTTCAACGTGGTCTCTCTACGTATATGGCTTTACTCGATATGCAATCCAATATTATAGAAGCAATGGACCACAATAATTATTCCCTGGGCATCTTCTTTGACCTCTCCAAGGCCTTCGATACGGTCAATCATAGTATATTAATAAGTAAACTTGAACACTATGGCCTTCGAGGGATAAGCAAATCCTGGTTTATGGATTATCTTAGTAAAAGAACACAATATGTCCAGTATAAGGGAATAAATTCCCAAGTTCTAGACATTACCTGCGGGGTTCCTCAAGGATCAATACTTGGCCCTCTACTTTTCCTGCTATACATTAATGACTTGTCGATGACCTCATCTATTCTCAAATTCATATTATTCGCTGACGATACAAATGTATTTTTATCACACAGCTCTTTAGATTGTTTAACTGATATTGCTAATAGAGAGTTATCGGTAATAGCTGATTGGTTCCTGGCCAATAGACTTTCTCTTAATCTTGATAAGACTAATTTTATCCTATTTCATTCTATAAAAAAAACCCCCCATCTTCTGACATTACAGATCAATGGTATGCCCATAACCCAAGTCTGTTCATCTAAGTTCCTTGGGGTCATAATCGATAAACATCTCACCTGGAGGGACCACATTACAGCGATTTCAAAAAAGATTGCGAAAAACATCGGGGTACTCCTGAGGATTAAGCATTGCCTGACCAAACCGATACTTATTAATCTTTACCACACTCTTATATCCCCGTATCTTTCCTATTGTAATATAGCATGGGGATCTAACTACTTGTCACGATTGGAGCCACTGCTTACCATACAAAAACGTGCTGTTCGTATTGTCTGTCACATGCACTGGAGTACGCCCACGGGTCCTCTTTTTAAATTACATAAACTGCTGCCTCTACATAGCATCAATAAATTTCAAGTATGCATTTTCATGTACCGTTTTCATTCAGGTTTACTGCCAACTGCTTTTGCCAATTATTTTAGTACGGGTACTTCTATCCATGACCATTTCACTAGATACTGTCACGAATACCGGAGTGAACGAGCTCACCTTAAAATTAAACAGTTCACAATAAAATGCCTAGGCCCCTCACTGTGGAATAAGCTACCTCATGACTTATCCAACTTGCTGACCATTGGTTTATTTAAGATATCGCTAAAAAAATTACTTTTATCTGATTAAAAGTGTTCTGCTTGCACATGGTATTTTTTGGGTTTATTTTCTGGTTTACTTTCTGGTTTTTTCTGTTTTCTTGTATGTTTTGGTGTTTGTGGCCACAGCTCATCACTGTGGTACTAATTACATCTCATGTTTTTGATTGCCATCTGCATTTACTTTGTGTTGTATGGGTTATCCAGAGCTAGCGGGATCTATCCCTTTCTGGTTTACCCTTTCTGAGGGATCATCACTTTGTACATTGACTGTACTTATGACTAATGTTCATGTGATTGGTTTCTCAAATAAAAAATGGTTTTGATTGATTGATTGATTGATTGATTGATTTGATTGAAAGCGTGAAGAGTCACCAGTGATGGGCCCAGGCAACCTCGTAGAGCCCAACCAACGAATTCAGATGACGGTAAGATAGTGTCGATATTGGTGGGGGAACTCAGTGGGACGTACGTTCCAGATTTGGGGTCAGTGTGTGATATGGATGCTTGAAGAACTTTACGTGAATCGTGACTTGAGGACGGGAGAAAGTGAGATATGAGGATGAACGGGAAGACCGTGATTGCTAGATGGTGAAGAGTTTGCGAAGGTACTTTGGCTGGAAGTATTGTGGTGAGTTGTAGGTTAGCCAAAAGACTTTGAATTGGATGCGCTCAGAGATTTTCAGCCATTGAAGTTATTTGGATGTTTAAATTAATGTGCATGATGCAAGATTTACAATATCAAGAATAACAAAGAAAATCAGCATTCGAGCCGGGATGAAAGCAATCTTAGCGTTGCCTCCTTTCCTTCCTGGTTTTCAGTCAGCCTGATTTTCTTCCTCAGTTGGCTTCCCTGGATAATTCCCCTGGACAACTTGTGGAAGCTGTATTATGCCATACAAACGGTGAAACTGTCCACAGCAGTTACACGCCTATTTCAAGTGTTATCTTTGCCCTATAAGTAAGAGCAGAGTTCAGTACTTACGATGCTTAAAACCGTGGGAACTGCTCGACATAATTTCTGTCGACGTCAATGGCCTTTTTGTCATAAGATGTCGTTAAACTCTGGATCCAACCATTCAAAATATTCACTGTATGTAATATATAAACAAAATATATAACAATATTAAAATAAAATAACTAATATTAAATAAAATAATGTAAATAAATCTAGTAGTGTCGTAGGTAACGAGATCCAAAGGTATCGGCGTATTCAAAGAACCCTCCAGGAGTACAAACTGATAACAATTCGGAAGATCCCGGACAGACTTTTCGTTCGGAAACTTAAAGAAGAGTACAAAGACCTCTCCACCACAGAATCAACAACAAATGGTAGACGTCGAAGACCTATGATGTCACAAGAAGTCCATGAACTCATAGTCTTGTCCTGTATTACACTTGTGTCATGCCCTGCGGACGGTGAGAAAGTGCAAAATAATTACACACTTGTTTTAATTATGATATTCGCCCTATATATAAAAGAGGCGTAGAGACCTTATAATATGTAAAATAATTTCTGTCGACGTCAAAGGCCATTGTTCCAAAAAAATGTCGTTAAACTCACGATCCATCCAGGTATGGTAAGATCGACCTCAACGGCCCTTGCCGACATAACATTTCGTAAAAACTTGAAAATTTTGCAACGCGAGTGTGGTTATTCCGGCACCGCCAGTCCCAAGCCTCGATAAACGAGGAGGCCGCCGCTATTTATCTCTCCTATAAAACAGCGTCCCTAAGCAGTAACTTACCAAAACCATTGCAGCCCGTTTTGTGTACTGGATTAAAGTCGAAGACAAGGGCCGTCGGAATTTGCAACAATATTTCGTTATTTTAACAACTACTTGGACACCTTTACAACGCATTTCTCAGAGGCTATAAATAATCGCCAGTACGCTCGAACAATATAACATTAGTCTTCAGCGATACCTATGAGAGCTACGAACAGTAAAAATTTAACACATTTCATACCTAAATCAACGGCCTTTGTTGCCATAAACTGTTATTGACCAACCACTTTCAATGCGTATTGAAATATGGTCGACGTCAACTGCCTACTTACTAGATACCTTATAAACGAAGAGACACAACTACATAATAGCCACCTGTTTTCTTCTAGTGCTGATAACTGCGCCACTGCTCGTATTCTGGCAGTTCCATTCCCAAGCCTGGATAAAGGAGGAGGGCGACGCTAATGATATTTTGTTATGAAACAGTTTCGTTAAATTTAAAATACTACTACTAGTGCTGTCAATAAGGCTGCAGTATGGCAGAATAATTTCTGTAAAAGTCAACGGCCTCTGTTACCACAAGATGTCGTTAAATTCTGCATCCATCCATCTAGTGTTCTTCGCCATAAGGCTCTCTTTAAAAAGAAGAAAATAATATTAATGAAAGTCAAATTAAGGAGAGTTTGGATCAAAGCCTACTTACCAGAGAGCATTCCTTGAGCTGGTATAAAAGGCAGAGATGGGTGTGGTGAGCGAGGGCCTTCATTTTCGTTGCCTCATAATACGACGCTGGTTGGAAAGTCCGCTCTCTCGAGTCCTGATTTTCCAACCCTCAGTGAACTGAAGCTAAAGCTGTGTTCTCAAGGAGCGCAATTTGAAAGGAAATACGAAAAAAAATTTCGGACCCGGCGGGAACTTGAATCCCGACATATATCCACCAACTACAAAGCTGAAGAGTTATAGGAAACTTTTTTCGACACCTTTTAAACACTTTTATTAACCGTTATAATTTTCATCAGTTTCGTTCAATCTTCGGATAATAACTAAAGCAATACCTGCTTGGTAGAGTGACATTGTGCCAGTCTCAAGCCACGATAATGAAGGAGGTTGACGTTAGTCATTTTCGTCATTAGACAGCGTCGTTAAATAAAAACTATGTTTATGTTTATATTCGTTTAATGAAACAACAGACATAACGCTGTAGGTGTACAAGGAAGTGAATTAAAATTGTTAATTGTTAATAATAGCTTAGTAAGAGTTAGAAAATAACATTCTAGATATGAAGTTTCGAGAGTCTTTATCTGGTAGATTAAAATTGTGAGGACGATTTCTTAGGGAGTAAGGAGTAATATGGTTGGTTGGGAATAAACATCTAATTGAGTGATTTTCATTGAGTAAAGCTGCTTTAAATAAGGCCATTTCGGCTTTGAGCACAAGCTCAGCTATGGAGGGAGAGATAGTTTGAACATATCCAAATCGTTTGAGTTTGTTCAGGAATTGTTCAAGGCGCAATTTATCCTTGCCACTTATAAGGCCCCACCAGGCTGGAGAAGCATATAAGGTTCTAGATACGATTGTTGCATTAGTGATGAGATGTAGTGAGTCTTGAGATGCTCCATGATTTTTGATAGTTCTTAGTGCAAAAAAGGAGGAGGTTCCACTTTTTATCAGTTGATTGATGTGCTCAGTGACTGTTAATTTTTCTCCGATGGTGACTCCGAGAATCTTGATTGATGTTGACCGTTTAACTCCTGTGATTGAAGGGTTGTCAGAAAGTGAGGGTTGGTTGCGTTTGATGATAGCCATTTCCCGAGTTTTATCAGGATTGATTTTCAGGTTCTTTGTTTCAGACCAATTGTAAATATGTTGGATTTCATCATTGGCTGTATTTAATGAATTGGATCCAATTAATAAGTATGTATCATCAGCATATTTGGATAGACGATTTTGATGGTGAATAGGATGGAGATCAGAGATACAGACAATAAATCCAGTGGGGCCGAAAACTGATCCCTGTACAACACTGGCATTAATTGAGATGATGATGGATTTGGTTCCATTAAAAATGGTATATACACATAGGGCCTACGATATTAACAATATATAATTCCGTTACGCTCTTATATTGTAAAATAAAGTAAGGTCGTCCTCAACGGTCATAGCAGCCACAAGATGTCGTTAAATATGGGATACTACAAGCCAGTTATTAATATATAACGTCTATTTAGACACCTCTAAAACAGTTACATTATACTAATGAGAGCCAATGGAATACAACGTTGGTTCGAAGCCTGAATATAGAGTAGTGGCTCCCAAACTGTGTCACGCGGGTCAAAAGCTGTTACTAGGTGGCCCGTCAAACCTCTCTCACTGTTGAATACTTTCTGGCCATTTTGTGTAAGACCTCTTTCATTTTTTCTTGATTTACTCCAGGTTGGCATTTTTATCTGAATTTTAAATCTCAGCCGAGTTTAAAGTCAATACCGTACGCACCAAACAGCCTTGACCCAGATATTTTCAAAAATAGATTAAAATATATATTTTATGCGTTCAGACTTGAGTGACGTCATCCTGCAAGATTATAAATAGCGCAATCATTTCTGATATTCTTTAAATTGTACTCAAATAGTCACTGAATATTAATTAAAATGTCCTCAATAATGACTGTTGCATCAAATGAGGCGAGAATGCGAAAATGAGAGAACAGTGTTAGTCGTGAATTCAACTCAGAATAGAAAGAGAAATAATCTACATGTTTGTTCGCGAACAGAATGGTAACCGATTTGCTTAGTGTGAAGCTTATGTGCCCTTCACAGTGTCATAGGGACGGTAAAAACTTTTCAAAAAACAATTTTCCTGTCGACATCAACAGCCTTTGTTGAAGTTTGTTGCCATAAGCATCGCTAAACTGTTGGATTCAAAGTAACCAACGAGAGCGGTTCTTTAAACACCATTCTGATTTCCTATCCTTGACATATAAGTTACGCAACGAACCACGCAGCTAGTAATATAACTCCGCCACTGCTAGTGCTCCGACAGTGCCAGTCCCAAAGCACGAAGAAGCACAATTCAAGGATGACGACGCTAATGATCTTTGTTATCACACAGTATCGTTAAACTGAAATTGCTTCTACTAACAATTAGTTATCGTTGTCAAAGGACTTCCAATAGGACAACTGGTGATTGAACGAAATTACCTATATATAGTATATGGATGGAACGATTTAAAGGTGTCTGAATTGTAGGAAGACGACACTAATCTTTTTTATGACACAGTGTCGTTAAACAGAAACCAACCAAGCAGTCCGTTACCTTAATCAGTTACTGGATTATCCATTTTACGTCACATGTGAGTCACATCAATATCTTGTTTCAAAGGCTAACAAATTAACCAAATGCTTGGCCACTTTTAAAACGGTTTGATCTCACCATATACTAAATATCAATCAGTTAGCGAAACAACTTATATAATATACGATAGTACAACATAATACAAAGAATATAATTATTATCAGTGAAGAAAACTAAAATTAGAACTGTATTAAACTAAATTAATTTCTGTCGACGTCAACGGCCATTGTTGACATAAGTTCTGGTTAAACTCAGGATCTAAAACTGATTTGAAGCAAAGAAACAGACATTATTTCCTTTGACTGACCTTATCTATGTTGGCATCATGAACCTAGAATCCTCTAACGCTAACCAATAAACGACCTGCAACAGAAAAAAATGAACTGAAAATCAATAACCTTTCGTTGAAGACGTCAAAGGCCATAATGGCCATGGATAAGCTGTCTTTTAACACTGGAGTACTACTAGTTATCTCCAACTTATATCAGAGCAGGACGTATTATGCGAAACAAACAGTCGAAGCAATATTTCATAAAACGTCAACTGCATTTCTTGCCATTCAATGTCGTTGAACACCTGGATCCAGTCTAACTCCGTCACTAACGAACCAACCAAAACAGTTCCTTACACACCTTTTTAAGAGTTATTATCGTCCTATAAGTAAGCCCTAAACCTAAAATTAGTTGCGCAACACGTTTCGCTCCTTATACGTTACAGTGAGGGGCATTTAATCCATAAGTTGTCGTTAAAGTATTGGCTCACTACCGCCAATAGGTTAGGTAATTAACTCCTCTACTGCCAGTAGTCAGGTGGTGCCAGTCCGAATCCCGGATGAAGAGGAGGTAGGCGCTGATGACTGCTGTTATAACACAGTCTCGTTAAAATGAAATTATACTTTATAAGTAGAAATGGGTGAGATGTGCTATAGCGACTTCATTTTCTTAGCCTCGATATATGATGGCGGATGGCCAATCCTTTTCTTCGATAGGTGAAATTAGTTAATCGGGTTACATTATTCACCACCGATGTCCGTTTTAAAGGGTTGTTTTTGTTTCTTACACATGGTTTTAAAAACAGCAACATACCACTATGTTACTTTTTGAAGGTTGACCAATTCAATAAGAAATTATATAGTAGTAGCGGATAAATGTTTGTCAAACAATCGCGATAGGTAATTGTAAATGCTAATTTTTATAGCGCATCTTCAGAAACCTCATTTGAAGAGCTCCAGACCTGACTGAACAAGACCCCGATGGAATACACTGATCTTCAACTGCTTGTAAAATAGGGCGACGAAAGTATAAGTCCATGCCGATTGGAAATGACACGCGGTGGCAGATTGGTTCTAAAGTTAACTTTGCTATTTTTAAAGCAGCAATTGCCAACTACTGTGAATTAAAGTCATTTGTTGCCACAATACTATGCGTCGAACTGTAACGATACCCAAGATTTCACCCAGAAATTCTAAGGCATTAGGAGTTGATCATACTCCACATTACTTGAATACTAATTTGATTCCTTTGCATCCTAATGAGGTAATGGTTATTTTAAGATATGAATGAGAAGACCATCGATGAATATTAATAAGTTGTATTAAATATGAACAAATAATTGTATGAACAACTTCTGTGTTATGACAGTTTATATATATATATATATATATATATATATATATATATATATATATCCTATTCCTTACTTAGACCAGCTTGAGATTAACTAATCTATATATTACATCTATATTAACCTCCCTCCTTTCTTTGCTTGTGGCATTGGAATCGTTCTTTCGTATTTTGCCCCAATCGTCAATATTTCAACACCGCTGACGTGGATTGATGCTGCGATCTCGGCGGATGACTGCTGTGGATTCTTTTCTACGTAGAAGTTCAATTTTCTCGTAGAATCTTCACCAATTCATTTGCTCATATAACTCGCATGTCCAGCATAAAACGAGCTGCGACATAATTGTTTCGAAAGTCTATCAAATCGAAATATTCAGTTTATATGACAGTTCACTACAACTCATGACGACCGCTTACTGTCACTTTGCTTCGATACGAACTTAAGACGGAGCAATTGCGTTCTCGAATAACTTCTCTTCTCGAACTCAATTCATTAGAATTCCTGTAAAAATGTCTTACAAGTTCAACAACGTTTCTTCACTTGGGTCGCCAAAACAAAATTGTACAATCAAAATGTGGTGTATCAACGTACTACCACAATTATACGAGTTAAATGACAACGCTTCACAAGACGTACAGCGTTCGACATCATAAGTAAGGTCCCTCCTCAGTGAAGACACTCATTGCGCATGCGCAGCAGCAGATCGATAATTCATGGCAGTTGAAGATTGAACGGACCAATAGACTGTCGCCAACATCGTCTCTTTAGGCTCGTTCTTGTAATACAAGTCCCCGGACCTACTTGACTATTTATATTAAATATATACAACTGGTCATAGTCGCTGGTCACTTAATAAAATTGCATTATCTAACTATACTAATCAAATTAGCTTATGCAATCACAAACTCACTGTTCATTACAACATGTGACTTAACTAATATACAATAATCTAAGTGTGATGTGTGGGACAGAGGCATCCGTTACACGAACATACCTAACTTGTTTGGCTTTTTAACAACAGAGAACATTATAATTATGCAAATATCCAATGTTTAGAAACATCTTGACATCAGTAGAAACTGTTTGTGAACAGTTCACACACCGTTCTTGTGGGGCGTGGTGGCTCAGTGGTAAGTTCGGCGCCTTGTGACCGGAGGGTTGCAGGTTCGAATCCCACTCTAGCCGCTGCGTACGGACCTTGGGCAAGTCCTTCACTCGCAATTGCTCGTGGCGCTTCGGCGTGAAAATTCCGGCACAGTATCAATGCTGTAGTCGGGAGGGCCTCTGAGTAGTTGTTGGCTTCCGGAGGCGCTATAGAAATATCCGGAATAAATAAAATAAAAAATAAAGTTCTTGTGGCATAATACAACCTAAATCAACTCGATCAACGAAGCAGTAGAGCCCTCGCTTGCTTGGGTGGGTAGGTACTGTTTAACGACGTTGTGTCATAAGAGAGATGATATAATCGCCCTCCTCTATTATGAAGGAATTAGACACCTTTAAATCATGTCCTTCATACAGAATATAGCTGTAATTTGCGCTCAATTGTTGGATGGCACCCACGTTGGTTTCATGTCACTGGTACGATGAGTAATGTAATTTTATGCCAAAATAATTTCTGTCGACGTCAACGTTCTTTGTTGCTATAAGATTTCGCTAATTGCAATTGCTATCGAACAATTCTAAGCCCTCACCTCAACAATTCGGAGGCGCCACCGATCCAAGTCAGAGCTTATTATTAATATTATTATTAATATTATTATTATTATTAGTATTATTATTATTATTATTATTATTATTATTATTATTATTATTATTATTATTATTATTATTATTATTATTATTATTATTATTATTATTATTATTATTATTATTATTATTATTATTATTATTATTATTAACTCTAGATCCACAATCGCAATTTCACGTGTCAACATCACTGACTGGTTGGCCATTTGGCCGTTTAGGGGCCATTTGGTAGCTCGCATTACAATGTCAATTGTTATCAGGCTATTCAAATATTCACCTGATCGGAAATGCTTTGAATTTTCTGTTCCGCTTATGGTGCTTGAATAAGCAATTAATCGGTACAAAGAGTCTTCAATAAAATGTTTCTGCAATATTTCTATAATTTTCAAAAAGGCTTTTCTCGTGACTAATAATAGCTCCTCTGTGGCCTCAAGGGCTCTTCTGTATTAAGTTTGGCCTTTATAGGCTGTCCCGTGTATAATTCATGCATACATGTATTTACAATCCTTTCTTTCAAAGATTTTATATATATATATATATATAATTTTAGAACAATTATTATATATATAATATTTGTTTTAATATTTTCCGTTTTCTTTTAATCTAATGTTTCGATATAAGATTATGCTCCAGCCTTTGTCCGAAACTTAAAGTTATATAGCGTATAAAAGACCCGGTTTAAAGGTGTCCAATGTGTATGTATGGTCCGTATGAGCGATAGTCCTATGAGCGATAGTCCCTATGAGCGATCGTCCCTATGAGCGATAGTCCCTATGAGCGATCGTCCCTATGAGCGATAGTCCTATGAGCGACCGTCCTATGAGCGATCGTCCTATGAGCGATCGTCCTATGAGCGATCGTCCTATGGGCGATCGTCCTATGAGCGATCGTCCTATGAGCGATCGTCCTATGTGCGATCGTCCGTATGAGCGATAGTCCTATGAGCGATAGTCCTATGAGCGATCGTCCTATGAGCGATCGTCCTATGAGCGAAAGTCCGTACACCGTCCAATTTGAATTTCTGGACAAAGGAGGAGGGCGACGCTAATCATCTTTGTTGTGACAAAGCGTCGTTAAACGTCAAACAAACCGAGTGGCGACGGGAAAAGACTGCTAACCGGCTCTCATACCGAGGAAAAGAAAAATGAAGGTGCTAGCACTTCATAGCCATGACTTCCTCTCTTCCGACGTACATTAGAATTACTTTCCAGTTTTAATGACGGCTACAGCACAAGGAGAAACTAGCCTTGTCAATGTTTATAGAGGCGCTTTAATACGTTTGAAAGATGTCCATCAGGATTTCAATAAAATCCTATTGATCTTTAAAAATATAGCTTCGCTAGTAGGAAGTCAGTAGTTAGCGTGCAATGATTAAGAACAATTTTTGTCGTTAGAATCAATCTTATCTTATCTTATCTTATATAATTATTTATAAAGCGCCTCTCACAGCATAGACTATTCAGAGGCGCTCCCAGCGTGTCAGCCCCGAGGGAAAGAAAGGTCTTTAGGCAGCGGAGAGAAGAAGGCGAGATCCCAAGCAAAATCTTGCTACGGAGAGAAGGGGGCAGGTCATTCCAAAGGGAAGGGCCAAGGATGGCAAACGCACGATGCTGAGCCATCGAAGTCCTTGCGCGAGGAACAAGCAGATCAAGGCGGTCAGCAGACCGAAGAGGGCGGGAAGACAGAGCAGATAGAGGTTTGCGCATTAGGTCACAGAGGTATTTAGGAGCTTTTCCCAGTTGAGTCCTAGAGACCAGGAGAAGAACCTTGTATTGGATGCGGGAAGCAACAGGAAGCCAGTGAAGTACATCAGTCATAAAGGTAGTTATGTGAGAGAAGCGAGGAAAACGGGCAATGAGCCTGGCAGCCGCATTCAGAACAGACTGCAGAGATGAAAGGCGCGCTTTAGGGAGCCCAGCAAACAATGAATTGCAATAGTCAATGCGGCAGCAAATGAAGGCATGGACCATAGTAGTAAACACTGAAGGAGAAACTGATCTTCTTACAGCCCTCAAACGCCTCAGATGATAGAAACAGGAACGTGTCAGGTGGGAGAGGTGTTCAGAAAACGAGAGGGTACTATCAAGGGTGACACCCAAATCCCGAACACTGGATGAAAATGAAAAAGCAGGGTATATTGACGACAGAAGTGGGATATCAAGTTTAGAGAGTTGCTGTTTAGTGCCAAACCAGATCAGTTGGGTCTTAGAAGAGTTAAGGTTAAGTCGATTTGATGACATCCAAGAGTGGAGATCATGTGACAGGGAATCAATGGATCCAACAAGGGAGATCTGCTGAGAGGATGGGCCTTGGACAAAGATCTGAACATCATCTGCATAAAGGTGACCAGAGGTAAAGTGTTTAGTAAATATAGAAGGAATGTCAGCTGTGTAGAGTAAGTACAGAATGGGGCCAAGGACAGAACCCTGTGGGACACCATACTCAACTCTAACCCAGGCAGTTCTGGAGTCACCAAGGACAATCCTCTGAGTACGGTCAGAGAGGTAAGATTTGAACCAAAGAAGAGGGAGACCACTGAGACCACAAGATAGTTCAAGACGTTGAAGTAGGATTTCATAGTCAACCATGTCGAAGGCCGAGGAAACATCAAAGAGTGCTAGAAGCGTCAAATGAGACCTGTCAATGGCAGTATAAATGTCCGAGAGAAGGGACAGGAGGGCAGTTTCCGTAGAATGGTGACCTCTAAACCCTGATTGACTAGAAGGGAGGAGTCCAGACTGTTCAAGATAGGGCAGAAGTTGAAGCGAGACAAGTCTCTCAAGAGTTTTAGAGAGAAAAGAAAGGTTAGAAATAGGACGATAATTAGAACATACTTGTGAGTCAAGATTAGGTTTTTTGAGGGTAGGGAAGACAATAGCTTGCTTCTGAGATGGAGGGAGATGGCCCTCTGCTAGAGACCTATTGAACAAATAGATCAAAAATGGGACAACATCATCCAAAACATTAGTAAGAATAAACGGAGGAAGCGGGTCCAGTTCACAAGATTTCTGATTTGAAGAGCTGAGAACACGTCGAAGATCAGCCTCAAGGATGGGACGAAAGTCACCAAACTTGAAGTCCGTGCGTGTGAATTCAGGTGGAGACGAGTCAGCGGTTGAAGCACGTAAGCCCACAATCTTTTCTGTCATCATTCTGAGGAAATCATTGGCCGAAAACGCAGGAGAGGAAGACGAACGGGAGGCTCACCTAACTTCAAACTCACCTAACTTCAGCTATGTTTGATTAAAACAGAGATTGTATTAATAGTGTCCAATGTTTCGCAACATCCAAGGTTTTGATGACATCGACAGGTACAATTCCGACCTGACATTACCCTATATATTCAAGGAAGTAGGTACTAGAGTTTAGAACATCCGGTGATAGTTGTTGCTTAACGACGTTGTGCCATTAGAAAGATGACTTGCGTCGCCCTCCTAATTTATCCAAGCTTGGGATTAGCACCGTCCGACTGTGAGTCAGTGACGGAGTATTTTCTACACTTTATCCAGGGTATGAGACTACCAAATTATTTTTGCATGTTAAAGGTGTTCGAGTCAATAACAAATTATATAGTTATAGCGGATAAATGTTTGTCAAACAATGACAAGGGGTTAATGAGAATGTTAATTCATATAGTGCATCTTCAGAAACCTCGTTGTATGTGCTCCAGGCCTGACTAAACAAGACCGCGATGGAAGGTAAGTCCTTCACTCACCGCTTGTTAAATAGACGCATAGAAAGTAAACAATTCCATTTCGATCCGTTAAAACGCTTTTTAGACACCTTTAAAACGTTGCTAACCGATGCTATGTGGGCTTGGGAAACGTTGGCACTTTGGTTAGTGCTTCTTTAAACACCTTCAAATCATGATCATATGGTGCTATATAAGTTCGAGACACTCAATACCCGGTAGCTGTATACCTCTGCGAAGGCTTTAAAATTATGTTGCGCTAACTTTGGAAGGCAATTTGTGACCTCGGCCGAGAGAAGGGAGGGACCACTTGTCGCAAATGGACTTATTAGCAGTTTCCACATGGTTACACCTTAGGTAAAATGAGAAACAAAATTCAGAGCGTTTGGCCCATAATTTATGCACTTTTTTCACAAAAATATAAAATATCATTTGGAGGGAAATCGCATAAAAAATTTAATGTGTCTATACCCAATGCATTAATGCCCACATTTTGCCTTAACGCATCAAGTAGCATAAGATTTGTTCTTGTACAGTGAGTCCGAGCTACAGATTGACTAATTAGACGCAAAAATCAATATAATCGTTTAGCGTTAAAACGCGTTTTCCGGCTAATCTTGAAAGTGACAAGTGGTCCCTTCTCTCGGCCGAGGTCACATTTAATCAAGTCTCAAAGATCTGGCGAATTGGCAAATTTAGGACGATTAAATGTATTCGATTTTTGTTCGAAATTGCATTTGAATCTGTTTACAGGGTAAGGGAACCGTTGGACATTTGTGATGTCATTTTAGTTATAATCTATTACCTAGCAACTGTGACGAATACAGGAACAATTTATAATGGGTAGTAGTTATTCCGACAGTCTATATACCATTAATATCACATTCATTCAGCGTCAAGTTATTGCTTCTATTGGTTCATTTAGAGCTCTGTTGCTGCTAATAAACTAGATATATAGCCTCTACAGATTACCAACAATGGGAGAAAATAACCAAAGAACTGATTTTGAGGGAGAAGAGTTGAATAAGGCTGTATTGTGCCAAAATAATTTCTGCCGACGTCAACCATAAGATGTCGTTAAACTCTGGATCCATCCATCCAAACAGCCTCTGGTCCGATCGCTCCTGAGACGGTTGCTGTGTAGGGACCTTGAGCAAGTCCTTCACTCACAATTGCTCAGAGCCATCGATGTTCTGTTGCATGGTCGGGAAGCAGGGTAATATCAAATGCTGTTGTATTATATCGTATAAAATACAATTTTCTTGCCTTGCATTTGATACAATTGTATTGTATTGTATCAAACACAGTTGTATTGCATCATATCACATGCATTTGTGCTGTATTGCATCACATGCATTATATAGGAATTAGTAATAAAGCGTTGCTTACTCTGTAATTGTAGATTCAGGTCTTCTTCCCGTGACGTGTATCCCAGATGCGTTCCATCCGACCACCGCGGCTGATCAGAGGAATTCCGATTGATCGTCAGTCCAATCCATAGACATCGTCTTAAGAAGACTGCAACCATAGACTGAAATCATGCTAACTTGTTTACTAGAGACTGGCGCAATAGAAGTTACTGATTAATTACATTGATATTGTGGCACTAGCAGAGTTTCCATTCGATCAGAGTTTTTCTCAGGCTCTGTTGTTCCGTCAAGGCAGGGACGGTAGGGTGAGGTTGGAAAAAGGGTAGGATATCTTACCTTCTTTACTTTCCTTACCTTACCTTATCTTACCTTTAATGCCTTGCCTTAACTTAACTTTCTAACTAACCTTGTTACTTTACATACCCTTACCACTTTGCCTTACCTCAATTCCATTGTCTTTAGTATCTTTCCTACCTTACTCTATTATTTTTTACCTCCTTTGCTTACCTATTATATCCTACCTTCCGTACCTTTTTCACTCATTCTATTATTCATTCATTCATTCATTAGTTCAATCGTTCTCCCATTCAGTCATTCATTAACTTACTCATTCAATAAATAATTCACTCTTTCAATCAGTCAAAATCATTAGCTCATTCGTTCAATCATTGAATTTATCGTTCAATCACTCATTCAATTAGTCTATCAATCAATCATTCACTCAGTCATTCAATCAATTATTCATTCTCTCGTTCAGTCAATCAATGATTCAGTCACTCAGTAATTCATTCAATAATTCGCTCTCTCCTTCAACCATATAATCAATCATTCATATATTAATTCGTTCATTCAGCCATTCTCTTATTCATTCAATCACTCGTTGAGTCGTTTGAGCATTCACTATCCTCTGGAACTCTTAATTGGTCAACTTCGATTGGTAACCTGTTACTTGGTTTCTGTGTGCAATATTACGCATTTCTTAATCCTCAGCTGATGAGGGTGAAGCTTTCATGCGTTATCCCATTAGTAATAGTTAGTTAGTTATATTCTTCATTATTTTTAACCGACAGACGCAGTAAGATTAGATTTAAACATGAAAGTACGATCAATATCTTAATTAAACACACGGTTTGGCAGCCATGCAAGGCACCGCCCTAGAGGGGGTTACGGGAATCGATCCGCGTACCTTATGCTCTCCTGGCCATGAGTGTTACCACTACTCTATCCCCCTCCACCAAAGCCGCATTATTATTATTATTGTGTATTTATTAAGCCCAGCTATCTAGTTACCAGGCATTAATCGATGACGTTGAGCAATTCTGATTCAGTGTCGATTTAATAACATTATCATTTTAAGCGTTTCCAATCGCCACTGAGAAAATCGCCACAGTAGCATCTGAGGAGTTCAAAGAGTGCATATTACAAGCAGATTTTCGTCATGGACTGCGATGCGCTTGAGTTCCGTAACTGACGTAGAGGCAAGATAAGCTGAGGGTGAACTTAAGGCAGCGGTTCTCAACCTTTTGAGACTCAAGGACCACTTATAAATTTTGTGTCCCGGTCGCGGACCACCACTAAGAATTGTGCCAAAAAAATTAATACAAAATAAATTTTTTGCCATAAATCCGCGTATTATTGGTTTCATGCTGCCATCTAGCCGATCCTAGCAATTGAAATAAAAGAAAAATTTAAAAAATTTAAAAAAATTGCCTGTTTGAATGTTTTTAATTGTTAAAAATATAAATTGTAGGCCTTGCTCGCGGACCACCAGGCAGATGGCCGCGGACCACCAGTGGTCCGCGGACCACAGGTTGAGAACCGCTGACTTAAGGTAAAGGCAAGATAAACTTTTGGTATGGTAAAAGTAAGACGGATAAAAAGCAGCTATATTAATGACGGGATAACAAGTCGTCGTGTTGCAATGCTTCATCATTCATGATGATAACAACGACTTCGATGATGATGATGATTACGACTACGACGTTCTGCTGCTGATGAACTTGATAATGACGAACCACAACCAATCAAATGTAATGACAATGACACTAATTAATTATTACTAAGCATTCATAAAGACCAAGCATCAATAGACGGTTTCGAGCATTCACGAGTAAAGGATTTGCACAAGGTCCCTCCACAATAGCCTTCTCAGCGGAGGACAGGGTGAGAATTGTCGGGGGGTTGGGGGGGTTTAACCCCCCCCCCCAGTCTTTCTTAGGACCCCACAGTAAAGTCTTCATTGCACACTCCAACTCCACGTAAATCAAGGTCTAACCCCCCCCAGTCTTTATCCTACAATTCTCATACTGGAGGAGGATCGAACCCTTCCTCTTCGCGCTACAAGGCGAGCATTCTGAAATTATTCTGACTTAATACAACTTCTATTATAATTTCTTTTTATTAAAGGTTATCTGTAATTTGGATTAGAGACGAATTTACGGTACACTGTAAGACGCTTGCAACCCGGCGATTGAGCGAAAATTCCGCTTATATAGTCTAATGTGGAAACAATTTAAAGGTGTTTAAATGAGGACTAAAGGAGGGCGATGCTAATCATCTTTGTTATGACACAACATCTTAAACAGCAATTAATCGTTACTGTCCAGAGTTTAACGACATCCAATGGCAACAAAGGCCGTTGTCGTCTACATAAATTATTTTGGCTTAATGCAGCTCCATATCAATTGTGTTGGTTTGTTAGTTGCTGTTGAACGACGCTGTGCTGTATCAAAGATGATAAGCGTCCTCCTCCACCTTTCACTAGGCTTTGGACTAGCACTGCCAGGCAGTGCCGGCCTTAGGGGCGTGCGAACCGTGCGGTCGCACGGGGCCCCGCAACTTAAGGAATATCCTAAGGCCGGCACTGTGCCATGGTACGCGAAGTGGCGGAATTTAAAACAATTGGATGTATCCGGAGTTTAACGACATCTTATAGCAACAAAGGCTGTTGACGTCGACATAAATTTGTTTGGCATATCACAGCTCAAAACAATTGCGTAGTGTAACACTACTTATATGTAACCCATTCCAATAACGTCATCAAATAATGGTGGCTCTTTTAATCACCTAGCGTTCCATCCTTATATAGCATCGTGAGACACCGTTTTAAAAGTGTCTAAGGGGAATGCTCTAACCAAAAGGCTATCTTTTCCAAAACTAAACAAATGTTGATTATACACGACACCTTAAGCTCCGGTACAACAGTGTCGCGGTCTACGCGGGTGCATGCATCAAGGGAAGAAAACCGACGCGTCAACAAGCTTGTTTACATCGCACGGAAAATTCTGCAGCAAGCTGTCAACATTAATTCGGTGCATGCAACAAGGATATACGTGTTCAGTAGGACTTTCCAGGGAAAAGTACAGTGACGTCACAGAACGTTCTGGAATCCGGGAGAACTCTATATAAGATAGACCTGCTGTACATTAGGGGCCTTTTGACGAAGATTTGTAAACGTTGAAACATTGATCGTATGACGTTCAATCGAGACCAGCCAACCTGTGTGCTGTCTACGATTGTGATATTTGATAGACGAGTTGACTTACTTTACACTTAATCGACTTTATTTTTAATTAAAGATCTTTTAATAGTTCCTTCGTTGGTTCGTCGTTGCGATCGAAGGAGTCGACCGCGACATTATTGGTGTCAGAAGTGGGATCATCGGTGTTGGATCCGGTGAAGAAGACGCGAGCCGGCGGAGGAAGGAGTCAACCCGGAGGATCAAGAGACGGTCTGTTCCAGACAGCGAGCGGATCGAGACGCCTTTCTACCGTGGGAGACGGGTGAATCGGCATACGACAGTCGGACGGACGAAGTGCGTCGTTCGGCTGAGACAGCAGAAGACAGCAGTCAACATACGGGTAAGATCCTAGGTGTTGTCGTGGCTGAGAAGGAGAAAAGAGAGTGGAGTTGCAGCCGAGTGGGAGGCAGCCATTATTTCTCTTTCAATATCTGCTGATTATTTCTTTGAAATTTGATCCATTGTTGTGATCGAGGCCAGACTTGCGTGAGCTTGTATAGTTTTTGCGTACTTGGCGAGTGTACTTCTTTGGATACTGAATAGTTGCACTTTGGGTTGTGGAATTTTCCTTTTGTGTGGCGGGTTTGCCGCGTGGTGTCTGTTTTTTTTTTGTTGATTGTTGTTGACTGACTGTTTGTAAAAATGGAAGCGTTGACAACAGAGATGCAAGCGAATATTCGCAAAATGTCGTCTGAGCGCCTTAGGGTGTATCTTATGAAGGCAGGAAGGGACGAAGATGATGTTATGTCATGGGATCGAAATCAATTAATGGAAGAATGGGCCATGGAGATTGGAAAAGAGGAAGAGGAATTTAAGGGTAGTCCAATATCTCCAACAGGAGTGGATTACGAGCTGCAGAAGCGCCGTCTGGAGTTCGAAATCCGTAAATATGAAGAACAAAGGGAGAAGGAAGAAAGAGAAAGGGAGGAACGGAAGGAGAAGGAAGAAAGAGAAAGGGAGGAACGGAAGGAGAAGGAAGAAAGAGAAAGGGAGGAACGGAAGGAGAAGGAAGAAAGGGAGGAAAAGAGGAGAGAGGAAGAAAAGAAAGAACAAAGGGAGAAGGAAGAAAGAGAAAGGGAGGAACGGAAGGAGAAGGAAGAAAGAGAAAGGGAGGAACGGAAGGAGAAGGAAGAAAGAGAAAGGGAGGAACGGAAGGAGAAGGAAGAAAGGGAGGAAAAGAGGAGAGAGGAAGAAAAGAAGGAACGGAAAGAGAAAGAAGAAAGAGAAAAGAAGGAACGGAAAGAGAAAGAAGAAAGGGAGAGGAAGGAAAAGCAGGAAGAACGAAATGTTAGAGATTCTTTAGCAAGTCGTACTAAGCGTTATAGTGATGCCCTTAAGAATATTCTTTGGAAATTTCCTTCCCACCCTATAGAAATTCCAGGTTTCTTTGATCACTTGGATGGTTTGTTTAATGTGTATGAGGTGGATGAAGATGTTAGAGCAAAATTATTGCTAGCCATTTTAAGTGAAAGAGCTAAGGCATTAACCATGCGCCTTACTGAGGCACAGCTCCATGACTACAAATTCCTGAAGGAGTTTTTGCTAAGGGAGTTTAAGATAAGCCCTTCAAATCTTAGAGCCCGATTTTGGTCGTTGCACAAAGCATCGGACGAATCATTTACGATCTATTCATCCAAATTGCGTGTGGCTCTTATGTATTATTTGAAAAGTAGAAAGATAACTGATGAGTTTGATAAACTTGTAAGTTTATTGGTTGCGGATCGGATTAAGGAGTCCTTGTCGAAGGCTTGTTTAGATTATATCTTGGCCCAAGAAAAAGAGGAGTGGTTGAGCTGTGAAGACATAGCTAATGCGGCTGACATTTATGTAGCGTCGCATGATGGTGGGAATGACTTAGTATGCCGTAGTCATCCGACACCGAAGTATAACAATTGGATGAGAGGTCAACCACATGTTCAAGTCAATAACCAGACAGCTCAACCCAAGTCTCCCAAACCGGAAATAAGGGGTGAAGCCAAGATAGGTGCGAGGGTGTCTCAGGAGGAGGCCAAGGTAAAGGGTCTCTGTTTCCTATGTCATCAGAAGGGTCATAGGGCAAGGGAGTGCCAGACCAAACCAAGTTCTAAAAAGGTGAGTACTTGTATATTTGGGAACCCAACTGAAGAAGTGATCGACTTAGTTGTTGAGAAGGTCAACGTGTTGCATGAGATACCTGAACAGGTAAAGCAAGGGAATTTATTGGATAATTCTAAACCAATAGGGTTGGAAACTGCTGTAAGGGTATACGAGAATAGTATTGATGGATTACACGAGAGGTCGTATATCAATGTACAGATTGAAGATCTCCCTTCTCAGCCAGCATTATCTGATTCAGGAGCAGAAATTTGTTGTATTGATAAGAAATTAATTGAGTCACTAAACTTACCCGTGATTAAACGGATTAATATAATTGGTTTTCAGGGAGAAGGATGTAAGGCAGATGTAGTATACCTACAAATGAAATTAGCTAATTCAATGGAAGGAACGACGAACATTGCGCCATCTTTGTGCGTCATGTTCGCTGTAGTCCCTGAACTAAATGAACGGGTTATTCTGACACCCCATGTTGTGGACCTATTAAGGGATAGTTCGCAATATGTAGTGATGGTAGCTGGCGTAGATCGATGTGTACAAATAAATAAAGGGGCAGAAGAAGATAACTTAGAAGTTAATATCGAGAAAAGTAACAGCAACGAATCCTTGCCGTCAGAAGTGAATGAATATTCTCAGGAGCAACTAGTTGATGATTCAGATAATTTTCTTGATGTTGAGTCAACAGAGTTCAAGTCTGATGAGGGAGTAGCGAATAATGATACTTTATTGCGTGAGCAACAGAATTGTCACAATCTTATATCTTGCTGGCAACAAGCGAGACAGAATAAAAATAATTTCTTTATAGATAATAACCTCCTGTACCACAAAGGGGAAATTATGGGACATAAGGTTAATCAATTATGTTTACCGGAAGATAGAATCGAGGTTGTCTTGCGAGTAGCACACGATGCCCCATGTGCTGGGCACATGGCTTTTAAGGCAACGAGAGCCAGGATCAAATTAAACTTTTGGTTTCCAAGAATGGATGAGAGGATTCGCGAATATTGTGCGTCTTGTCAAATTTGTCAACTAAGAACTCCAGTTAAAGTGGCAGATCGAGTCCCGATCACTCCTATTCCGAGGGCGGATGAACTCTGTTTTAACCATCTAAATATGGATTGTATTGGCCCTATGGTAGTGACTGGAGAATCCAACAAATCGAAACCCCAGTACAATTATGCTCTGGTTCTGGTGGATAAATTTTCTCGTTGGCCGATGGCGTATCCTCTTAGATCGCTGAATGCAAAGGGAGTTTGTGAAGCTCTGTTGCAAGTTTTTACAACTTTTTCTATTCCAAGGATCATCAGTTCTGATTGTGGTACCAACTTTACCAGTCGTTTGACGAAAGAATTCTTGCGGCGAATGGGTTGTAGTCCCAGATTTAATACCCCTGGACATCCTGAGGCAGCTGGATTGGTTGAAAGATGCAACCAAAGCTTGAAAACCATGATCTTTAAGCTTGCTCAATCTGATCCTCGTGGATGGCACCAATTGTTACCGTTTGTTCTGTGGAGCCTTAGAGAAAAACCTTCAGGCACGACTCATATTTCGCCATTCACTATGGTTTATGGAACTCTTCCTCGGGGTCCACTTAGTGTGTTGAAGGAATCGTGGGCTGGCGAACGAAAAGTACCTCTTAACTTAGGTAAATCACCCGAAGAGTATCTCCAATCACTGAAGGAAAACCTCGAATTCGCGAAGGTTTATGCAGATTACTATAGTGATATAGAAACAAAGCGGTATGCAGATTATTATAACTTGCGTAGTACTGACAGAAAATACGAAGTTGGAGATAAAGTAGCAGTATTAGCACCAGATTTTGGTAGTTCTAAATTTTATAGTCGATGGCAAGGACCTGCTACCGTAGTCAAGGTTAAATCCCCATATTCTTATATAGTAGAAATAGAGGGAAAACAAAGACATTTACACGCAAATAAGATCAAGCGATACCATGAACGACTCGAACAAGCGATGATCAATAGCTGTTCAGTAATTGTTGATCAAGATGAAGAATTTGGTATAGTAGGGTCAGGTTGTATTGAACCTGATCCAGGTAAGATCGCTACGATCAATGATATCCATCCTCCAACAACAAAGAAAGAAGTTAGAAAGGTTATGGGTTTTTTCAGTTACTTTCGAAGTTTTATACCTGCTTTAGCTGAAAAAGCACGGATAATAACTGATTTGACACGAGATAACATACCTACGAAGGTGCCTTGGGAGCAAAAGCATCAAGAAGCACTAGATAAGTTAAAGGATGATCTCAGTAAAGCTACACAGTTGCATACCATTGATTTCACTAAGGAATTTGGTTTAAGTGTTGACGCAAGTGCCACCGCGGTCGGGTGTTGCTTGTTTCAGTGGACCGAAGAAGGTCAAGAAAAACCAATTGCTTTTGCTAGTCTTAAACTTACAGATACACAGATGCATTGGTCTACAATTGAGAGAGAGGCTTTCGCAGTAATTTGGGCACTTAAACGATTCAAGTCATGGATATTCTTATCAAAGATAATCATTTATTCAGATCATAATCCTTTGTCTTATCTCACAGATGCAAGCCCTAAGAGTGCGAAACTGACTCGTTGGGCGTTAGCATTGCAAGAGTTTAACGTGGACTTTCGATATCGTCCTGGACGTCAGAACACGGTGGCTGATTTCCTCTCTCGGTTGTGACTCGGATGGTGAAGGGGGGAAATGGCCCGACACACAAGGATCGAGCCCGCAAATTGTATAGATAAATTGACTAACTGATGTGTTTTGTTTTGGTTGTATATGCTGTGTCGAGATGGAGTCTGGAGGCCCGGCTTGATCGTGATGACCCGTTCGAGATGGTGCTGAAGACGTGTCATCATCTGAGGGCGGAGGGAATGTCGCGGTCTACGCGGGTGCATGCATCAAGGGAAGAAAACCGACGCGTCAACAAGCTTGTTTACATCGCACGGAAAATTCTGCAGCAAGCTGTCAACATTAATTCGGTGCATGCAACAAGGATATACGTGTTCAGTAGGACTTTCCAGGGAAAAGTACAGTGACGTCACAGAACGTTCTGGAATCCGGGAGAACTCTATATAAGATAGACCTGCTGTACATTAGGGGCCTTTTGACGAAGATTTGTAAACGTTGAAACATTGATCGTATGACGTTCAATCGAGACCAGCCAACCTGTGTGCTGTCTACGATTGTGATATTTGATAGACGAGTTGACTTACTTTACACTTAATCGACTTTATTTTTAATTAAAGATCTTTTAATAGTTCCTTCGTTGGTTCGTCGTTGCGATCGAAGGAGTCGACCGCGACAAACAGATTCACAACCAACGCCGTCGATGCTTTTAGCAAAAGGTCATAATTACGACGTTCACGACTATGATTACGTCGTTTTAATAGCGCTATACAATTCCTAATCGTAAGCTCCAAATTTTTAGAGCGCAATCTTTAAAGTTAAGCTTAATAACGAGTGCTGCGTCACATATCAGAGGTTTTAGTCCGGTTTCCGATGCCATAGTAACGACGTTTACGATTCCGATTACGACGTCCTGTAGTTTGAGATAAACGAGAAGGGACTGTAGCCTTAACCGAACATCTTCTAGCGCTATATAATAATAATTCGTAATCCTAGAGTACGAATTTATAAAGCGCTACCTTAAAGCTAGGTTAGTTGCTGTAGGGACACTGTGTCATAATAAAGGTGATAAGCGTGGCCCTCCTCTTTTCTTCAGGCTTCGGACTGGCACCGCTATAGTGCGAGCAGTGGCGGAGCTTTCTAAGGTTAAGCAAAACTACTAGCTTATTCACGAGGGCTGCGTCGTGTCAGAGGGGTTGTCCAGAAAGCGATGTCCATTGAAGGTCAGCTTCCGGTTGCTCGAAGTCACATGTTGGATTGATTTAAATTCCACTTAGTTAGAAACATATTGACTTAAAGAGAATCCAATGGACTTAAGTGTGTGCGGCGCAGCGTAGCGATCTTGAGTAAGTCCTTCACTCAAATGTGCTTCTCTTCCTGTCTTTCCGTTTCCGAGTGTATGTTGTAACATTTCTTTTTATTATGCTTTCTTCTGATTTGCTCTCATTTTTCAATCCGAAAAGTTGTGATATTCTACCACCGATTGAACGAAAATTACTAATATTGTAGGCCTATCCTGTAAAGCACCTATTTAAAGGTGTCTAAATTAAAGAGGAGGTCTATATTAATCATCAAACAAACGACATTTTGGCCGCTAGAATCTTTTAGATCCAACTCATCTAACTTTTAGTTATTTTTACAACAGAGATTGTGTTAATAATACTCAATGTTTAGTGAGGCAATGACAGAGTATTTATCCTTTTAATCCAGGCTTTGAGGCTAGCTAAATTAGTTTACGTGTGATGAGTGCGTTTTAAAGATGTCCAATTCAATAACAAAAATATATGCTATCTGCGTATAAATGTTTGTCCAACAATGACAAGGGGTTATTGTAAATGCGCGTTTATGGAGAGCATATCTTCAAGAAACCTACACACGTTCGCAAAGAATTAGATTGCTCTTCAACCGCTTGCGACACAAAGGCATGTACATGTAAAGTAGAAGAAGCAGCCCATTGTCGATGTTAACAGATGCTATATATAGGTATGGTACACACTAGGCAGTTGGTTAGAGCGCTCGCTTTAGACACGTCTCATATGGGATCAACTAATACTATATATAGGAACGAATACGCTGTCAACGGACAATGGTTTGAAAGAAGTATACAATTTAGATGATAATAATAATAAAATAATAATAATAATAATAATAATAATAATAATAATAATAATAATAATAATAATAATAAATAATAATAATAATAATAATAATAATAATAATAATAATAATAATAATAATAATAATAATAATAATAATAATAATAATAATAATCTTCGTTTAATATCTTCAAACTGACAATTACGCAGTATACAATACAATACAATACAACTAGAATTTGATAATGCCCTCCTTACAGAGTTCAGAAGTGCAAATTAGTATGAACGGATGATCACTAGTTATTACAGGAGTCGAATTTAACTGTACACGGCAGCCATGCAAGGCGCCCATCACGTCCTACGTCTCATTTTATCAAACGCGCCATCTCGCGAATGAAAGGCTGAGTGGACCTGGGGAGGTAGCGGGAAGCGATCCCGCTACCGCTTGCTCTTCACGCCAGTGATGTTACCACTACTCTATGGACCGCCCCCACCGCCCCCGCCCCCCATGAACTGAGATTTGAAAGCCAATGTCATTAAGACTAAATGCAGTCTCTAGATTTGGTGAATTTACGAATTTAAAACGGTTAATTGCATTTGAATGTTTACAGCGTAAGAGAACGCTGGACATCTGTGACGTCATTTGATACGCTTGTGTAGCAGACAGTCTATCTAGCATTGAGCTTAATTCATTTATTGCGAAGCTATTGCTTCTAATTCGAAGGAGAAATACTTTGTTGGTTTATTTAGCGCTCTATTTTTGCTGTTTTTACCAATAACATAAATATGGCCTCTACAGATTGCCAAAAATAGGTCAAGATAGCCATAGCTTCCAAGTTGGTTCTGGATCGCCGTCTCTGTCATTGCGTCAGACTATTTCGTCTAAAAGCAGAATTTGCTCAATAATTCTGTCAAGTTTGGACTGTTACTGTTCCGAGTCTTCAACACGGATAAACAGTGTTTCAGACGGTTTTTGTTGCATATTTGGTGACCAATGGAAGAGGCTTTCTTTAGACACCTTTGAAACAGAGTGAAAGGACGCAATATATACGCCCGTGGACTTACTGGTCGACAATAATTGATGGGACGGACAATTCTCTTTTGTACGACTGTTGAACGACAATTTCATTAAAACTCAAGTCAGGTTTTAGGTTTGGTGAATTTACGAATTTAAAACTATTAATCGATGTTTCTTCGAAATTGCGTTTGAATGTTTACCGCGTAAGATAAACCGCTGGACAATAGTGACGTCATTTGATAGGATTATATTATCTAGCAACTGTGACGTATACAGGAACAATTTATAGTATGTAGGAGATATTCGGACAACATCAAATGCAGTTGTATTCCATTGCATCAAATACAGTTATATTGTGTCACATGCTGTTGCATTGTATCAAATACAGTTGCATTGTATTGTATTAAAACAGTTGTATTGTATCACATGCAATTGTATTGTGTCAAATACAGTTTTATTCTATTGTATCAAATACAGTTGTATTGTATTTTTTTATCAAATATAGTTGTACTGCAGTGTATGTGAATCATTAATAAAGCGGTGCTTACTCTGTATTTGTACATCCGGGTCTTCTTCGCAAAACGTGTATGCCATTTATAGTGGGTAGGAGATATTCGGACAGTCTATCTAGCGTTAATACATTCATTTAGCGCCAACTTATTGCTTCTAATTTGAAGGAGAAATACGTTGTTGGTTTATTTCGTGCTCTGATAATGCCAATGAAATAAACATGACCTCTACAGATTACCAACAATGCTTTGAAAGAGAAGATTTAAATAAGGCTGTATTATGCCAAAACAATTTCTGTCGACGTAAATGCACTAAAACTCGGGATCCATCCAAAATGCCGACACTTTAATTGTATTTTATCAATTGCAGTTTTATTGTATTGTACCAAATGCAATTGTATTGTATCAAACACAGTTGTTTTGCATAAAATACAGTTGTGTTACAGTGTATGACAGGGGAGGGCAAACTTTTTGCGCATGGGGCCACATTCAGCGCCAAAAAAATTCGGAGGGCCGGATAAAAAACTTTTAACTTTTAATAACGACTAACATGAAAAGAAGTTTACTTATTTATAATATATTTATAGGTCTACACTTTGGCTGTTACTAATGAGATGCATGCGACTGTAAGCATGCCTGCATTTAACAAGTTCCCAGAATCCGAAGTGATTTCGCTGGTTGCAATTCACAGTTTAAGTTCAAATTTAGATATCTTAACTGAGACCTATACTTGGATTTGTTTATCTCATAGTTGAAAATCTTTGTTGACAAAATGTAAGTGGCTGAGAATAACACAAACATTTTTAAAGCGGAAGTTTGTACATTTGAGAATTTTTCCTTTCTGAGCGAAGAAGAGAATGTTATCAGGTCTGATCCTTCTTTGAGAACAATGTCACGTTGTGGGTCGGCTAACTCTGCACCTGAAGTCCCGTATATAATGAGGTAATTGTCAATGTCAAATGTGAGCGGTTAGCAAAGCAAATTCAGTCCCAATTAATTTAAAATCCACAAATCGTGTGGAGAACTCTTCTGTCAAGCTTGACAGCTGAAGGCTATAGCCTATTTTCCGCAGACTACTGTGACAGTTTGCAACTGGAGGGTAGGAAAGTATCAGTAGTTTTGTTCTTTCATCTGCTTTGAAAGCAACATTAGCATTACTTGAAAGGACTTCACTTCTGCCTACAGATCATGTGCAGAAACCTCTGCATGCAGGGAAGCGGGGAAGATCGGAAGAGTTAATGCATAGAGTTATTATTAAAGACGAAACTGGAATAGTAGGTAACAGAGCAGCGCCACGTGAGCAAAACGAAGAAAACTTCTAGCGGTCTGAATTTTAAAAAAAATTCTGAAGAATTGTGCGGGCCGGATAAAAAGTGTTGGCGGGCCGGATCCGGCCCGCGGGCCGTAGTTTGCCCACCTCTGGTGTATGAGAATCAGTAATAAACCGTTGCTCACTCTGTAATTGTACATCCTGGTCTTCTTCCCAGGATGTGTATCCCAGATGCATTCCATCCGACCACCGTGGCTGATCAGAGGAATTCCGATGGATCGTCAGTCCAATCCACAGACAGCGTGTCAGGAAGCGGATCAGCGGATCAATAGACTTAACAGTTTAAGGGACTGCTGCTTTCTAGTAAGTAGGCTTCAAAACTACGTCGCTTTCAATCGAACATCGCTAGTTTTAGATTCCAGTGTCTACTGGCAGCCACGGCCGGTAACGTCGACTTCCATCTCACTGTTTAGTTGGTTAGATGCTGTTAACGAAGATGTGTCATAACAAATAATTATGTTAAGCGTCGCCATCCTCCCTTATCCAGGCTTGGGACTGGCACTGCCAGAGTACGAGCAGTGGCGGACTGAAACTGTTATGGATGGATCCAGATTTTAACGATGTCTTATGGTAACAAAGGCCGTTGACGTCGACAGAAATCAGTTTGGCATGACGTTCAACCATTAGTACTAGTAGTTTCAGTTTCACGACACTGTGATAACAAAGATCATCAGCGTCGTCGTCATCCCTGATCCAGGCTTGGGACTGGCACGTACACGTATACATTCGAAGCACATGATGACAGTTTTACAAAATCGAATATAACTGTTTATACGTCTTGAACTTCCGTGGGAGCACCGAAATATGTCATTACACAAGATATTCCACTAACATTGTCTCTACTTGGATACCTTTAAAACGCTACCTTCAGCCGCTATATATAATCATTGCCCTCGATAAAGTTTGATGACATGTGTACTATAACGTATTCTGCTGCTAACTATAAATAATAATCTGTTTTTCCTTTTTTCCATTTTGTTTTGTCTGCTTTAGAGATTCTGAGTTTATGATTACGAATGCGATCAAAGGCCGTGGACCGTCACATCAAAGTGTCCTTATTATAAACCTACTTGGACACTTTTACAACGCGTCTATCAGCTGCTATAAATAGGCAGCGCGCACAATCTAAAATCCAATGAGAGCTCTAATATGCCAATATAATTTCGGTCGACGACAACAGCCTTTGTTGCTATAACCTTTAGATTTTTTCTACATTAGTCAACAGCCTTTGTTGCCATTAACTGTTGCTGAGTCAACAATGTTGGCCAACCACTTTCAATGCGCACTGTAATATGATCGACGTCAACTACCGTGGTGGCATCACAATATGTCATTACATAAGAAAATTCACTATCAATTAGATACCTTTAAAACGCCAACTTGAGTCGCTATATATAATTATTTACCGCGATCGGTATTAACTAATATACGTTTTACAGCAGTAACATAAATTATCTTGGTATTCGTGAATAAACATGATGCCTTTACTCACCTGTGCAGTAAGTTTGATGACATGTATACTATATTTTAGTTTGAAGCAAGTTCAAGCAACGGCAATTGGGCCTAACGGCGGTGTATGCTTACAATAGGCTTACAATACAACTGAAATTTGATAATGCGCTTGTCTCTACGATGCTAAATGTAATTGTGGGGAGTGGTGGCTCAGTGGTAAGTTCGGCGCCTTGTGACCGGAGGGCTGCAGGTTCGAATCCCACTCTAGCCGCTGCGTACGGACCTTGGGCAAGTCCTTCACCGGCAATTGCTCGTGGCGCTTCGGCGTGAAAATTCCGGCACAGTATCAAATGCTGCATGTAGTCGGGAGCGCCTCTGAGTAGTAGTTGACTTCGAGAGACGCTATAGAAATATCCGGAATAAATAAATAAATAAATAAATAAGAATTGTCAATTAGCGGACATTACTCAGGAAACTGAAAGAGTCATTAGTGGCGTACATGCTGACCCAACCAAAAGATTCCCATCTAGAGTTGACAGATGACAGATTCAGAGTTCCTGAAGAACGTAGTAGATTCGTCGTCCGAAAATCTCTCGAACCTTCCCAGATATTCCTACACGCAGAACAGGCGTCAGTTAAACGTAGAACTGTTGATAGCGTAGATATTCCGCGATTGACAACTGGCGCTGCTCCAAAGACTCGCTCAGTCAGGGTAGAAAGTTGCCCGACGAAGACGGTGTAAGTAAGTCAATTGGTCTGATGCTTGGTCGTCAGCTGAAACCTGTCCCCCCTCGAGCCTTTTGTAGGTGGACCATTACAAATACAGGAAGGTTACGCAAACGTGAAACAAAAACCACCTCAAGCGCAACATAAGTCTATCCGTGGTGAAACAAGAAATAACTCCGGTACGCCGAATCGGCATCAGTAATTCTTGGGCATACTTGCGTATACTTAATCATCGTAATGCTGACAGATGCCTTAACGTTATCGGCGAACGATCTTAAAGCCAAAAACTTTTGATTAACAATAATTTATTTCCAATTCTATCTTTAAAATATAAGCTTTAGCTTAAAAGATAAGTGTTTTTATATCTACTTAGATACCTTTTAAACGAAACGATACAATATATAATAATGATCGATTTAGTTCTATTGGTATAATGTGGTAGTGCCAGTTCACAGTCTGAAACAGGAAGTTCACAACGCTGATCATTATTATTGCTCTGACATACTGTCATTAAACAGGAACTTAAACCCAATAATGCGCACCGAATAGTAATTATTATTATTATTATTCCAAAAGTTTAATGACATCTTATGGCTACATAGGCCGTTGACGTCTTTACAGTTTTTTTATATATTTCAGTTCATGTTCGTATAACTTTCATTTATCAGTTTCTTTCTTTCTGTTTTCTTTCTTTCTTTCTTTCTTTCTTTCTTTCTTTTGATTGTCTCATCGTTTGTTTCCTTGTTTGGCTCTTTATTTTAAAGAATTTCACATTTATTTACATTATCATAAGAACCGTTCATAACAAATTTACAAACAATGTTCAATATAAACATTAATAGTTAATATTTATACAGATTGCTTCAATATTCAATATTAACTTGACATAGAAAGTACTTAGTTCTTATTTAGAGGCTTCAATAATTATATCAATATTATTCAATGTCATTTCTAAATTTCAAAATCAGTTGAAATGTCTGATCCCATACATTGATTTATACACACACGCACGCACGCACACCAATTTAGCAGTATTGTCCAAGGACCAATAATATTATAAACATTACTAGTCATCGATTATATCCAATTAAAAAAAAAAAAAGCACACACACATTAGGTTATGAATTCCATACATTTTAAAACATTACAAATCACCCATTTATATGTAATAAGCAATTATCAGTGTCCAGAAAAAAAAAGTTATATGGTTAGATAACACAACGAAGAAAATAGTTTCTTCGATTATTTCAAATTAGTGAATTACTTAGAAATTAACAGATGATTAGTGATAAGCACATAAGAATCTGTCAATTAATTTCTTTTTATATAAACATTATGGTAACAAAATTTATAACTATTTACATTATTTTATCGGATAACATCCAACTCAAATGGCAGAACTCCAATATACATGTTGACAGTATTTTCAGATATAATTTACACTATTTATTTCTGATATTTACATAATCTTTCCACTAGTTATAGTCATAAGTAAACTATATACTTCAAGATAAATATCTCGAACTGTCAAGATATTTTTAATAGTGTATTCCACTTTTTTCTTTGCACATTTCTGAACTAGCATTTGTGATATTTCATGTTTTTTACAAGCAGTTAGTATATGATGAATTGTTTCAGGTACCTGGCATTCAAAACATAAGTCCGTTGGGCTTTTACCTATAGATTTCAGCCAGGTATTAGTTAGAATATGTCCCATTCTAAGTCTGGTAATTTGAACTTCTCGTTTTCTAAGATAGTCTGTAAATTTTATATCTGTAGATACCTGGGGTTGAATATTTTTATAGAATCTTCCATTTGTTTTAAGGTTGTATTCAATTTGCCATTTATTAATTACATAATTCCTTATTAAAGAATAGATTTCCTTAAACTCTAAATAATTTGTTGAATTAATCTCAGATATTTCCAGTCCCTTCTTTGCCAGCATATCTGCCATTTCATTTCCAGATAAACCAATATGGCTTGGTATCCATGCTACTATGATATTGCTATGTTTTATCTTATTAAAATTATCTAAAAATTCAAGAAAAAGATTAGGCCTTGAACTAGACCCATTCTCTTTTATAGAAGTGGCTACACTTAATGAGTCAGTAAATATGATATATTTATTTGTATTTTCATTTTCATTTATAATAATCCATTTAATTGCTTCAATTATGGCTGTTAATTCAGCTGAATAAATCGATGAATCATTTACAATTCTATAGATATTATGAAACTGTATAGAAGGTATATAGAAGGCTGCTGAAACTATACTTTCAAGTTTAGATCCATCCGTATAAATGGGTGTGTAATCAAGATATCTATTAATTAATTCTAATGACAAGGATGACATAAAATTAGGGGAGTCTGTCTTTTTGTTGATATATTTTTTCAAGGACAGATCAACTTTAATGGTTTTATTAAGCCAGGGGGCTGTTGACTGGTAAGATGGTGATTTAAATGGCTGAGAGATCAAGGAGAAAAAATGTTCAGTTCTTTTAAAAATGGAATTTTGTTTAACAGAAGATGCATAATAATAATTTGTCCAGTGGTCTCGCATAGCTTCCGCCGCAGGATGATCTTTTGAACTGAGAATTTTAGATCCTATTTTAAGCGAATTGTTCAAACGACGTAGGTGGAGTGGAATTTCACCACATTCATTTTGAAGAGCCATGATTGGGGTGCCTTTAGCTGAGCCACAAGCTAATCTCAAAGCCTCAGATTGGATATTTTGCAACTTTTTTAACTGGCTGGAACTAGCTGTGGTATATGCTACATCCCCATAATCAAGAACTGATCTAATTATAGCTTTATAAATGCATAGGAGGGCTCGTTTGGATGCCCCCATCTATACCCAGATACAGCTCTCATTATATTCATTCGTTTTTTACATTTGGTAACAATGTATTCTATATGGTGCTTCCAATTTAATTTAGAGTCAAAAATAACTCCCAGAAATTTGGCAGTTTTTTCTATTTTAATTTCTTTTTTATTAAGGAAAATCTGTAATTTGTGTATTTTTCTTGTTTTTGTAAATAATACTCCAGTGGTTTTATTTAAAGAGATTTTAAAACCATTTTCATCACACCAGTCATTAATTTTATTAATAGCTTTTTGGATTTTACCTTGTAGTGATTTTATGTTCCGACCAGCACAGAAAATGGCACTATCATCAGCAAATAATGACAGTTCGACATTCTCCAAACCAGGATCCAGATTATTTATCATTATTAAGAATAATAATGGGGAAATAATGGAGCCCTGTGGAGTTCCGTTCTCTTGTGAGAATTTTTCAGATAATTCTACTCCTACTTTAACTTGAAAGGTTCGATTAGTTAAGAATTTAGAAATCCAGTTGAAAACATTTCCTACTATTCCAATATTTTGTAATTTTTCTAAAAGAGTTGGGACATGAAGCATATCATATGCTCTTTCAAAATCAATAAAGATTGCCAAGACATGTTGTTTATTGCTTATTTTTTTATGAATATAATCTTGAAGCCTAAGAATTTGGTCTATAGTGCTTTTATGTTTTCTAAATCCTGTTTGATATGGAGATAGAAGTTTATTGGTTTCCAAAAACCACTGTAATCTATTTGTTATCATCTTTTCCATTATTTTACACAGGGTTGGTGTAAGAGAAATTGGTCTATAAGATTCAGGAGCCATAGGATCTTTATTAGTTTTAAGGATAGGCATAATTATAGCATGATTCCATTCCTTTGGAAGTATACCTGTTGTCCACACTTTATTGTAAAAGGATAATAAAACATTTCTAACATTTTTATGGAGATGTTTAAGTAAATCATAAGGGATTCTATCTTCCCCTGGAGACTTATTAGTTTTTGATGATTCTATAGCATCTTGGAGCTCTCGAATACTGAAGGTCACATTAAGAGCTGCTGCATCGTTATTATATTGATTTGATAATGTTTCATTTTCATTGTCCTTATTTCGTAGATAATTTAAGAATTTTTCCTTATAATTTGAGCTACTACTAGTTTGGGAGTAAGTTTTTCCCAATAAATTTGCCTTCTGTAGATTAGTTTCAGCCTTAGTTCTCTCGTATTGAAGGGTAGGAATAGATGTTGTAGATGCCACCCCTTCCATTCTGCGTGCCATATTCCAAATTGGTGCCAATTTTGACTGATTATTTAATTCACTACAATAGGTTTCCCAGCTAGTTCTTGCCTCATCTGTTATCACTCTTTTTGATACCGCATTTTGTCTCTTAAACTCTACATAATCGTCTAGGTTTTTTGACTTAATCATCTTATTACGGATTCGATTTCTCTCGTATATTGCTTTACTACAATTTTCATTCCAAAAGGGTAACGGTTTGTGTCTTTTATTTTTACTTTTAATATATTTTCTAGCTGGAATAACAGAATTAGCTAATGTTGATATAGCCGTTGTTAAATTTAAGAAGGTTTTATCTATGTCTTCATCCAAAAGGTTTTCTGTTATATGAAATTTACTTTCAGTTTTAAAATTTTTCCAATTTGCTTTCTTTAAATTCCAAACATGCATTCCCATGTTATCTTCAAGAGTTATAATCTCATTAACTTTTGTAAATGTAGGTAAATGATCTGATCCTAGCGAGGTATTTTCAACAAAATGGGAACAGTTTAGAGCCAGATCATGAGACGCAATTGCTAAATCAATAACTGAATTTATATTAGATTGATTAGAATTTATACGAGTTGCTTTACCAGTATTTAGTACCGTGAGATTGTTTTCTTTTATTATTTTTTCCAAAATTCTTCCTTTTGTATTATTTAGACTACTCCCCCACATTTTATTATGAGCATTAAAATCTCCAACTGCAATGGTTCTTTTGCTTTTAAAAATTTCACTCAAAGTTTCACAATCTACCTTAGCTGATGGAGGAATATATATATTTAAGATATGGATGGGACCCATATTAGTATTAATTTCCAGGCATTGATTTTCAATATTTGGGATTTCTTTACTTTTAATAATAGTATAATTAAGTCCAGTTTTAATTAAGAAGGTCATACCCCCTCTCCTATTTATATCCGGGTTATCTTGGCTAACCACATTATAGCCATCAAAAGTCAGTTTTTTTTATATTTTTTTTTATTTTTATTTTTTTTATGTCTTTTAGAAAAGTTTCCTGTATGCAAACTAGATCTGGTGAATATATGCTATTCCTGTTGCTTAAATAATTTTTTAATTGATTTTTATTTGCCACTAATCCTCTGGCATTCCACTGCATAATGACTAAATCCATAATACAGTACCAAATTTGATATGATTTTTAATTCATTACAAAATGTGATAATATCATATATTGATATGCACAAAATTACCACTATGCATTAATTATGTTAAGGAATAAAAACAATTTTTCCATTAAACATAATATGATTGGCTGAATGAATTAAGATAGTTTTCCTTTCATCATCAGTCTTTTCATTATCTAATAAGGCTATACAACCTTGTACAAATTGAATGATCTTCCTTTCAGGTTCGTTACGATTATCAAGTGGCATCCGATTTTCTTCTGTGAGGACTAGCTTATATTTATTTTTATCAAAATCCAGAAACAGTTTAACATTTTCATTAATTTGAGGTGAAACTGACATAAGCGGTACTGTTTGAGATTCATCAACTAAAAACTCATAAGTATTGAGTTGAATGTTTTTTGGGGATTCTACATTATCTGGTACATAGGTCCCAGTTACTTTTTTCACCATATCTGAGTAGAGGATTTTCGTGTTGGTTTTTGCCTTAATAGCCTGCTGGATTTCTAAATATTTCCGACATTTAGTATAAGCCGCGCTGTGTGCTTCATGGCAATTTGCACATTTTGGAGTGTTTTTATTTAAACAGTTTAAATAAGTATGAGGTCCACTGCACTTGCTGCATTTTATTGGATTTTGGCAGGAAAATGTTGGATGTCCAAATTCTTGGCATCTATCACAGCGATGAGGTCGGGGAGTGAAGGCCCAGGTTTTAAAGAAATGCCCTCCAATGTTCAGATGTGTGGGGATTTGAACTCCCTGTTTAAAGATGACCAGCGTAGTCTTACTATTCAATGGATTCCCTAATTTCTTTAATACTTTTAGATCTAGAACACTTGCAATTTCTTTTAGGTTCTCCTGACTCTCTTGTAAGCCGTAAATAACAGCTTTTGGTTCATGAATAGGTTTAGCACTTGATATTTCTTTTCTGTCAGATGTAGGGGGTTTCACATGAGTATTTCTGGATAAAGCAAAAGGCAAGCTAGTCTTAATGGGTTTTCCTCCTAAGTTAGTCAAACTTAACAATTTATTCCTCTGGTTGATGCTATAAGCCAGAATACGAAGACCCTCTCCTACAATCTGAATCCTTTCCACCTCATTTTCAGCTGCCTGTCTCAGTTCATTTTTAAGCTGATGAGGTTTAGTTTTGAAGTAGTTACATAATTCCCTTTTACTACTATTTATGTAAACTGTTCGGGACAAAATATCATTTATTTGTTTCTGTAATTGAACGAATATCAAAAATATATAAATTCTGAAAAAATGATTTAAAGGTGTCTAAATGCTACAGGAAGAAGAATGATGACCCAATTCATCTTTCTTATCAAATAGTGTCGTTATAAAACAGCTAACCTGCAATCTAGTGCTCTTTAGGCCTACTCTAAGGCTGTTTTAAAATAGTGGAAACTAATACTAACGAGAGTCAATTGAAGGCCACGTTGTATCAACGCTTACTTACTAGAAAGCATTCCTTAAACTGCCATGAAAGACAGAAATTGGTGAGATGGACTAGCGTCTTCGTTTTCTTCACCTCGTCATACGACGGAGGTTGAATAGTCCTCTCCCTCGACGCCTGGATCTAAAGCTGTGTTATCAAGGAGCGCAATTGGAACAGAAATTCGGAAAAATTCTAACCCGGCGGAAATTTTGACCCCGACTTTTTGTTTCACAGTGTAAAAATCTAACTAACAAGTTAGACACTTTTTAAACAGTTTTATCTGACCTCATAATAATCATCGCTTCGTTCAATTCGCGCTTACTGCATTACGATTGCAAATTTACAATACACAGAGTATATTTAGGACATGAGATTCTTGTTCTAATTTGAAATTTAAAGTGATTATTAATTTAATTGATCTCCAGTTTAAGAAAATCTTATGGATCATCAACCGTTTTCACAACACCAGGAAAGTTAAATGTGAAAGTGATTATTTCTGAACATGTGCTGTATAATGCCATATGAACAGAGAGCTGTTCAAAGTAATTTCTCCCGATCTGAACGGCATTGGTTACTGTAAGATTTCGCAAAAACTGTGGATCCTTGATCTATTTGAAGCAGAGAATATAGAAATACTAACCAAAGCTTGTACACGTCTTAACTTAGGCAGAGAACATTGCTTAGTATAAAGGCGTTGATTCTGCATTTGCATTTGAACGAAACTGATGGTCACTATAGCAAGGGCGTGACTTTGCCCCACAGAGGTCAAAATGCCCTCCGCCTCCCTTCTCCCTTTCCTCTCCCCTTCCCTTTTCTCTTTCCTCCCTCCCCTTCTCTATTTTCTTGGCTCTCCCTTTCGGCCTTTTCCTTCGCCATTTCCTCTTCTCCCTCCCTCCTTCCGCTTCCCAATATGCAAATTAGTTGCTTCTTCCGCCATACAAAGGTCACTCGCCTATAGCAAAGCTCGTGTTTATAATATTATATGTCATACGAACGGTGAGAACTGTTCAAACATATTTCTGCTGACGTCAGCTGCCTTTGATGCCATACGATGTCGTCAATCTCTGGATCTATCCGATTGTTAGTGCAAATAAAAGACAAGAGGCGAGTGGGTAAGGTTAGGTCGACGTCAGCGGTACTGGTAGCCAAAAGACGTCGGTAAACCCTGGATTCATCGCCACAAACTGAAGGGCTGAGCAGCCTGTCCTTCGACACCTTTAAAATGTTTTCATTAATTGTTATAATAATCATCCGTTTCGTTCAATCACCAATGACGTGCGACTGACTGATCAAAAATTATGGTCGATTGGAACTTCCCTTCAAACCGTACCTTGTTATAAAAGGTTAAAGAACCTTAAGGACACTCTGATGTAGATGTTTAATTAAGCCTTAAGGAATTCTGTCTTCTCCCGATGATTTGTTACGCTTTTAAGAAGCAACAGCTTCTTTGAACTCTCGGATAGTGAATTCGACATTACTAGCTTCAACGTCATTACTGCTAGGGTTCTGAAGTTTTACATTTTGTGATTCTTATTTCTGAAGTGATAAAAAGTTTTTTGTCATAATTGGAACTACCACTTGTCTGAGAGTAAATTTTCCCAAAAAATTGAGTTCTGTAGATTAGTTTCTGTATCCATGCCCTCAGGGTAAAGGGTTGGAAGAAATGTTATAGATACCACAGTGTTCGTCCTCTGTGCCAAATTCCAAACTGAAGCTATGTTTGTTTGGCTATGCAATTTACTGCAATAGGTTTCCCAACGCGTTTTAGTTTCATTTGCCACCATTTTTTTAACTTCAGCACTTTGTTTCTCAAATTCCACATAATCATCTAAAGTTTTAGACTTTTTCCACCTTATTACGAATTTTATGCCTTTCATGTATTGCTGTAGGAGGAAGAGGAGGAGGAGGAGGCAGTGTGATTCTCGTTAACGTTAACGATAACGAAAATGTTCGTTAACGAACAAAAAATGATTTCGTTAACGATAACTATAACTATAACTAAAAAATATCATTAACTATAACTATAACTATAACGAAAATAACACTAACGAAAATTCATTGCTATTTTCGTTAATACGATAAAAAAAGTGCAATATCAACTAACGTCTGAAAGTGAAAATACAGCTGTTAACGAAAGCAAAATGGATGTCGGCGAATATGGAGCGCTGTGTATTCATGAAGCTGAATGGACCCATTCGTTAAAGCTCTTAGCAAATTATTGTGTAACGCGTCTTCATAATTCAGTGTGATTTTCATTAACGATAACGGTAACGAAAATGTTTTCGTTAACGAAAGCAAAATGATTTCGTTAACGATAACTATAACTGTAACTAAAAAATAATATTAACTATAACTGTAACTATAACTAAAATGAAAAACCATTAACTATAACTGTAAGTGTAACTAAAATAAAATCTGTAAGGAGAATCACACTGGGAGGAGGAACAGGAGGAGGAAGAGGAGGAGGAGGAGGAGGAGGAGGAAGAGGAGGAGGAGGAGTAAGAGGAGGAGGAGGAGGAGGAGGAGGAGTGCAGTTCCGTAAATTAGTCTCGACAGACAGCCATTGGTAAAAAGTGTTAGAGACTTCATTTTCTTAGCCTCGACATTTGAGAGCCGATAGCCATTCGTCTCCCTGTCCACCTGATCTTCTCACCGACAGTGCACTACATTTACAGCTGTGTTCTCTAGCTGCGCAAGTGGAACAGATATTTGTATTGATTGTGTTGTCATGTGATTTTGGATGCATGTGAATATCTTTCTCTGTTCATATCTTATACTGTGAACAGGTTTTTCGATCGCTAAAACTAGATTTTGTTACGCTTTCCATGTGTCTGTACGCTCTGCTCAGTCGCTTGTGTCATTTCGTTCGCAACATAAAACTACCTCTGTCAAATTGATTATCCGCCATAGGCTGCCGTTCTGACTTATGGCCTGATCTAATGGATATCGACCTGATTACGGCTTGATATTGGTGTTCCATCGGTTGATGCCTTGTGCATTAAGAACCGGCGCAATAGAAGTTAGACACCACAATTACAGTTTAGTTCAAAGTAACATGTAAATTAAACTGCAAGTTGAGGCAAGTACCTGTTATTTACAGTTCAGCATCGAAAACAACAGAATGATATTTATTTATTGTACTTTTAATATAATTATTCGAAACATACGTTAAATCAACCGATAGGCCTGCATGAGAGGGCAATAAATCACACAACCCCGCTTACATTGGAAAGGATGGGTCACTCGAAGAAGGAAAAGGAATAGCGGTGGTAATGCATTTTGAAATAATTAATTCAAACCGACAAACGCAGTAAGATTACACTGAGACATGAAAGTACAATATTCATAGGCGTAGACTCTGGGGGGTCAGCCGGGGCACGTGCCCCCCAATAATTGAGGAGCCGGGGCAATGCCCCCCAAAAATCGAGAGGAGAATTTCTTCAAATATTAAAATATTATGTTTCAATATAGACAAATTTCTTCAGAAACAGAAAAACAGAGACACAGAACTGAAATACTATCAGAAATTCATAATGAAAACTAAGATTTATTTATAGCTTTAATATCTTCAATATGAAAAAATTTACATGTAAACAAAACACCCATTTCATAGGCATTAACGTAAACCGGAAGCCTTGCTGACTGTCCAGATCAGAGGTAAAAAAAAGTTTTTTCGGTTTTTGGCTTTAAACAAAACCAAAAGAAAAAGAAAACCACAAAATTTGTTTTTGTTTAAAAAAAAATTTCTTATTTTTGTAGAAGTTATTTTAATTACATTGATTTAATGATTTTTAAATTTCGGAAATCGCAACTGAATTAAACTGAGTTGAAGCTCTTGTTCATGCCATTTTTCGTGATTTTTATCATCCGAAATCCGAAAATCTTAAAAACAACCAAAACAACAAAAACCACAAGAACGGAAAAACAACAAAAAACAACAAAAAACCGAACTTTTATATTGAAAAAACTTGTTTTTCTGGGCCAGACCCCATGCCCCCCCCAATATTTTGGACAAGTTTACGCCAGTGACAATATTATCAATATTTTAACAAAACACACGTTATGGCAGCCATACAAGGCGCCCGCCCGAGGGGAGGTTGCGGGAATCAAACCGCGTACTGCTGCTCTCCTGCTGCTCTCCTGGCCATGAATGTTACCATTTCTCTATCCCCCTCCCTATTTGTCCTAAACGGTCTTTGATGTCATAAGACGACGTTACACTTCGGAATAATAACAACAATCGTCGAAATTAATTACACAGCTGTAGTAAGCCTCAATAAATTCTATCGACGTCAACTGCTTATGTTGCCATAACTTCCCATAAGAGGTCTTTAAACTCTGGACGCATCCATCAAATCGTCGGATTTTTAAGAAAATGCTTCTTCTCTGTGAAAGAGTGAAATTGTGCCAGTTCCAAGCCTGGATAATGAAGGAGGGTGACGCTAATCATCTTCGTTATGAGTATTGTAATTGTAACCGAAAACTTATATAGCGCCACTCAAATCAGCGGCGCTTTCAACCCGCAACAATGCCGGCACCGGCAAAAAGGAAAGTTTTCAGGCGTCTACGAAACTGGAGAGGGGAGAGGGCAAGAAGCTCTTGGCGGAGAAACAAGGGGAGACAGTTCCAAGCAGAGGGGCCAACATAGGCGAAACTTCTGGATTGTGCCGTGGAAGATCGCATGCGAGGGACAACCATAAGGCCGCGAGCCGAAGATCGCAAGGAAGCCCTCGCAGGCAAGGAAGAAACTGGGATGCAAAAATTCATTAGGTAAGAAGGAGCAGAGGCAGTAAGGCAGTTGCGCATGAGAGTGAGGGTTTTAAACTGAATTCGCTGTTGAGCAGGGAGCCAGTGGAGGGAATCACGGATAAAGGCAGAAATGTGGGCAAACTTAGGAATGTCACCTATAAGCCGAGCAGCAGCATTAAGGATAGTCTGGAGTTTGTGCATATTGGAGGAGGAAAGGCCAATGTACACAGCATTGCCAAAGTCTACCCTAGTGCAGATCAGAGCATGGACCAGTGTAGTAACAGCATGAAATGAAAGAGACTTGCGGATGGAACGGAGCTGGCGTAGATGATAAAAGCAAGATCTGGATACAAGGTTAACTTGATCAGTAGGGCCAGTAGAAATTCACAAAGTCACGGAAGCCGTGAATCCCGTGATTTTCAGCATATGCCGTGTATGCCGCGAATTTCTCCAAAAGTCGTGAATTGTCATAGCAGCCACACGATGTCGTCAAATATGGGGTACTAAAACGGAAGCTAACTAATAATAACGACGTCTAATTAGACACCGTTAAAACAACAAATTCAGTTTTTTAATAATCATAAGTTTTTCACTTAGACACCTTTAAAACATGGAGATCAGCCTCAATAATAAACATCCGTTTAGTTCAACCGCTAGTCTACTACACATGTCAAAAATTACTAACGGTTTGGGTATGGTAAGTTCGACCTCAACGGTCATAGACGCAATATGTATGGATAGAGGTCGAATTGGAAGCAACTTAACTTGGGTTGATATTGAGAACAGTCTCAATCCAGGTTAAGTTGCTTCCAATCGACGATCTTTAGAATTAGTTTTCACTGTTTAATGACGGCATTTCAGCGAAGTCATTGTATAGTAGTAGCGGATAAATGTCTGTCAAACAATGACTATAGGTAATTTTAAATACTCATTTATAGAGCGCATCTTCAAGAAACCTCATTGGAGGTGCTCCAGTTCTGACTACACAAGGCAGCGATGGAATAGAGCGCAAAAGGTAGATGAAGATCATGCAGAATGGTTAGAACGCTCTCTTGAGACACCTTTAAAACGTTGTTGAAAGATGCTATATAGGTATGGTATGCAGTAGTCAAAAGGTTATAGTGCCTTCCTTCGACACCTTTAAAACGTTGTCCACCGTGCTATATATGCACGGGACGTTGCTCAAAGCGTTAAATTACTCTGATAAATTCATTAAGATTCGAGCCAGTGGGTAAGAGATATTCGGACAGGCTATATATTATTAATACATTCATGTACTGCGAAGCTATTGCTTCTAAAGGAGAAATATTTTGCTGGTTTATTTAGCGCTCTGTTTTTGCTAATGAAATAAATATGGCCTCTACAGATTACCAACAATGGATTAAGACAGCCATAGCTTCCAAGTTGGTTTTGGATCGTCGGCTGTGTCATTCCGTTGGATTATTTCGTCTAAATGCTGAATTTGCTCAATAATTCATTTGAGTTTGGACTGTTACTGTTCCGAGTCTTGATAACGGATAAACAGCGTTTCAGACGCTTTTTGCTGCATTTATGGTGACCATTGGGAAGAGGCTGAAACTCGTATTCCAGGCGTTACAAGGCGAGCGCTCTAACTGATTGGTTTCGATCCAATAGTTTTCAGATTCCTTATGCATGTAATGCTGTTGACGGAGATTGGAATAAAATTCCCTACTGTTCCCATTGATTAGTTGAGGCATTAGCTTCGATACAAACAATTTTTTTTAATCTGAAGTTTCACGTCGTCCTATGACAACAATGGCCGTTGACGACAATTCAGAAATACAATGTACTGAAAACGATAAACTTATAGTGTCCGTATAACACTATTTAAAGGTGTCAAACATAAGCTTACAATATCAATAATGTCACATAATTTAAAGCAATATATCTAATGTTATTTATAATAGACATAGCTATAAAATGTTTTGATGCAAATTAAACAGAACTTTGCAACTTTAGTCACTCGCAAGAAATATTTAAACAACTTCAGATGCACAGTACATATAATTATATTTATTACATTATATTTTTATTTTTATTTTGAAATGTTAAATTGATTATTTCTTATTCCTCAGTTCAATGAAATCTTATGGCAATGGAGGCAAAAGATCTAGGTTGAGCCAGGGATGTCCTGACGTGGGGAACAAGGAGGTCCAAACGGTCAGAGGAACGAAGAGGACGAAGAGAAGCAGCAGAGTGAGGGCGATGAATTAAGTCACATAAATATTTCGGAGCGAAACCAAGTTGAGCCTTAGAGACAAGGATGAGGACCTTGAATTGGATGCGGGCAGAGAGCGGGAGCCAGTGGAGTTCTTCTGCCATAGAGGTGGTGATATGAGAGAATCGAGGAAGACTAGCAGCAGCATTTAGAACGGTCTGAAGAGGAGCGAAACGGACGTCGGGAAGACCAATGAGGATGGAATTGCAGATGTCAAGTCTAGAGCAGACAAATGCATGGAGAATTGAAATGAATATTGGAGATGAGAGAGAAAGCGACGGATAGCTCTAAGGCACCTTAGGTGAAAATAGGAAGTGCTGGCGAGTTTTGAAATATGTTCAGTAAAGATGAGAAATTTGTCAAGGGTCACTCCTCGATCGGGAACGCTAGAAGAGAAGGAGAAAAACGGAAACCTTTGAGAGACCAGAGCAGTCAAGTTTCTAAAGTTGTTCTTGGTATTGCACTCTTTCCAAAATTCAGAAGTAAACAGAGCATCGATGGCACTACTCATTTCTGTTAAGACAAAGCATCATTTAAACTGAAATTAACAAACCATTGAAATTCCCAATTAAGGCAACGATTCAACAAATTACAACTATATTCTGCCTGAGACCACCGATTTAGAGGTGTCTAATTTATAGATAAAATGAGAACGAGCGCGACACTAATCATCCTTGTAATTAAACCGCTCAGTAGTAACTAATCAGAGTGACGTTAGGAGCCGAAATATTTGGTATTCAACAAATCTGTTCTTGTCCTTAGACCCCAAACTCATCCACTCATCCAAGCATAGCCTACGTCATGACGTCATCCGAACGAAATACAGTAAAATGGTAATGCTAGTGCGGACGATTGCGGTCAAGGGTTGGGAGTGGTGCACACCCACAGTCATCTGCCTCAGGCTCCTCTACTTGTCACTCCAAATTTAAGTCCCTCCTCTTCAAGATTACTATCCGAATCCATTCGATCTTCCGCCTTCCAAACTCTGTCGTCCCCAAAGAATCTCTCTGTAGCAGCTGCTCTGCCTCCTCTGTCTGTCTGTCTGTCTGTCTGTCTGTCTGTCTCTCTCTCTCTCTCTGGTCTCTGGCAACCAATGGAATCTCTCGACAACCCTCTGTCATGACGCAGCGCTCGTTAATAAGCTGGTGCCCTGCGCTTCGCTTTAAGTAGAGCTCTATAAATCTTGAGTTTACGATTACGATTTTAGCGGACGATTTCAAGTCTTTCCAGTTTTTCCTATATATTGCTTTTGGTTCCATTTAGTCATCTTCATTATGAGTAGAGCCAGTGGAAATTCGCAGTCTTGGAAGGCGTGAGTTCTGTGATTATCGGCATCTGCGTGAATGCCGCGAAATTCTCCAAATGCCGTAAATTGTCATAGCAGTCGCAAGAGGTCGTGAGATATGGGATACTAATACGGTGAGTAACTAATAATATGCAACGTCTATTTACACACCATTAAAACAAGAATATCAGTCTTTATGACATTCATCAGCTTCGTTCCCTTAGACACCTTTAAAATGTGAAACTTATTTTCTATAATAAGCATCAGTTTCGTTCAATCACGAGAGTAAACAACATTTAAGGTCACAAAAAAGTTAAGGTATGATAATTTCGACCTTAACCATCGCAAAAGCAATAACATGGTGTTAAACACTGGAAATTTCAATTGCCAGCCTATGGTTGCACTACTGCCCTACTCGCGTGGTGCCATTCCCATGCCTGGATAAAGGTGAAGGGCGACGCTCCCCTAAATGTATCTCTGCTATAAATTGTGTCGCTAAACAGCAAGGAAGCCAAACCCTTCCAGGTCGCTTTGTATTCAGAAATCTACCGCTGCTATTGCAATGCTACATGTATTAAATATACCTATTTGGACACCTTTAAAACGTGTTTATCTGCGGTTATAATAATCATCATTTTCGTGCAACATCTATATGACACGGTTTCTCAACTGTGTGAAGTATATTGCTGTCGACAGCCTTTGATGCCATAAGACTTTGTTAAAACCAAATTTGCGTCAGGAGATATATATATATGTAGCTAAATTACTGCAATTCAAATCAATGGAATGATCGATTGATTCTGCCACAGTTGGAAATAAATTACTCTGAACAGTTCTCACTGCTCGTCCGGCGTAATATAGGTATCATCCAATTCAATTATTATTATTATTATTTTTTTTTTTTTATTTTTTTTGCCGCCCGAGGAGTTACCCCCAGGCTCTAAGAGATTAAGAAGGTGCAAGATTAAATTGGTTCACTGAGCCGCGTCCTCCCCCGATTGTGCAAAAGTGCCGGTGAACGCAACAGCGTTAAATCTCTGAGTGCAAATTGAAAGTCGTTGGAACATGTATGAGGTCTCTCTCGGGTCACCGGTTATCATTGAGAGGCGGCGCCCTAGTTCCCTGAGGAACACCAGGGCCTGCTCATTGAAAGGGCCCATGGTTTCCAGTGCAATGGGGATGAAGATGTGCGATCCAGGGAGTCCTGCGTACTTAGTTGTTTCCCTGGCTGCTGCTAGTTCAGCTACGCCTCCCGGCGACGTCGACGCCTCTTGGAGGTATGATGGGCAGTGTTTAATCTAGACGTCTTTTGGGGGGGAAATTTCCCCCCCCCAGGATTGAAGTTTCCCCCCCAGAACTCGGCAATATTGTAAGACAGAGACCTTTTTGGGGGGAAATTCCCCCCGAGAAACCTTGTTTCCCCCCCAGAACAGGGGGACTAGATTACACACTGTATGATGGGGCGCAGGTGTGTATGCATGTCGCGTCCCAAGCCACGTATTTGCCGTACTCTCGCAGTGCCAATTATTATAATTATGATTATTATTATTATTATTATTATTATTATTATTATTATTATTATTATTATTATTATTATTATTATTATCCTCAACATTATTATTATTATTATTATTATTATTATTATTATTATTATTATTATTATTATTATTTTTTTTTTTTTTTTTTAAATTTTCCCGAGGTAGTAAAGATCCCTCGGGCTGTAAAAGAAGATTAAAAACAGTTTATTGGTTCTCGTCTCCGACTTCGTGCCCAAAAGTGCCTCTGAATGCAACGCCATTGAACCGTTGCGTGCAAACTGACAAACGCTGGAACAGGTGCATGCTTTCTCTAGGGTCTCCCGTTGCCTCTGTCATGCGGCGGCCCAACTCCTGGAGAAACTCTAGTCCTGTCCGATTGATGGGGCCTAGTGATTCAAATGCCACGGGGATGAATTCGTGCGTGGCGGGGAGAGATGTATATTTCATGCTTTTTCGTTCAGCAGCTTGCTCAGCCGCTCCACCCGTTACTGTCGACGTCAGATGAAGATACGACGACGCGCACGTATGGACTGCTGTTGCATCCCATGCAATGAACCTGCCTCTTGTCCATGGGACCAGTGTGGCTCCGTCTGGTCTCTTTCCATCGGTGCGGCTTAGTCCTGACGGTTCTTTAGAACTAGGAATATCCGCCTTCGACAAGGCTCTCCAGATAATGTCATTTAATGCAGCGTGTCGCGCCGCCCTTCCCGTCGACCTTCTGCAGACCAGTCCATGATGTCCACCTGGATCTGCGATCTCGCCACACTGGCACCGATGTGATGCACAAAGAGTTAAACCAAGGCGGAAACCTACAGCAACCCTAACCGCCTCATTGCTCAACCCTAGGCCGCAAGCAGCCAAAGGGATGGTCCCGAGCCAGTCTCCGGCGTGTGCAGCTGTCAGTGCTCGAAGTCTTGCCTGGCTGAGTGGATCATCGCATCCATTGCAAATCTTCATCTTATCGCTGTCGATGAGCGGTCGATCCCAGGTCTTCTGTTCTCTCGGGATCGGTTCCATTACTGCGGGAAGCGAGTCTTTGCGAGCTTCCATCATCTCATCCCGGTATGCATCGCTCCACTCATCCGCGACCAGGATGGCGCCCACGAAACCGGCGGTCGACGCAGCTGACGCCAAATAGGCTGATGATGCCAGCATCGATATCCGCCTGATATTATTATTATTATTATTATTATTATTATTATTATTATTATTATTATTATTATTATTATTATTATTATTATTATTATTATTATTATTGTTATTATTATTATTATTATTATTATTATTATTATTATTATTATTATTATTATTATTATTATTATTATTATTATTATCATTGTTATTTAACGTCTTCTTACAGCATCCATCATATGTATAGTGTTCATCATCATCATCATCATCATCATCAGAATCCATGGGCCTAAGGCCCATAGGTGTCCAATGCATGATCTATCAGTGTTTCCAAAGTCCCCGGTCTTGTGCTAATATTCTTCAGCTGTGCAGATCTTGTTTACACCAATCTTCGATGTCGTCTGTCCACTCTCTGTTAGGTCTTCCCCTCAACCCATTTCCATCCATAGTTCCCATGATCACGGTTTTCATTTTTCTATTGTCATCCATTCTACATATATGCCCAAATATACTCAGTTTTCTCCTCATTATTGTTTGCATTAGATCTTTCTTTATATTCAGTCTTCTTCGAACCTCCAAATTTGTTACCTTCATTGTCCAATTGAGGTGTAGTATCCTTCTACAGCAGTACATTTCAAATGCCAATATTTCATCCTAGTCCGTCATTTAAGGGCGATTTTCCCATATGATACAACGGGGACGATAAAGTTATCAGCCAATGATCGAAAATTAAACCTATATAGTGTCTGAAATAAACGATTTAATGGTTTCTAGATGCACGTTTGGGATTGGCACTGCGAGAGTACTAGCAGTCGCGGAGTTTAACACCACTACCTAATCAATGCAGCCGTTGCTGACCCTGGCAATGTTCTGCGACCATGCTTCCCTGCTGACCGTAATATCTCCTATAATCTCCGGTTGCAGACTCATAATTTCACAGTGCCCGGAAAGAATGATAAAAGCTTTATGACCTGCATGCTTTATATACACATTTATTAACCATCTTTTACAAATCGAGGTCTGAGTTAATCTCAGTTGCTGACTGTTTTAAATACCGTGTTATCCAATCACGTCTGTGTCGACAGGAATTTCTGCAATAAATGAATATTTGATTTGAGTTGGTTTGAAATGGAACTGCTGTTGAATAGCGACTGGCATGGTCGTTGATATGCGCAGAATCCGAAATCTAATTAAACACCTTTAAAACGTTGACATTAGTTTCTATATATACTATCGTCGACTGCGGTGAAAATAGATTTTATCATGGTGACTGCGTTAAAGGCATTTGATGGTTAAAAATGGAGCTACGAAGAATTATTATGCGAAGAACGAGAATGCGAAGACGAATGTGAAAATGTGATGATGGAGGAGGAGGAGGAGGAGGAGGAGGAGGAGGAGGAGGAGGAGGAGGAGGAGGAGGAGGAGGAGGAGGAGGAGGAGGAGCCATGGGTAGAAAGGTTAGCGACTTCAGTTTCATTGTCTCGACAGTCTACTAGCTTTACATTTTGTGGTCTCTAGTTGCGCAAGTGGAACAGAAATTTATAGTGAATGTGTTGCCATGATCGTGATGTCATGTGATTTTGGATGTAAGTGTAGGTGATTATCTTTCTCTGGTCATATTTAGCACTAGAACTGTTCTTTGTGAACAAAGTTTTTCATTTTTGGACCAATATTTCAGAATTATCTCCCTACGTCTGTGTGCTCTGCTCAGTCGCTTGTGTCGTTTCGTTCTCAACAACTTAATTAACCTCTTTCAAATTTCTCATCCATCATAGGCTGCCTCTCTGTATTACGGTCTGACATTCTGGATATTGACCTGATTTTTGCTTAGTTTTATTGGGCCATCAATTAAAGTCTTGTGTCATCGACACTGGCGGTAAAGAAGTCATAGATTACAATTGCAATTATTGCATAGTGCGGCAGAGAGTATCTCTTGAAGTGGCACTATATAAATTAGGGAGGGAAAGTAATACAATTAGACCTGCAATATCAACAACCTACACACGCGCACACACACACACACACACACACACACACACACACACACACACACACACACACACACACACACACACACACACACACACACACACACACACACACACACACACACACACACACACGCAGTCACCTACCTCAGGCTCCCCTACTTGTCAACCCACGGGTTTCCACTCCAAACTGCTTCCTTCCTGTGGTCTCTCTGGCAACCGAAATAGGATCTTCAATGGACATCTCCGTACAGCTCCTCTCACAAGACGCCACGCTCTTTAACAAGCTGGGGCCCTGCATGCGCTTCTCTTTTAAGTAGAGCCTTAGAAATTTCGAGTTCACGATTACTAATTTAGTGGAAATCCGGCATAGATGGCATTTCAAAAGCTTCAAGTCACAATTGTACTTAAGTAAGCCATAATCATGAATACATTTCAATACTACCAAATCTTGAATGCACATAATTATCTATATATTTTTCAACGTTTCCAAGTCTTTGGTGTATAGAGATGCAATGTTCATTAACTCATTTCAATCCTCTTAAGTCTTCGGTATACTTAAGTATGCGATACTCATGAGCATTTTCAATACTGTCAAGTCTCATGTGAATTTTACAATCGTGAACGCAACACACTTCAATACTGTCAAGTGTCTGATGTATTTAAGTATGTCATAATCATACACACATTTCAAAATGTCAAGTCACGAATGTCATTGCATTATTCAAAAGTCTACCGTCGTACCCCTAGAATGCTTTGTGATGCCAGTCCACTTCAATGCCTCAGTTCGATTCTCTTTCTTCATCGGAGCCCATCCTTAGACATCGTTTGGACTTTAGGCGCCTCAGGTAGACGATCACTGCGACTATGGCCGCGATGACTAGCGCCAGGGTAAGAGTGTGGCCCAGAAGAACCTTCTGCCCAACGTCGATCTGTCTTTCCAGTTGCCCAGTTGGACCAGGAGTGGCATCTTCGGACTGGCTGAGAGCTATCTCTGGTACGGACTGCGACGCGGTTGAGTTCCGTAAATGACGTAGAGGTAATCCTGAAAGGCAAAGGTAAGATAAACTGAAGGTAAATGCAAAGTGAAGGCTAGAAAAAGTAACGTAAAGGTAAGGTGAAGGTACGGGTAAGGTAAAGGCAATGAGGATTAGGAAAAGAGATATTAATGACGGGACCAAATTATGTTGTCATGTTGCAAGGTTTCATCAGTCTTGATGACGACGACGAAGACAATGATGATGATGATGATGATGATGATGATGATGATGATGATGATGATGATGATGATGATGATGATGATGATGATGATGATGATGATGATGATGATGATGATGATGATGATGATGATGATGATGATGATGATGATGATGATGATGATGATGATGATGACGATGCTGATGATGATGATGATGATGATGATGATGATGATGATGATGATGATGATGATGATGATGATGATGATGATGATGATGATGATGATGATGATGATGATGATGATAACAATGATGATGAACCACTACTGAACTACTACTAATACAGTAATGGCAATAATTATCACTAATTGTTTCTGCGATTTTATTAAGCTCCCTTATATAATGACCAAACATCAATCGTGAATGAAGAACTTGTTCAAGGTCTCTCTACACAGTCACCGTCTCAGAGGAGGAGGATCGAACCCCTACTCCTGGCGTTACAAGGCGAGCATTCTAACTAATCATGTAATGGATCGAGAGTTTAATGACATCTTATGGAAACAAAGGCTGCTGAAGTCGACATAAATTATTCTGACTTAATACAGCTTCGTTTATAATTTCTTTTTTATTAATCTGGAGTACAGACGATTTTCCGATACGACGTAAGAAAGTCAACATGAAGATGGAAGCGATAAAACAAAATTTGCACATATTTATATAGTCTCTGAAATTAACGATTAAAAGGTATCTAACCGCATCCTTTGGACTAACACTGCCAGTATTAGTTAATTAGTTGCTGTTTATATTGTGTACTATTATTTTTTACCATACTGAAAAATTAAACTGTTCATACATCCCGCATATTAAACTGTTTAAGACACAGACAGTCAAACAGTCATATCTCCTCAGACGACAGAAGCAACCATTCTGTCGTGGCAAATTTGCATAATAATTATTAGCATAATTATAACTCCCGTAGGGTGGGCTTATTTTGGATTACAGTATTACTGTAGCTACCTTAACTTTGTAACAAGTTGCGCACATGTCAGACTGAATAGAATAATAAACGAAATTTATCGATTGATTGATTGATTGATTGAGATAGTGAATGATTGATTGATTGATTGATTGATTGACTACGCTGTGTCATAATCAGCGTTCTCTACTCCTTCGTTCGTCAAATGTATAGTGTCATCTGCAATTTATTGATCGCCGATCATGTCCCAGTACTATTCTTATATAGCATCTCTTGAAACCGTTTTGAAGGTGTCTGCGGTTAACGTGCTAATCGCCTATCGTGTCCAATCCATTAATATAGTTTCCCAGATCTGTGCGTCGATAAACGCTCTCACAGGCGCCCGAAATTGGCTCCGCCTACAAACACTGACTGAGCACTGCGGAGATAGACGTACACACGTAAAGCCAGACAGACAGACGGACAGACGGACATTTGAACAGACGGATTGACACACAGACAAACAGCGGTTATTAAGTCTGTCTATGCCTCCCTCCCTACCTCCCTCTCTCCCGACCTACCTCTGTCCCTCTTGAGGGGAAGCAGGACGAGGGGAAGACTGATAATAGCCGATGCTATATAACACGGAAATTCGCCACTCCTACGAACACTGGGCACTAGGGAGATAGACGGACAAACGTAAAGCCAGACAGGCGGGCGGGCGGACGGTCAGACAGACAGACGGATTGACACACTGATAAACAGTGATTAGTAAGTCTGTCAATGCCTCCCGTCCGCCTCTGTCCCTTCCTCAACCCCTCCTTCACTCCCTCCCTCCTCACTCCCTTTCTCGATCCCTTCCCCCCTCCATGCCTACCTCTCCGTCATAATAACCAGATTGATGGATGGATCCATAGCTTAACGACATCTTATGGCAACAAAGGCCGTTGACGTCGACAGAGATTATTTTGGCATATTGCAGCCCATTTATGACGGATGGATGGATCCCGAGTTTAACGACATCTTATAGCAACAAAGGCTGTTGACGTCGACAGAAATTAGTTTGGCATATTACAGCTCTTTTTATTTATGACGGAGGAGGAGGAGGATCCCGAGTTTAACGACAGCTTATGACAACAAAGGCCGTTGCCGTCGACAGAAATTAGTTTGGCTTATTACAGCTCTTATCTTATTTATGACGGGAAAATCCACTAGTTCTTATATAGCATCGGTTGAACCCGTTTCGAAGGTGTCTGAGGACACCACCCTAACCAAGCGGCAACCACCGTGTACAGCACGTGTGTTGAGACACACGACACCGTGACCTGACTCACCTGTCCAATCAATGATCCAGCTGACGATGCCGGACACGTTGAAGGTGAGAAATCCAGTCACCGTTGATTCCTTTTCCTTAACAGGACCCAGTTTGATCAGTTGGCCTTCAGACGTCACAGGAGTGGCACTTGTTGCAGGTGGTAGTGTGAGACCATCCGTGTCGATGATTCTACTCGTTTCCTCTTCGATGCCTGGAGACAATGAGGTCGACATCCATTGTCCACCGTCCGATACCTTATTATCGGATCCTTTGCGTGGAGGTATGTCTGTGGTAGGCAACACTTCTCCATCCACGCCTCGAGGTGTCTGACTGAACTCTGAGGGAATGGGTTTCTGTGGCGTGGTACCTCCCGTCCGTCCTTCCATTGATCCTCTCCGTGTCTCTTGATCCTCGATTAGTTTCTGCAGCAGAGTGAGCCAGTCCTGAAGCTCCGGAACAACGGATTCAGAAGCAACTTCGCCTATGTCTTTAAACAAAAAGCCATAGTAACGACGTTTACGAAAACGATAGGCGTACCCCCTTTTCACCGCTAACATGGTGAAAATCCCCCAAAACTCTACCCAACCGACCGTCCATCACGCCCCAGCTCGCCTACTCCACTGCAAAGCGGTTCTATTTATGGCGCCGGTATTCCCCAACGTCATTAATAATGCGCATAACGACGTTGTTTACTTTCGCACAACATCTAATTACGATCGATTCGAACTATATTCATCGTTTTACAGCAAAATTGTATGTTCTAAGACTCTGCTTTACTAAGGGCAGTGACGGCTAGATTTCTGGCGTTTTCTTGAACCCGCCAACGCCGGGTTCACCCTCTTCGACTGCGAAGCAGTCAGTCCACGGGAGACTGTGATGCAGTCGTCGCCACAGGGCGACTGCGAAGCAGTAAGTCCACGCCTAGACTGCGAAGCAGTCTCCCCACAGGTCGCCTAAATTTCTTCCTTATTCGCTACACGGATTTAAACTTATACCTAAATTTGTTGCTTATTCGCTACAGGGATTGAAACTTATAACCCCGGGCAACACCGGGCAACGCCGGGTAAACCAGCTAGGTGGTGGTGGTGGTGGTGGTGGTGGTGGTGGTGGTGGTGGTGGTGGTGGTGGTGGTGGTGGTGGTGGTGGTGGTGGTGGTGGTGGTGGTGGTGGTGGTGGTGGTGGTGGTGGTGGTGGTGGTGGTGGTGGTGGTGGTGGTGGTGGTGGTGGTGGTGGTGGTGGTGGTGGTGGTGGTGGTGGTGGTGGTGGTGGTGGTGGTGGTGGTGGTGGTGGTGGTGGTGGTGGTGGTGGTGGTGGTGGTGGTGGTGGTGGTGGTGGCTTATAACCCCGGGCAACGCCGGGTAAACCTGCTAGTGTTTAATAAGTTGAATTAGCGGGTCTGGTTTTGTGTAAATTCATTTCAAAAAATGAAAATATGGCACAGAGTCGATAAATTTCAATTAGACTAGATTGAATTTAAATGAAAAGGATTGAAATAGAATACCTTAAATAGATGAAATATTATGTAACACAGGAATAAATTGGAAAGAAAGAAATCAAATAATCTCTGACTAGGAGAGGTACATTAGTTAAAACCAAATCAAAGGCTTTGTTGAAATCGCATTGGATACGATGAGATCTGCATTCACCTATCGTCCTATCTCAAACCTCTCTTTTCTTTCAAAGCTTCTGGAAAAATGTGTCTCTTGTCAACTGATCTATTACCTTGACTCTAACTCTCTTATGCCTACTCTTCAGTCTGGGTTCAGGAAATTCTACTCGACAGAATCGCTTATACTGCGCCTTCTAGCTGAAGTATTTCAAGCCTTTGATCGTGGCCAGGTCACTTTACTTGCTCTTTATGATATCAGCGCTGCCTTTGACACTGTAGACCATACCATCCTCTTAGACCGTTTATCTAAATCTTTTGGCATTGCTGACTCTGCTCTTCTTTGGTTTCGCTCATTCCTTACTGATCGCTCTGTTTCTGTTGTTTTTGGACCTACCCGCTCTCCTTGGACCCACATCCCGTATGGACTACCTCAGGGCTCTGTCCTCGCCCCCCTTCTGTTCATTTTGTATACCTCGGATCTAGCTGGGGTTCTTGGTCCAATGGGTGTTTTGTCTCACCAATACGCTGATGACACACAGGCATACCTCCATGGTCCAGCCAACTCAGCTGCTCTTATGGTTGAACGCATCCTGGAGGCTTCCTCTGCTCTTGATCTCTGGTTGTCCTCAAATCGCCTTCGTCTTAACTATGATAAACCCAAGTACATTTGGCTTGGCAATCGTGTCCAGCTTGCCAGGATTGATGCTGACTCTCTGCGCCTCAGGTTTCCCAATGTGTACTTCTCCTCCTCTGTCCGTGATCTTGGATTTATCCTAGATCCTACTCTTTCTCTATCTGATCATGTCAATAGTGTCTCTCGCTCGTGTTTTTACTACTTACGCCAACTTCGTGCCATTCGCCAGTCTCTTCCGCTGCATGCGATTGTGACCTTGGTTCATGCTCTGATCTGTACTAGGATTGACTACGGAAATGCTGTCTATATTGGCCTGTCCTCTACTAACACATCTAAACTTCAGTCCATCCTTAATGCTGCTGCTCGCCTTATAGGGGGCATCATGAAGTTTGCCCATATCTCTTCCTACATCCGGGACTCCCTTCACTGGCTTCCCATTCACCAACGCATTCAATTTAAGGTCCTTTCCCTCATGCGTAACTGTCTTGTTGGCTCAGCTCCGCTGTATCTCAGGGCTTACTGCACCCCAGTTTCCAGTTTGCCTGGTCGAGCCTCTCTCCGGTCATCTGCCCGTGGCCTCTTGTTAGTCCCTTGGATGCGCACTGCTACTGCCCAGTCCCGTAGTTTTGCGGTTGTGGGCCCTTCCAGTTGGAACAGCCTCCCTCAGGGCTTTAGACTTGTCCTCCTCTCTCTGTCTCCTGCCCAGTCTCGCAAGCGCCTGAAAACATTTCTCTTTGTCAGTGAAGACACTGACGCGGGTCGGGAGCGCCTCTGTTTATGAGTGGCGCTATATAAATCCTCGATTACAATTACAATTACAATTACAATTACAATTACAATTACAATTACAATTACAATTACACCTGAACTCTTGTTCTGCTTTGTGTTTTCAGTTTCAGGCAGATTATTCGCGGACAACAAATCTCCAAGCAATCGTAGCAGACTCAGTACTTCCGGTGACGTTTCAGTTTCCGGCGAAGTTCCTGCACCGCCCTTTCCATTTCCGGTTTCCTGAACGCCAGGCCTTCTGGTGAACTGGCCAAGTGGTAGACCTCTAGCGTCCGGTAGTGCTTGATCTTCCTTCCGTCGACAATCCGATATTGTACCATTTCCGACAAGAGGTTCCAAATCAGGGTTGGTGGGTGAAGGTGATGTCGTCAACATAGGCGTCTGGTTCTCGGAGGTCCCGGAATTTGACTTGGAGTGAAGACTTGGTAAAATCGAATTGGGCGTTGCTGGAGATGAATTTTGAGATTCCTTGATGCTCTCGTCGGGATTTGGATTTGATAGCGATCCTCTGATGATGTAATCTGTCGGTGAGTAACTAGATTGCTCGTTAGGCGAAATTGAACTTCTGATGACGTAGTCGGATTCTGAGTAGCTGGGTGGAAATGTAGTTGTTTGGCTATTTTCGCCATTACTTATTTGTCCTCTTATGATGTAGTCTGATTCGATGTAGTTGGATTCATCTGGAGTTGTAGTGTTGCTTGGCGGACTTTGAATGGATCCCTTGAGGACGTAGTCAGTCTCCGAGTAGTTGGAATGTTCCGTAGTCAAATTATTTTGTTTCGGACTGAGAAGTGATCCTCTGATAATGTAGTCCTTCGAGGAGTAGTTGGACTGGTCTGTAGTAACGTTGTTCTCTTCCGGATGAGGAATAGTTCCCCTAATTATGTAGTCTTTCGAAGAATAGTTGGACTGTTCTGTAGTTAGGTTGTTCTCTTTCAGATTTGGAATTGATCCTCTAATTATGTACTGTTTCGAGGAATAGTTGGACTGTTCTGAAGTAAGGTTATTCTCTTCCCGAGGTGGAATTGATCCCCTAATTGTGTAGTCTTTCGAAGAATAGTTGGACTGTTCTGAAGTAAGGTTATTCTCTTCCCGAGGTGGAATTGATCCCCTAATTATATAGTATTTCGACGAATAGTTGGACTGTTCTGAAGTAAGGTTATTCTCTTCCCGAGGTGGAATTGATCCTCTAATAATATAGTCCGGAGAAGAGTAATTGTCCGGTGAAAGAGTGGTCGGCACATGAGATGAGATGGAAGAGGTGGGAGCGTCCGGATTTGGCGAGTTACCGCTTATCGTCATGGGAGTGGTAGTCCCTGTAAACGTGTGAAAAGGAAAAGTGATACCTGGGGATGTTGTGTTCGAGACAATAATTGTCCCAGTGTCGTTTGAAGACATCGGTGGGATATAGAGTGTCGGACCGGATGTGGCTGCTGCAGAGACCTCGGTTGATGAGGCTGGGTTACGAAGAATGGGTGCCATTGTCAATCTATCATCATTGTTCTTTGTGAAGTGGAGATGAGGAGTTGGAACGCTGTAAAAGAAAACTGCAATTGTTAAAAGTACGAAAACGCATATACCACTTTCCTATATTACTATTCTGTGAAGCAATGTTGCTGACAGTTTACTAGATTATTAATTTTCCTTACTTTTATGCTTCGAGGCTTTCTAACAGAGCGATTGTGTTAACTTAACATTTAGGATTCCGTGGAGCATGGAATGTCGTTAGAGAGGTGTAGGCAAATATGATCCTTTCACTTTTATGCTTCTGATAGGTTTCAATAGAGGCGTGGTAGCAATTTGGTAACAACTACCTCTTCGCTTCGAAGGGTATAGACAGGTCGACGTGATATCAGTAAACAAGTTTTAATTAATCTCGCGTTTGTAATGCAAATTTCTATAACGTCACAGCGATGATTCATCGGGCTCTTGGTTTGTTTATGCACGTGTATATCAAGTGTTTGCAGTTACTGGGTGCGCCTAGTTGCCATGCTTGATCACATGGGTCTGACTACTGGATGCGTCAAGCGGCCACGCATTGAACCCTCAGAGTAGTAGTGTGACGTCGGCCTGCGCGGTGTTTTACATGGAGTCTCGTCCGGAATGCGTTGTGATGAGTCATGGACCGGTCTATGAAAGTCTGAACTGGTCTACTGTCTTGACGGGAAAGAGTCCATAGAAGGAAGTCCCAAATGCACTGTTAGGAGAGCGCGTTAAGATGGATGACCTTCGAGTATTCTGTTAATAGTTTCGTTATATAATCCTGCATTTAAATAATTTCACGTGGAACTCTGAAATATTCGTGTAATTGAACTCTTTGTTAATTATACTTAAAATCAAAGACTGTGTGTCTTCTCTCCAATTAACGCTATGCAGTTTCGGACTGACTACAGTGTGCCCGTGTGCCACGGAAAAATAGTCCCTCTGGTTTCAACGTGCGTGACCCCTATAGCAGAAAGGAATTTATTATACGTCTCAGACTTTTTTCATTCCATGATGACACTTAAAAACAATAACAGGAACGTTAGTTTGGAGTCTGTCATTATTACAATTATTGTCATTATTATTTATATTATTTTTGCTATGTGCAGGAAAAGATAATGTGACAGTTCGAAGTTCGATCGATTGACATGTCAGAAATCGTCGATAAAGTCTATTACCTTTAAATTTGTGCTTCCTCTGAGCTTGTTGAGAAGCAGTCTGTCGCAGGGCTGTAGTGATAAAATTAGAGGTGAGTACACGCTAACGGTTAGTTTTCCCAAACAAATTACAGGTGAGTATACACTGTACGCTACAGTATTTTGTGAGTATACGCTACAGTATTTTAATATAAATAAATATAAATATTTTGTGAGGTGAGTATACGGTCTCTAGAGATGAGTATACGCTGTATACCCGCGTGTACCATCGACTACAGCCCTGGTCTGTTGTCTTGAACGGTTTGTTTCTTCTGAGTTTATTTAGAAGCGAGCAACCATCGCAATACTTTCCTTGATGTTAAGTGCAAAACGGATTCTCACTGGTTAGGGTGGATGTTGTAGTCCGTTGTCGCTCGGATCTCGTACAGTCTCTTGTGGAAGGGAATCGTTGCGAAATGGAAGAAACGGTGAAGACCTTCCAGAATCTTCCGGTTGTAAGGAGACAGCACGTGAACTGGCTTCCTTTCGTTCTCGTTACCTTGAACAATAAAATCTAATCGTTGTCAGAGTACAAAAGAACAGCTGAAAATGTGAAACGCTTGACAAGTGGACAAGGTAGCTAAATGGAGAGTGCTCTCTCTAAACACCTTCAAAACGGGAGTAACTAATGCTATATATAAAGGCATGAACACGAATGGTGAATGTTTCATCCTTCACGGAAGAATAGTGATATGACGCTGCATAGCACATTAGTTACATAATAATGACAACTTCTTCTCAAATTTAGAATCTTATATATATATATATATATATATATATATATATATATATATATATATATATATATAAAGATTCTCATATTTTCAATTTCAATTATTATATATTGATCACTGAGTATTTATGTTACTACCTTTCAACAGTTTGTTCTTAAATATTAATATTTGATGTATGATAAAGCCGATAGATTAGAGTGCTCCTGGTAGAACCTTTGAGATGTTGTACCCGACGCTATATGGGAGTTAGACACGGTGATTTATTGATTATTTACTGTCTTTTGGTATCATGTCATTCGAACGGTGAGAACTGTTCTAATATCTGCCGAAGTCAAAATCTTTGTTGCCAAAATGTCGTTTAACACTGAATTTCACTGATAGGTCACAGCGCGATTTTTAGACACCTTTAATTCACGTGTTCAATTCTTATATATATCCAAAGAATCGCTTAGTAACTATGTAACAAGTTGTTCCTGAAGATATTCCGTAAGGACTGTTCGCCCATTCAAGTCTAACTTAGACTATAAAATGTCTCGAAGTAACTACAAAGTGGTAGACTCAGTTCCCGAAGTATTCTTACCTGGAAAAGGAATAATTGGAGGTGTTGACCGGATCAGAGGATTCCATGCTCCATTTCTCCCGCCTGATTGAAATGGAATGGGAAACATTTTGAAAACTTATCCCTCCAAGTTGAAAAATTTTAAGAATCATAGTTCTATAGTCAGAAGGAATAGGAAGAGGAGGATTAGGAAGATAGGAAAATGAAGAGAAGAAATATGAAGAGGAGTAAGAAAAGAAGGAATTGGAAGAGGAGGAATGGGAAAAGAGGAGGAATAGGAAGAGGAGGAACAGGAAGAAGAGGAATAGGAGGAGGAATAGGAAGAGAAGGAATATGAAACAAACTGCTAAGAATCATAGTTCTAGTCAGGAGGAATGGGAGTAGGAGGAGTAGGCAGAGTAGGAATAGGAATAGGAGGAATTGGAAAAGGATGAACAGGAAGACGAGGAGAAGGAAGACGAGAAAAAGGAGGAAGAGGAAGAGGAGGAATAGGAGGGGAGGAGAAGAAGAAGAAAGACGGAGAATAGGAAGAGAAGGAATAGGAACAGAAGGAATAAGAAGAATAGGAAGATAAAGAGAAGGGAGGAGGATAAGGTATATACTAAGTTGTAGCCGGACGTTATATAGCGCCTTCAGCAAATTTCTCCACGGCTAAATATTAATGATGATGACGACGACGACGAGGGTAATGATGACGGTGACGATAGTAATTCTAATTGGAAATCTATGTAAAAACTGCATTTAAAGATCAAAGCAAAATCGGAGGCGTTATGTGTTGTAAAATGTCATTATTAGACCAGTTTACAAAACAAAGCACTCGCAGATCCAACTAACGGATTTCCGTCGACAGTTGATAGATGACACAGATGCTCAAAGTCTCTACGATGAAGATGATGATGACGATGGTGGTGGTGGTGGCGGTGATGATGATGGCAATAATGATGAATATGATAAATAATACAATATATCCTGAACTCGAAAATACGTAAGAGCTGATTAACTGATTGTAGAGAGACAGACAGACAGACAGACAGACAGACAGACAGACAGACAGACAGACAGACAGACAGACAGACAGACAGACAGACAGACAGACAGACAGACAGACAGACAGACGAGGGTAATGATGACAGACAGACAGACAGACAGACAGACAGACAGACAGACAGGGGTAATGATGACAGACATACATACAGACAGACAGACAGACAGACAGATATGAGTTCTAAACATAGGTGTTTTACCTGTGAACGTTTTCTCACACACGAACCCATAAGGCAGTTCGGCAGATTTCTCGTCTTCCCATTGGCCAGACACAATTCGCCATCGTCCTCGACAACTCAATGCATGTAGGTCATTACTTGACTTATCAGTGACCTCTGGCCCTGACCCAGACTTGTCTGAAATCATAGTAAGCGACTGCAAGCTAATCACGCAGAACAGCTTTTTCTCTATGAAAGTGTTTCGTTGTGCTCAGCTGCCCATGGAGATCTGCAGTACGTATACTATATATAAAAGGGATGTAGGCTCATAAACGATGATCTGACTAAGGAAAACGCTGTGTGTCTGTATGCATGTGTGTGTATTATGTATCCAGGGTTTTTATGGAGCGCATTTTTGGAACTTCGCAAGGGTGCTGTAAGGTGGCTGTCTGCACCTGTCTAATTTGCCGATCTATGTGTAATACTTACCTGTGTGGACATACAAGACATAATTTTGTTCAAATTCAATTAAATGCCAAACCTCACTTATACCAATCGCCGTAACTTCCTTAAATGATGTGCGAAAATCCGAGACTTACTTCAATCAGCTAAGACTAAAGGGATCATTCTGTATTTATTACGCCTTCCGGGAGAAATTGAACGGTAATTAATTATGTTGACCCGTCATTGTCTGCCAAGGACATTGTCAACAGAAAGTGACCTATTTTAGCCCGAATGTATTGCCTTATTACTGGATTAGTATTAGTCCAGTTTAGCTTAACCCTCGAATGCCCAAGGGGGGGTCCGACCGGACCCCAGACCCGCTTTTCACGGATAACTTTAGAACGGCTACGAAATTGTAGAAATGCTTTTAGGACATCCTAAAGCATTCAACTGGACTTCGTATGTTATATTTTGCGTGATTATACTACCATTATCAGTCGATTGCAAATTGAATTTGGATTATAACAAGCCAAATCCCGTTAAAATATTCCATTCCTGTACCCCACAACCATAGCATATACCAAGGACACCCCCAAGATATGCGGCTGGTGGTCATACTGGCATATGGTTTACCAACCCAGAAATAAATTTTTAGCGCAAGTTATTGTAACATACCATGTATCAGTCGAATGCAAATTGAATTTGGATTATAACAAGCCAAATCCCGTTAAAATATTCCAATCCTGTACCCCACAACCAGGGAACAACTACATGCGTACAATTGAATACATGCGAAAAATCCCGAAATTGCAAAGAAACTACAAAAGAGTAGGCCCCCTATTAAAGTTCAAATAAAGTTTCACCAGGTGGCGCTATTGTGAAATACCATATATTAGTCGATTTCAAATTGAATTTGGATTATAACAAGCCAAATCCCGTTAAAATATTCCAATCCGTTCTCCAGATATCACAATGAAAACATTGGGGTCCGGTCGGACCCCCCCGTTGGGCATTCGTGTACCAAAAAATAGCTTAGGCACTCGAGGGTTAAATGCATGAATTGGCCTATTATGGGACTACAATGTAGTAGTCTAGCTTAAAGGTAGGCCTACTGAACTATCGTTGGATTATAGGAAACTGGGAGTCGGAAACGCTTCATCCCATGCCTTCCTCTCAGACCAATTTGAGGGACTGCTGCTCTCTACTAAGTACGATTCGAACCAACGTTACCTTCATATACGTTATCTAAATTCGAACGAAACAGATGAATGTTATAGAGTCGTATGAAACTAATTGAAAGGTGTCTAAGTTGGTTTCAAACTGCGCTTGTGTTTTAAAGCTAGTTTCACTATTGGAAAGCACGAAATATGAAGTAACGTTAACTAAGAGTTTTGGATGCCAGTATCATTCGCGTCAAATATACCTAACTTATTTGTCTATCTCTACAACAGCGAATATTATATGCAAAGTTCCAGCGTTAATAGACATCTGGACCTCGGTAAACTACTCCCTTGGCATAATACAACCTAAATCATTGAAGTAGTAAGACCCGTGTTTGGATGGTGGTTAGCTATACTGTTCAACGACGCTCTATCATAAGAAAGATTCCCAGCGTCGCCCTCCTTCTTTTCCCAAAATTGGACACCTTTAAATACTTTCTTCAACACAGAATATACCGGGTAGTTGTAATTTTCGTTCAATCACAAATTCGCGTCAATGCCCATCAATTTTAATTTAACTGGTGAGAAATGTGATATGCCAAAATAACTTCTGTTGAAGTCAACGTTCTTTGTTGCCGTAAGACGTCACTAAATATAATTATAATCGTAATTGAACATTCATAAAAAGCGCCCTTCAACGATTCAGAGGCGCCACCGATTCAAGCCAGTTCTAAACTCTGAATCCAGTCCACAATCGCTATTTTACGTGTCAAAATCACTGTCAGAAAAGAAGAAAAAAAGTCAGTTACCGTAGATGCCAGTTGGTAGCACGCATTTAAACGAATTGACAATTATTATTATTATTAGGATCGGGTGAAGCCACTTTAATAATTTAGTGGCTATAGCACGTTTGCCTCAAAGCCAAGAGAAAGGGGTTTCAAAATATCCACCCCGTTGGAACTGCTTCGCATTTTCTGTTCTGCATACGGTGCTATAAAACACTGGTATAAACAGGGTACACAAAATTCAGCTACATCTTATATTCAAGCCTGGATTAAGGAGGAGGGCGACACTAGTCGTCTTTGTTTCGAAATTGCGACTTTTATCAGCAACTTACTAAATAACTTGAACTCCAGAATTGCCGTACTCGGGCTGTGCAAGTCCCTATAGCCTGGATAAGGGAGAAGGGCCACACTAATCCTCTTTGCTATGTAACAGCGTCGTTGAACACCAGCTAACCAGCCAATCATAAATGCCCTAGCGATTATTATTATTAGTTTCCAGAAGCCGTTGGCGACAATTTGAAAGTATAAAATAGTATTTTATATATAGTATTTTATATGTAGTATTTTAAAGTTCTCTTTTCTTGGAGAATGTTCCTTGTTAATTAGTTAGGTCATCTAGATTGCAATGTGCTGCTTTTGTTAGCGTGTACTTTACTCTGATAACGATTATTTTGGATAATGTATATATGTTATAATTCAGAATTTTCCTTTCTGTCTTTCAGAAATAAGTTTTCTTTCTTCGGTTGTTTTTTGGTAAGTCCTACAAGCAATTAATCGATAGAAAGTCTTTGAATAATACTTTCTCTACAATATTTCTATAATTGCTTTTCTCGTGGCTAATAGTAGCTCTTCTTTGTCCTCCAGGGTTTTTCTGTATTCATGTCGGCCTTAGGGCTCTTCTCATCGTAATTCGTTATCGTAATTTCCAAACTTCTAAAGCGCCACTAGAAGGCCAAGCGCATGGCACCAGCATATTCACGAGCGCTACGTCAAATTAGAGCGGTTTCACAGAGAGTATACTCCAGAAGAGGTGCGAGTCCGATTTCCAGGGGGCCAGATCAAGAGAGGAGGAAGAACAGCTGTTAAGGCGGGTATCGTTTAGGGCGAGAATAATCGGAATGATCAGAGGATTCAGGGTAGGAATACTTGAAAAGGTGAAACTTCATTTTTGAGTGGAAAGCCTGAGGGTGATTGATAGAGGCGCATAAGGAGGAGGATGGAGGCGGGTTGCAATGATGATGGAGGAACCGATGATCTGCGGGATTCAGAGAGTATACGTTCTTTTGTGTGTATACATATAATATATATAGTGTATAATATATATAATATATAATATAATATATAAATGTGTATTTATCTTCCTATCTTTCTCTTTTTTCGAGTATTTTATATGTATTTTTAATATTTCTTTACATGTGTTTTTTCTTAATTTCTGTCATGCTTTGCGAGCTAAGGACGCAGACGAGCCAATCAATTGGACGAAAATTACAAGTGTATAGTATCAGGAAGAGACGATTTAAAGGTGTCTAATTCCTGGATAAAGGAGGAGGGCGACACTAATGATCTTTGTAATTTTTAATTTGTAATCCAGAATTTATATAACGCCACTCAGAATCAGAGGCGCTCCCGACCCGGATCGGTGTCTTCACTGACAAAAAAATGTTTTCGGGCGTTTTCTTATGACACTCAGTCTTCAGTCGGTGCGAAGATCAGACGGCCAGGAATAAGTTTGCTTACCGACCCTCATATAACTTAGCTATAAGTCGCTAAAACTTCATTTCCTATAATACTTCATACTTAAATCCAGCACACGTTTACTTTTCTTTATATGCATAATTTTCCCATGTTCTCTTATGTTTAAAAAACTGACAACTTAGCGTACGCTTGGGTTTATTATTATTATTATTATTCCAAAAGTTTAACGACATCTTATGGCTACATAGGCCGTTGACGTCTTTACAGTTTTTTTTATATTTCAGTTCATGTTCGTATAGCTTTCATTCATCAGTTTCTTTCTTTCTGTTTTCTTTCTTTCTTTTTCTTTCTTTTGATTGTCTCATCGTTTGTTTCCTTGTTTGGCAAGTTATTGAGATGCCGTTGATTGACAGCTGGTAGCAGTCCATCTTTTTTAATATATAGATTAATATTTTAATTTACATGTTTATATATACACACGTATGTACATATACATCATTATTCATTTAGCCACTTGGCTTATATTCATTTTCTATTTGGCCCAAAGGCTCTTTTTCGACCATATCGGTTCTTTTCTTTTTTCAATGACTGATCCTATACATTGATTTACACACACACGCACGCACGCACACCAGTTTAGCAGTATTGTCCAAGGACCAATAATATTATAAATATTATTAGTCATCGATTATATCCAATTTAAAAAAAAGAACATATTAGGTTATGAATTCCATACATTTTAAAACATTACAAATCACCAATTTATATGTAACAAGCAATTATCAGTGTCCAGAAATAAAAAATGTTATATGGTTAGATAACACAACGAAGAAAATAGTTTCTTGGATTATTTCAAATTAGTGAATTACCTAGAAATTAACAGATGATTAGTGATAAGCACATAAGAATCTGTCAATTAATTTCTTTTTATATAAACATTATGGTAACAAAATTTATAACTATTTACATTATTTTATCGGAGAACATCCAGCTCAAATGGCAGAACTCCAATATACATGTTGACAGTATTTTCAGATATAATTTACACTATTTATTTATGATATTTACATAATCTTTCCACTAGTTATAGTCATAAGTAAACTATATACTTCAAGATAAATATCTCGAACTGTCAAGATATTTTTAATAGTGTATTCCACTTTTTTCTTTGCACATTTCTGAGCTAGCATTTGTGATATTTCATGTTTTTTACAAGCAGTTAGTATATGATGAATTGTTTCAGGTACCTGGCATTCAAAACATAAGTCCGTTGGGCTTTTACCTATAGATTTCAGCCAGGTATTAGTTAGAATATGTCCCATTCTAAGTCTGGTAATTTGAACTTCTCGTTTTCTAAGATAGTCTGTAAATTTTATATCTGTAGATACCTGGGGTTGAATATTTTTGTAGAATCTTCCATTTGTTTCAAGGTTGTACTCAATTTGCCATTTATTAATTACATAATTCCTTATTAAAGAATAGATTTCCTTAAACTCTAAATAATTTGTTGAATTAATTTCGGATATTTCCAGTCCCTTCTTTGCCAGCATATCTGCCATTTCATTTCCAGATAAACCAATATGGCTTGGTATCCATGCTACGATGATATTGCTATGTTTTATTTTATTAAAATTATCTAAAAATTCAAGAAAAAGATTAGGCCTTGAACTAGACCCATTCTCTTTTATAGAAGTGGCTACACTTAATGAGTCAGTAAATATGATATATTTATTTGTATTTTCATTTTCATTTATAATAATCCATTTAATTGCTTCAATTATGGCTGTTAATTCAGCTGAATAAATCGATGAATCATTTACAATTCTATAGATATTATGAAACTGTATAGAAGGTATATAGAAGGCTGCTGAAACTATACTTTCAAGTTTAGATCCATCCGTATAAATGGGTGTGTAATCAAGATATCTATTAATTAATTCTAATGACAAGGACCGTCAATCACCAACTATTATTGGTTTTTGTTGTGCATATTGTTTACGATATTTTATTTTCGTCATGAACTGATGTCATGAGCGTTCGCTTGCGATTGAACCAAATTTATACCTATATAGTGTATGACAGAAAGTATTTAAAGGTGTCTAAATGGATAAAAGAGGAGGGCGACGCTAATCATCTTTGTGGTGACACAGCGTCGTTAAACATCAAACAAGCCGACTGTTGGCGCGAAACGCAGTGTGACCGTACGTTACTTACGTTATGTGATCGAAAAGAATAACGTAAGCGTACCGTACGGGTACGTCTAAATGATCAATCAGTTTAACTCTACAGTATTTGTCTCCCCGTACGCAGGTATAATTATTTACGAACGGTACCGAAGTTTAGAATTACCAATTAAATGACCACTGGCGCTGACCTTCGTATAAAATGTGCCGTAAAATCTTAATTATCTTCATATTATACATCAAACACAATATTGGCAATTTGGAATTTAAAGGTTTAAAAGTAGACATCATTGAACTGACGTAATGGTTAAAATTGGTAACGACCGTCAATCACCAACTATTATTGGTTTTTGTTGTGCATATTGTTTACGATATTTTATTTTCGTCATGAACTGATGTCATGAGCGTTCGCCAACGTATTGCATTATAACGTACGCGTACCGCATAGAAATACGTTATAGAAAGAAATAACGTACGTTCCGTACGTACGGTCGCACACTGGTGAGAATATCAGTCGGTAGTGAAAAGACTGGTTACCGGCCCTTTTAAACCGAATGTAAGAGAAATGAAGTCGATAGCATGGAAGACATAGGTCTGAAGTGCTAGCGACTTCATTTTGATCCTCGCAATCCAGCGTTAATCTTACGTGGCCACCTATAGGATTGGTTTCAAGTGTAAGTTAAGGATTAATTCTAATGTTAAAGAAATTAATGCCTATTATAGAACCTAATTAATCCGTTTAAAAGGTGTCTATCTAGATTTCAAGAAAGCCTATGATATTAATACAGCTTCGTTATTAAGAAGTTAGTAATCGGCGAGCAGTGTTTAATAACGTTATAGGAAGTTAGAATCCTTGACGTCAAACTCATCTAACTTTTAGAAACTTTGTTTCCAACGAAAAATATATTAACAGTATCCAATGCTTAGTGACATCTTGTAGCTGGCAGGGCTCTGATGACGTCGACAATTACAATTACGACCTGACATTTTCTTATATGTTCAATGAAGTGCATTTAAGTAGGACCTACTACAGTTCAGAACATCCTCTGATAAGTAGTTTCTATTTAACGACGTTGTGCCATAAGAAATATACTTAGATGATTAGCGTCGCCCTCCTAATTTACCAAGTCTTTGTTTGGACTGGCACCGCCCCAGTGTCAGGCAGTGGCGGAGTATCTCTCCTCCTTTATCTAGACTTTCGCCTAACAAAATTGATTTGCCTCTGATTAAGGCGTTTTAAAGGTGTTCAATTCAATAAAAAAATCATATAATAACAGAGGATAAATGTTTTTAAACAATGATTCGGGGTTATTTCAAATGCTCATTTATATAGCGCATCTTGTAGAAACCTCATTGGAGGTGCTCCAGAACTGACTAAACAAGATCGCCATGAAATAGATTGGTCTTCAACCGCTCTCGAAATAAAGGCATAAGAAGCAGAAAAGCCCTTGCCGATTGGTTAGAGTGTTCTGCTAAGACACCTTTAAAACGTTATTACCAGATTCTATATAAGAACGGGAGACTATAAGTTTATATTCAGAGTTCCTAGTCGGAATTTGTTAAAATTAACGAAATTAAAACGATTAATTTGATGTTTGTTCGAAATTGTATTTGAATGTTAACCTGAAACGGGGAGAATACGATTCCTATCCTCTCTTGAGATGGTTTCTGTGTAGGGACCTTTTGCAAGAGTCTTTCACTCACAAGTGCTCAGCGCCAAAGACGTTCTGTCGTATGTATGGTCGTGGGTGCACTTCTGAACTTTGGATGGCGTGCAATTAGTGTATTGTATCAAATAGCTATTTAACGTGTCAACATCAATGATTGGTGGGTAGCACGCATTTAAATAAATTGAAAATAATTATTATTAGGCTATCGCGTCAGGTGGAACCACTTTAGAGGATCAAGTTGTGAAATAATTTAGTGGTTATAGCACGCTGGCATTAAACGGGATTCAAATATCCACCGGTTTGGAAAATGTTTCGAATTTTCTGTTCCGCATACTGTGCTAGAAAACACTGGTATAAACAGGTTACACTATAAAAAGCTACTTCCTATATTCGAATGGGCCAGCCCCCAAGCCTGGATATATATATATATATATATATATATATATATATATATATATATATATATATTGCTGCATTACACGGACATGTGGGGGGGAAGAGAAGTAGAGGAGACCAGAGGAAGACCTGGATGGACAACATCAAGGAGGACTTAGGGGAGAAAGGCACCGACTTAGCCGGAATCGGCGAGACAATCAAGAATAGAGAACTTTGGAGAAGTTTCATAAAGGCCTCATCGACAGATCACTGACGGAAGAGAAGAAAGAAGAATATATATATATATATATATATATATATATATATATATATATATATATATATATATATATATATATATATATATATATATATAGGGTCTCTGCACTGGTCAGGCGTTGTCTGAAGGAGCAGATATGTGAGGCCTACCTCGGGGGTCTTGCGGCGATCTCTTCGCTCGGACAGCCATTATGCAGAGACGTTCTTTTTCGGTCGCTGGCCCTGCAACCTGGAATGGCCTTACTGTTGCCCTCTACCTGGTCCATATGACTCACTCTACCTTGTTTCTTACAAACTTAACGATTGTTCTCTTTAGCAGCGGTTGGACTGGGACCGCTTCTGAGTAGATCACCTAGAAGGGACGCTATATAAAAGGTCCTTAATAATAATAATAACAATAAAAGTAGGAGGCAACACTAACCATATTTGTTATGACACAGCGACGTTTATCCGCAACTAGTATTTTATATATAGTATTTTAAAGTTCTCTTTCCTTGGAGAATGTTGCTTTGTTAATTTGTTCGTCGTTCAGATGGTAGTGTCCTTAATATGTTGCTGTCGTATTTTACTTTGGATAATCTATATCTCTGATAATTCTTCACTTTCCTTTCTGTCTTCAGTTGATTTGTATTCAAGTTCGTACAAGCAATTAATGGGTACAAGGAGTCCCTCAACAAACCTCTCTCTCTCTCTCTCTCTCTCTCTCTCTCTCTCTCTCTCTCTCTCTCTCTCTCTCTCTCTCTCTCTCTCTCTCTCTCTCTCTCTCTCTCTCTCTCTCTCTCTCTCTCTGTATATATATGCGTATATATATATATATATATATATATATATATATATATATATGTTCTTCTTTTTTCGTTTTCAATTTCTTTATATATATGATTTTCTGATTTTCTCTTATGTTTCACAACGGGAAAAATCTTACGGAAGCTGGCGAATGAATTAAATAACAATATATAGTGTTTTTAAGAAAGTATTTAAAGGTGTCCAAATGCATGGATAATGGATAAAGGGATAATGGACGACGCTAATCATCTTTGAGGTGATACAGCGTCGTTAAACATAAACAAACTAACTGCTGGTGCTAAGATCAGACGGCAGTGAGAAGACAGGTTACCGGCCCTTATGTACCGAAGGTAAGAGAAATGAAGTCGCTAGCACTTCATACCCATGTAACTCATGGGTATGGAGTGCTAGCGACTTCATTTTAATCCTCGCAATCCAGCTTAAGTAGAGACTCTTACGTTGCGATCTTTAGAATTGGTTTTCAGTATTAATGCCGCTGGGGGATAGTACTGTGATACAGGAGCTAATAGACATTTAAACGAAATCAATGGGTATTATAGAACCTAATGAATACGTTTAAAAGGTGTCTTTCTAGATTTCCATAAAAGCCTGTGATTTTAATATAACTTCGAAATTAAGAAGCCAGTAATTGATGTGAAGTGCTCAATAGCATTTTTGACGTTTGAATCCTAATTAGCGTCAAATTCATCTAACTTTTATAAACTATGTTTCCAACAGAGAATGTACTAATAATATCCAATGTTGAGCGACATTTTGTGGCTGCCAGGGCTCTGATGACGTCGATAATTACAATAATTATGAATTATAACATTACCTTACCAATTTAATGAAATACATGTAGCTACTAGATTTAACAACATCCGCTGATAGGTAGTTGCTGCTTAACGACGCTGCGCCATAAGAAATATACTTAGAAAGATGATTAGCGTCGCCCTCCTAATTTACCAAAGCTTTGTTTGGACTGGCACCGCCCGAGTTTGAGGCAGTGGCGGAGTATCTCTCCTCCAATATCTAGACTTTCACCTAAAAAATTACTTTGCCTCTGATGAAGGCGTTTTAAAGGTGTACAATTCAGCCTAAAAAGTTATCTGGTAGTAACGGATAAATGTTTGTCAAACAATCGTGTTATGATAATTGTGAATGCTCATTTATATAGCGCATCTTCAAGAAACCTCATTGGAGGAGCTCCAGACTTGAGTACACAAGATCGCAATGACACAGACTGTCTTCAACCGCTTGCGAAATAGAGGCAACGAATGTAGAAAAGCCCATATGCCGATTACTCAGCTTAGACACCTTTAAAACGTTGTTAACCAATGCTATATAAACTCGGAACGCTGTCAGTTGATCATGACATTCTTGTTTAATTGTCTTGTTGAATGAAGGAATTTAAAACAAATAATTCGATGTTTGTTCGAAATTGCATTTTAATGTTTACCTGTGACGCGGAGAGTACGGGTCCGATATTCTGTTCCGATGGTTATTGTGTAGGGATCGTTAGCAAGTCTTTCACTCATAATTGCTCAGCGCTATCGTATTATTATTATTATTAAAGCAGTTTTCTATAGCGCCCCTTCAAGACTTCAAGATTGCCTACTCAGGAGCGCTCCCAGCCCAACCACGGTCGAACAACGCAGTTTTGAGAACAGTAAGAAACAAGGTGAAATGACCAATCGGTATTTGGCGGAGTTTGGTAGGGAGCCCATTCCAGGTCATGGGGCCAGCCACAGAGAAGGCACGTATGGTCGTTGTGAACTTCTGAACTTTGGAAGGAGGGCAATATAATTATTGTATCGTATCAAATAAAGTTGTATTGTTTTTGTGCAGTTGTATTGCATTGCATCAAATGTAATTGTATTGTATCAAATACATTTGTATTGTATTGTATGGGAATCAGTAAAAGAGCGGTGCTTACTGTGTAGTTGTACATCCGGGTCTTCTTCCCAGGATGTGTATCCCAGATGTGTTCCATCCGACCACTGTGGCTGATCAGAGGCATTCCGAGGTATCGTCAGTCCAATCCACAGACAGCGTCTTAAGAAGACCGGATCAATAGACTGAAATCATCAACAGGATACCGATTTTCAGCAATCCATTGTGTACTAGACACTGGCGCCACAGAAGTTACTGGTACTTGGAGATTTTCCATTCGATCAGAGTTCTTCTCAGGTTGCTCTGTTGTTCCGTCAAGGTAGGGATAAAGTAGAAAAGGTCGAGGATGGCATCTTACCTTCTTTGCTTTCCTTACCTTACCTTATCTTACCTTCAATGCCTTCAATGCCTTGCCTTCACTTACCTTTCTCACTGACCTTGTGTTGCACTCTCTACCCTTATCAATTTGCCTTACCTTACTGCCATTGTCTGTACTAACTTTCCTACTTTACCTTACTCTATTACCTACATGACATTGTACTCGTAATCTGCTTCCCTTGCCTTTCTTACTTTCCTACCTTACCTTACCTTACCTTTCTTTCGTACTGCTGATTCTAAACTTTTCACGACCGTCCTTACATGTCCTACACATGTGCTTCATGTGCTATTACCTCCTGTTAAGCATACGGGTTATACTTTGCGACCCCGTGTTCATAATCGGGTTCTCCCGACTGCTGACAGTCTAGCTCGTAAATCTTTCATAATTAGGATGATTTTCACCGGAATATAGGCCTTAGTACTTTAATCTGGACGTGATATACATGTGTAAACCAATATGCGGTTAGCAGATGGATAAATAAAGGATATACTTACTTACTTACTTACTTACTTACTTACTTACTTATTTACTTACTTACTTACTTACTTACTTACTTACTTACTTGCTTGCTTACCTTTCCTTACTGTGCCTTACCTACCTTTTCTCAATTACCTTATCTTGCCTTTTATATCTTACATTCTGTGCCTTTTTTATCTTTCTTACCTCACCTTACATGTACCTTGACTTTCCATTGCTTACCTCGTCTAACCTTATCTACCCTACCAACTCTGGTACAAGGGTTGTGTCACAATCTTACCTGGAGAAGATTGAAGACGAGGTTGTTTTCAGCGGCGCTGTTAACAGAAAGGAGTGAGGCACCGTGGGTCAGACAGGTGCGATGTGCAGCGTCCCAGGCTCGACTCCTGTCTTCATTTGTATAGACGAACAATCGGTAGCAGTGAAGACCAGCGTAACGCCAGCCATCGGCATAGGAACAGGCTGCTGAGACAGATCACAGTGAAAGTATGGCAAGGAGTTTTATAGCGCTAGTTCGGTTAGTAGAAAAGTAACGGAATTTGTATGGATTCATTTCATTCACCTGTAATTTCATTCATTCATTCATTCATTAATTCACCTAGTCATTCATTCAACCAATCATTCATTCACTCGTTCAATCATTCGATTAATCATTCACTCAGTCATTCATTTATTCAATCAATCATTCACTCTCTCGTTTCATCATTTAATCAATCGTTCTTTCAATTGGTCATTCGTGCAACTTTATGTATTTATATATCTGTACGAAGATCTCCATGGCTACGCGTGTCAGCAGCCAGTTTGGTTTTTGATCGAGGTCCGCCATCTGTGTCATTGTATACTTTGGCTCGAGATTTCGGCTCCACCTGCACCCGCTTGCCAACTCAGCTATAATCAGTACACTGTCGGTGGGAAGATGAGACGGAGAGGGAGAGGACTGGACACCCGCCCTCATGTGCCGAGGCTAATAAAATGAAGTCGCTAACACTATAATACCCTAGACTGCCTCAGGGCTAGCCTAAGGGACTGCTCTTCTTCTTGTATGGCTAGAAAGATCCACCTTCAGCGAAGAGCAGGTTTCCAGCCAGGCAGTGAAACTTTGGACCTACAGACCTTGAGTTTTCCCACGCTGTGAAATCTTGAACCCGGTGCAGCAAGGGCGAAGAGGTAAGGGCGTCGCTTTGCCCCACAAAGAGATGGTGGCTGAACCCCTTATGCGGTGTCAACTGCAACAAGATCGGTGACGTCCCCAATTTATGAAACACGCAACAACAAGTCAGTTGTCCAGCGTGAAGTCATCTACCAGCATTGCGATAGTTAAGTATGGAAGAATACACCGCAATTAATTGTGGTTGCTTGAGCTTGCGTCAAACCAAAAACTTTGTCGGTGTCGCAAAAATTTCAATACATGGTCACAAAGTGGTAATGACTGTCACCATAACGATACAAAGTTACGCCTGTGCGGAGATATCCTTTGGAACGACACAAACTGTCAATCACGGAATGTCTCCACTATCAAAACTGTTCGGCTGGCGAAAAATACCCGCCCTATCAGCATCCGGTGGTTCGAGAGATTTCTCGTGATCGCAATCGTAATGGTAAACTCCAAACTTCTAAAGCACCACTCAAAAGCCTAGCGCAGGGCACCAGCTTATTCACGAGCGCTGCGTCAAGTCCAAAGGGTAGTGAAGATGAGTTCACAGTCTGGTCGGCAGGAGGTCAGAGCAGCTGATAAGGCGGGTGTCGCTTGGGTCGAGAAGAATTGTAAGGCTGAGGATCAGACGAGTCAGGGTAGGATTCTTTAAAAGGTGAGACTTCAGTTTTGAGTGGAAAGCCCGAGGTGATAGATATATAGGAACCTGAGACGGATGATAGAGGAAGGGTTGCAGTGAACCGAGATCTGCGGAATCCAGGAAGAAGATCATGGCAGAATCGAGGTGCAGTGTTCGATATGGCTCGGTTGAAGAACTTGAAATGATTAGTGAACAGGGATGGATAAGGACAGGAGGATGATCGGGTGAATAAAGATAGGAGGGTGATCGAGTAGAGCGAGTGTCGTATGTAGTTTCGGTTTCTGGTCGTCTATGGCCTGGTGTCCTGTGAGACAGCAGTGTGTCATTTGGGGGCAAATCGCATCGCGTTTCGTCATTCCTAATCCTCGATGTACTTCTGGAACTCTGGAACTCATCGGTCAACTGGATTCAATGTGTATTACTGCGCATTTATAAAGCGTCACTATCTCGTGACCAATCATCAATCGATGACGTTGTGTAATAATAACAAAAGGCCTACTTGTCCACGGTCTCTACACTTTCACCATCTCATGGGAAGAGGCTGAAACTCATACTCCCTGCGTTACAAAGCGAGCGTTGTAACCAATCTGATTGGATTGAATAGTTTTAAGACATCTTTTGCATCTAAGGCCGTTCGCGGCGATTGGAATAATACTTCGCACAGTTCTCGTTATTTAGACAAGGCGATTGACTTTATTATGACCAAGTGGATTCTAGGTTCCAAGACTATATATCATCGGTTGACACCAGTTTAGAGGTGTCTACAGAGAGCGCGCTGGTCATAATCGTACTATGGCCCACTCTTATATAGCTTCACTGTGAAACTTTCAAAGGTGTCTAAAGACAGCGCTCTAACCATTTGATTGGATTGGATCCAACAGTTTTACACTTTATTAATTGGATACCGTGTTCCTTGCCTTTATAGCATCGGTTGATGACGTTTTCGAGGTGTCTCAAGTGATGGCTCTTATCCGAGTTATATTTGATAACCGATGAATATTCTGTTCTCGATAACATCTAACATTTCAGGTTTCGCATAAAGCATCTCTGATTGGTTTTCCTTTAAAAGGCGCAATACAATTTTAGAATTAAAACCGTACAATTACAACGGCTCCTTCTTATATCTCTAGAAGGCATCGACAGTCCTTTTTTTTACCTGAATTTGCGTCGTAAGTTCTCGTAGCAGAAATCCACGAATCATCGTTCATTACCATGAGCAACAGTAGAACAGGTAGACAGCGAGACATCTTCAATCAACAGGTATAGCCACACCGACAAAAAGCTCTCTTGTTCCCGTCTTCTGCGTCTAAAATCCCAGTTGCACACACGACTCTAACTCTCCCAGATTCGGTTGCTGCTATCGCGTGATCCGCGACTTCGACAACTCAATTTCAAGGACTTGATTTTTAAAAACTCGATTTCAACAACTCGATTTAACAAAAACTCGATTTCAACAACTCGATTTCAGAACTTTTCTTAGAGTGCAATCGAGACCATTTCCTCGTTCGATCAACTGAGGTCTGGTTTCGTCTAGCTATAACCATTGCAGAACTCAATTAAAATCTAACAGAACCACAATCACCACAGGCGCAGCCTTTTATATCGAGAAGTTCAAACAACACCCAGACGACTGGGTCTAACTTACGACTGTCTATATAAATTATATATATAATTTATATATAGTCAAAAGTAAGCATATGTATTTTAGCATACATAATTATTAGCCTGCATGTATGCACATGTATGTATAAGGTAATAAGTAATAACTTTTGATGAGACGGTAGCATGCATCATCACGCAATTATTGCGTGTTTTCATATGACGATGTCGATGATGTTGATTATATATATATATATATATATATACATATATATATATATATATATATATATATATTATATATATACGTTATGTAATAACGTATATATATATACGTTATGTAATAATTATGTTTTATATATGTTCCCGAATGCTTATATGTTCCCTAATACTTAACTTTCTATATATAGACTATGCATATATGTGTTTTGCAGCACCTAAGTTTATATATATATAGCTAATTTAGTGTAGTTCTTTGATAAAGATGTATAGACTATATGCAATTATTGTTTAAATGTATAGACCCATTAGTTTCGATTGAAATTCGTTTCTATCGACTCCAAGGCAGAACGATCTATCGTCAAAGAATACGGTATACGTATGTGCAGAAGAGATTGTTATGTAAGTAATTATGTAACTCTTATTGATTCCTTTGATGCTGGTCTCCTATGGTAACCGTCTCAGCAACCGAAACTGGTGGTCGAGCATGACGGGTCGTAAACGAGTGGCTGGGCTTCTGCGGGAGGGTTGGCGGGATGGAGGGTCAGTTGCCCGTGTGGCGAGCTGGTAGACAATTGAACCTCTCGCGCCGAGGGAAAGGAAGCTTTCCCACTGACGCATGAAAGGAACGACCGGGTCGTTAAAACCGTCGGTGACTGAACGCCCCGGGGAATGGACGGTTGAGTTGGGCTGGAGAGAGGAGCTAGGACCAGACAGGGTCAGATGCACTTGGAACCCAGTGTCCGATTGGTTAGAGCGCTGGCCTTGTAACACGGAGAGTATGGGTTCGATCCTCTCCTGAGACAGTTACTGTGTATGGACCTTGAACAAGTCCGTCACTCACAGTTTGCTCAGCGCTTTCGTTTGATTCTTTGTAATTAGATATGGGCGCTTAATAAATGCATGATGATGGTGATGATGATGACGACGACGATGATGATGATGATAGGCTATACAGTATACACATGCAGTGTCATTTTGTGATGAGGTGCGCAAGTTTTGAACCTCTTTAAAGTGCCTTGTCACTCGAGAAAGTTCCGTCATGTAAAGTCAATCTCCAACATCCAACGAGGGACATAGGGGAAGCGACTGGCTCACTTATTGACGCACAGATTTACCCACTGACCTAGTGGAGTTTGAAAAGAAGAAATGAAGGAGCGAAGGAATAAAGGAAAGAAGGAAGGCAGCAATGAAGGAATGAATGAAGGAAGGAGGAATGAATGAATACAGGAAAGAACGAAGGAAAGAATTAATGAAAGCAGGACTGAAGGAATTAAGGAAAGAATTAAGGTAGCAATGAAGGAAATAATGAAGGAATGAAGGAAACAATTCATGATGGAATGAAGGAAGAAATGAAGGATGGAAGGATGGACGGAGAGACAGAAGGATGGATGTAAGGGAGAAATGGATGAGATGATGACAAAGTTTGCAAAACGATCTGGTAAAGAAGACACAAGTGGAGTGCGCAGATATTCTGCCACTTTTTACAACTGGAAGACGTTTATTTAACAACACAGAAGACAAAAATGTTTACCCGTTCTGTTGCATGAACTCAGTTTTACATCTCTAGTGTTATTCGATTTACAAGGACGTAGAATATATTCACATTTACATCTCGCCTTTCAACGTTTCGGTGCATGCCTTCGATTGCAGTTCTCTTTGTAAAAGGCTCGGAGAAGTTGAAGCAAGGAATTCATTTGATATGGTTTCAGGTAATTTCTCAGTCGCTAACTGAAACCTTTTCTTTACGAGAACGGTCGAGGGACCAGCGTGGGACATGGCAGCCGATTGCGTATAGCATGGTCGCCTTAGACACCTTTAAAACGGTGTCAACCGAAGCTATATAAACATGGGACCGGAAAAGCGACTAATTTTCTGGTGTAAATCTTCTTAACCGGGTTAGCTCGGGGCACAGGTGTAGCTGAAAAATCTCTGAACAAATTTCCGCCATGGCGAAGATTTTAAACTCCGACATTAAAACTGACGGTCGAGCAGGCTAGCTACTAAACAATCACACGTCAAACCGAGTTGTAATTATCAAATCTTGGAAGCTGGAGGGGTTTTCCTGTACTGGGTAATAAAAGAAATGCTGGAAAAATCCACAGCCCCGCCCCCACTTGGCTTACCACCTTGCTTCTGGGTGCGCCTATGATCCCTCCAACCTACTTCTAGATTCACAAGCAGTGCTTCGTGGTCGGTAAATGAGTTCCATGGAAGTTGTAGGGTGGGTGGAGGGTGGGGTCTACTGTCCTTCTGCCGTCACGTTTGCGCTTCAGCTGAATGATCCTCAGACCACGCTGCTGAAGCGCTTCTATAGAGCCCTGTTACCAGACTGTTTACTTTTTACCGTGTTACTTCCACTGTCTTAAGCAGCTACCACTCTCCCTTCGCGGAGAATACGTACAGATACATTGACACGGACACACACGAGCATCAGTCCGGACGGACACAGACATGCCACAATCCACTCGGCCTCACTTCAATCACCACGCCGTAGAGCAATCGACCGACGTTGACGTTATGCACGATGACGTCACAGACGATGGCGTCACAGACTGACGACAGCGCAAACAAAACGTCCTACGACGACCTCGCTGAGTATGGCGTCACAGTCACGGACGATAACGTCGCTGACGCCTGCGTCACGGAGCGACGATGACGTCTCAGACGATGACGTCAAAGTCGATGATGTCATCATCAGACGGCCGAAGTCATCGTCAATAATCGCCAAACTTGTAGGTGACGTGTTTGTGGTCGTGGTGACCGGACAGCGGCGCGGGGGCGTGTCCACCGGTGACCCCGGCGAACGGGGTCAAGGCCTTGCTGTTGCTCGACCGGCGACAGGTCTTGAAGATGACGCGAACGATGTGCTCTTGCTCCTGGTGTTGGTGCTGATGTTGCCCATCATCCGGGTCGGAAGTCGGAGCGGGGCTCGGCGTGTCGTCAAGGGGCGGGGTCGCGTGGGGCCCGAGGAACGTGTACCGGTTGTGGTCGAGGCAACTCTTCTCCGGGGCGCTGAACCCCGACAGGGCCTTCTGGGGCCGAAACGGGGCTGTCTTGAAGCCCCGCCCCGTCTGGTTGGTCGTCGATGACTTCTTGAGGCGCATCAGATAGAGGGCCATAGTGACGCAGGTGATGACGACGATGATGACGACGACGATGGTGATGACGATCGGGAGGAGGGGAGAGAAGGACGGTGACGTCACGTCCGCGTCTAAGAGGTCGATGCTTAAACCTGAAAACGAAAGCGAAACAAGAAAGGGTGAGAATTGTTCAGAATGATATATGTCAACGTCAACGGAATTTGTTGTAATAAGATGTCGTTAAACTATGGATCCTTCCAAACAAGAAGACGACTCAAAAGGAAAAACTGACGGTTTACTGTTTTCTTTAATGTGTCTTACTAACTTATTATTTATAATAATAAGAATTATTATTATTATTAATTATAATAAACTAATAATAATAATAATAATTATTATTATTACTACTACTACTATTATCATTATTGTTAGTAGTATTATTACAAACCTTTTTTAACGCGCGCAACGTTGCACATAAATGCAAGTCTGCTTTTCTTCGCAAGTTTGGTATCCATGTTGGACAAGCGAAGGACCAACCAACGATTAAATGAAAGAAAGAATGAAAGGATTAGTGTTTGGTCGACTAACTCAGCGGTTCCCAAACTTCTCTGGGTCGCGACCCACTTGTGAATATCTTGGCAGTCACGGTACCCACTTTGTAAAATTAAGCCTTGTGTACTAAAATTTGCTTCGTAAATTGGTATCGATAATATGCGGATTTACGTACAGCGCTTAGAAATTTAAAGGAAGCTTAGGTAAAAACAGTTTACAATTTTTATTGCAATCCAGCTAGTTATAGCAAAATCATAGGCAAATGTTGTTGCTGCAAAAAAGAAATGTTTTTCGAAATGTTTTTCGAAATTTAAAGGAAGCTTAGGTAAAAACAGTTTACAATTTATTGCAATCCAGCTAGTTATAGCAAAATCATAGGCAAATGTTGTTGCTGCAAAAAAGAAATGTTTTTCGAAATGTTTTTCGAAATTTAAAGGAAGCTTAGGTAAAAACAGTTTACAATTTATTGCAATCCAGCTAGTTATAGCAAAATCATAGGCAAATGTTGTTGCTGCAAAAAAGAAATGTTTTTCGAAAAAATTTGGCGACCACTTGCCAGAGCATCGCGACCCACTTTTGGGTCGCGACCCACAGTTTGGGAAACTCTGGACTAACTGACCGACTGACTGCCTGACTCACTTAGTCAATGACTGTCAGATTGACTTACTGAGAGACCGACCAACTGACTGACTATACGATTGACTGATTGATTGATTGATTGATTGACCTAGTGACTGCATGACTGACTGGTTGATTGACTAACCGACCGACTGGTTTATTGACCGACCGACTGACTCACTAATAGACAAGTGGCCGATTACGTTGTTGGCGAAGATGATAAGCAGTCAGAGGCAGATCGAGAGAGACAGACAGACAGACAGACAGACAGACAGACAGACAGACAGACAGACAGACAGACAGACAGACAGACAGACAGACAGACAGACAGAATGAAAAAGAGAAACATATTCCGTAAGTTCTCAGTTTTTCGACCAATATCTTCGCTTCCACATCATCACCTGCCTTTGTTACCTCAGGCTTGCGACTAAAAATTAGTGTCATCTTTCGAGAATTCGTATACCCTAATTCATCCAATCCTTCCCACCCTATGAATCGGCGCTGTGCGTTTGCTAGCGCTTCTTAATAAAGAAAATACTTACTTACTTACTTACAATACAATACAATACAATACAATACTAATCCATCAAATCCTCTCCCTTCCAATCTTTCTTGGCCTAAAATAAACCCATCATAGCAGCTGATCTGCCTTCTCTCTCTCTCTCTCTCTGGTTTCTCTGGCAATGGACTTCGATCTCTGGACAACCCCTCTGATATGACGCAGCTCTCGTGAATAATCTGCTGCCCTGCGCTTAGCTTTTAAGTACAGCGCTTTAGAAATTTGGCGTTTACGATTACGATTACAGAGAGATGACGGTGGAGTTATTATAACTCTTATTACTACGCATTTGTTAGGCACCACAATCGATGGCGTTGAGCAATTGTGAGTACAGGACTTGCTCAATGCCCTTACAGTAACCGTACTCTCTTTGTCCGCAAGGCGAACACTCTAACCAATCATAGACAGTGTCCCACTACTTATAACAAATAAAGGTCTCTAAGATAGAACGAGCTCTTACTTGTATTAACAAAGTTTAACGTTGTCATATAAGACATCAAAGCGCTCTTAATAATTGACTATCGCGTGGAACCAGAGTTTAACGACATCTTATGTCAACAAAGGCCGTTGACGTCGACAGGAAGTATTTTGGTATACGAGTAATATATCTCTTTTCTTTAGAAGTAATCGGCTATTATAGTAGTAGTAGTTTCAGTTTAATGACACTATGTGATAACAAAGATCATTAGCGTCGCCCTCCTGCTTTATCCACACTTGGGACTGGCACTGCAGTAATCAGCCCATCCTTCATCAACTTGCTTTTGCAAAATCACTAAATTGATTTGGGCGATTTTTATTATTATTGTTAATCCAAAGTTTAACGTCGTCTTTGACATCAATGGCCGTTGACGACAATTTATTAATATATAATAATATATATATACATTGGTTCACACCGTTTTGAAGGTGTCTAACGCAAGCGCTCTAACCAGTCGCAGTAGTAATCCATTGTTTAACGACATCTTATAGCTACAAAGGACTTTGACGTCTTTAAAGTTCATTTTCAATATCTTTCTTCCATCAGTTTCGTTTGCTTCTGTCCTGATTTTTTTGACCAGTTGTTTATCGTGTCACATGTTTATATAGGTTCGAATGACGCCGTTTTAAAGGTGTCTAAGGCGACCGTTTTTATATATAACCAATCGCTACTAAAAGCTGTAATATGCCAAACTAATTTCGGTCGACGTCAACGGCCTTTGTTACCATAAGACGTCGTTAAACCCTGGATCCTATCCCGTGTCCCACTGAGTAGGTGAGTGCTTACTCGGTCGAACGGTGAGCTGTGCACTCCGGAAGGCGAATCCGTGTAAGTTGGTGGCGGCACAGATGTAGAGTCCTGAGTCCGGATCTGTGACGGAGTGAAGGACGAGTTTGCTCAGGTAGGTTCCGTCCTTCTGGGCGAGTACGACTCCCCTCTGGAGGGCGATGAACTTCTGACCGTGGACAGAGATCGTTGTGTTACGGTATCTCTGGTCATGGGGGTAGTCGACCCTCTTCAACCACTAGACAGAGTAGATCAATGAATCGGTTGTCAATCGATAAATAGGTGATTACGATCATCAATCAATCAAATGATCAGTAATCGATAATAAGCCAACTGCGATAGCACTGCACCAATCAATTAATCAATCAATAACTCGATTGATAACTTGCTGAATGAATGAATAAGTCATTCAACACAAAATTCAATCAATCAATGTTTCAATCGATAAGTCTATCAATCAATTGACCTTGTCATTGTTTAAGTAATAATATTGTAAATCAGTCAATAGATTCATGAATCGATAATTCAGTCAATCGATAAATAATTGAATCAAACAGTTGGCTACGCCTACATTAAATTTTAAGACTTTCTGTTCGCTAGCACCCTTCGTAGTTTCAAATACCTACACAAAGCATATACCAGGTAATGATTGTGCCCACAAAGCTGAGTTCGAAAGTGTTGTCCCACCAGAATATCCACCTAAGTGCCTTCCAAATCTGTAAGGTTCTGAAGTTACAGAACCACTTGAATAGTAGCTAAAGAAAAGCAAGTTTGCAAGTACTAGCGATATGTAGCTTCAGGTAAAACTTCTGCCTACCTGTATGTGAGGTTGAATGTTGCTCTTCATGTGGCACTGGAAGGTAACGGAGGCACCAACTAACACAGTCACGTTCTCTAAGTATGGAGGAATGAACTCAGGAGTATCCGAAAAACGGGCTAATTAAACACCACATAACATTCATTTTCAACCAATAACACAGCAACAACAACAACAACTACTACTACTACTACTACTACCACCACTTCTACAAAAACTACTACTACTACCACGACAACCATCAATAATAATAAAATAATAATAATAATAATAAAATAATAATAATAATAATAATAATAATAATAATAATAATAACTCGTGTGTAAAGCTCTCCATAGACACCCATTAAATCAAATCCAACGACGCTATATAATCATTAACCGCGTTCAATCGTTGATGCAGAGGTATTCAATTCGTCGGCGTTTAACAATAACAGGATCGATTTCTCTACATGAGCTCGAATAATAATAATGATAATGATAACAATAGCCATAAAACTAACAACAACGACAACAGCAACAACAATAATAATAATAATAATAAATATTACTATGACTACTACCACTACTACTACCACTACTACTACCAACACACTACAGCTACTAGTACTACTATATACTAATACTACTATGTACTACTATTGCTAGCACCACTACTGCTACTACTGCTACTACTATACGCTACTGTACCGTTAATACCACTACCGCTACTACTACTAATAATAATATTAAAACTACTACTATTACCACCACCACCACTATTACTACTACCACTTCTACCACTAAATCTACAACTATGACAACTACTACTACCGCTACTACTCTTGCTAACACTACTATGGCAACAACAACTGCTATTACAACTTCTACAACAACGAAGCAACCTTGGTAGCAAAACTTACATTATTGTAGGAGTGACCTACAGAAACTATTTTGAATGGAAGGTATTAGAAAATCAGAATTTGACTTCATTCATCTCTCATCGATATATAATCTGTGTTTGCAATTAAATGATGACGGTGACGACGACGACGAGGAAGAAGAACTGATGCAGATGACGAGTGATTGACTCTCCGTGGAATATGACGCCAAATGGCCCTAACTCAGCCCTTCACCCTCTCGGGTCGGTTATAGAGTAACAATGCGAGATAGGAGACTAAAACGGTGCCCTGTTGTTGGATAACTGTGATCGTGTGTACGTCACAGCCGAAGGAGTATTATTGTAGTATATAATAGTACTAGTAGCTGTAGTGGTGTTAATAGTAGTAGTGGTAGTAGCAGTAGTGATGTGATCTCGGGATCACATGTCTGAAGAATTTCTATGAAGGGGAAACAACAGTTCTATCTTCATCTTTGTGCTTCTGAGGGGTTTACATAGGAGGGTCTAAACAGCTGTTACCTTTATCCTTGTTACCTTTACAGACGGATCTCCAGATGAGTTGCCTTTACGTTTGTTACCTTTACCTTAGTTACCTATTCCTTAGTTAGCTTTATCTTTGTAATCGTTACCTTTATTACCATAACCGTAACTTTATTATCTTTACCTTTGTTACCTTTACCTTTGTTAGTTTTCCCTTTGTTATATTTTCCTTTCTTACCTTTACCTATACCTTTGTTACTTTTATCTTTCCACAAAAGTAGAGTATATGTTTACCTATGACTTCGAGCGTGTAGGTGAAGTTGATCGATCCAGCCCGGTTTTGAACCCAACACATGTACCTCCCGCTGTCCTCCTCCATCAGGTTAGACACCTTGAGGGTGTGCCTCAAGCCCTGCATGTCCCCACTTCCGGTCTCCGGGACGTTGTGCATGACCCGCCCGTCCTTGTACCACGTGACCTGAGGACGAGGAGAGCCCTCGGCTCGACATCGAAGACGGACTGTGCTTCCAACTGGTTGAAGGATTGGCTCATCACGCATATGCTCCGACCGAAACGAAGGAGCCTCTGTAAGCCGAGAAAAAGAAAATGACGGAGTTACAGGCGCTGACTTATCTATCCCCGCATAAGATACGTATCGGTGTAATTTATGTGTAGCCAGGAGCTGGTGAATCTAATCCATGTTATTCTGTTTTTAAATCTAACCTAATATTTTATATTCAAATCTACGATTCTCTAATCTATTATAATCTAATATTTTCTAATGTAATATTTTCTAATCTATTCTCTTTTAATCTAATCTACTGTATTCTGTTTTTATATAATCTAATCCATTATATTCTATTCTTTTCTAATGTAGACCTAATTATGCTCTCATATAAAATGAAACGGAATCACACTAGACTCATATTGAGATCAATCCAGTTCATGGAAATACAATAAATTCTTATCATAAAATATGCGTAAGCTGCCCACTATGTATTTACCAATTGGCTCTAATAAAAGGTATTCTTACTTACTTACTAATTTCATGGTATCGATTTATTCTTAACAAGTTTGACTTAAATTTTAGTTATCTATTTACTTTTATTTTTTAATTTTTAGTTGTCGATTGATGTTTATTAAATTCTATTTAATATTTAGCAATCGATTTATGCTTATTAGATTCGATTTAATTTCAATAATCAATTAAAAATGCTTACCGTCTGGTTGGTGTGTTTCGTCTAATTCGCCAGAGGGCAGCACAGTCGTGTTTGATTGCGCTGTCAACAGATGGCAGAAACATCACGTAATAATACACAGTGGGATACGAACAAAGTTAGGCCTATGCAACAATTAATGGGGCACTTCATAGCGTAATGGTAAGTGGCTGGACTGTCAATCGAGAGATGTGGGTTCAAATCTCCGCTAGGGCAGACATTTCTTTCCTGATTTCTGCTCAGCCTGCGTTCCCTAGCCAATTCAGCTGTTGTGACCGTACTCTGTCGGTGGGAAGATGAGATGGTGAGGGAGAGGACTGGCCACGCGCATATGCCGAGGCCAAGAAAATAAAGTCGCTAAGACTTCGTACTCTAGGCTCCCTCTCAAGGCTAATTAAGGGACTGCTTTTCTTTTTCTAATGACAAACACATAAATAAAAGCACTAATAGATTTGAAAATTACTCATAAGTGTGAGAATGGACAAATACATCAATTGAACAGTCAGCAATTCATTCAGTCGATCAAGCATATAACCTAGGCCTATTAGTGTGTTAGAATCAGGCGTAATTTTCGAGGGGGTTCCGAGGGGAATTTGTCCTCCCCACTTACTAGAGTCTAGACCAAAGTTACTCCTCTCCCTGCGGTGATTTGACGTGTAGATCCGATTCCATGAAATTTAAAACATTAAAGTTTTTGCGATCTCACGGTCCAAACAAGAACTCTGTTTTATCGAACGTCACAGCTTACAGCGGTAACTCAATATCGCCTGCCCGCGGACAAGAAAGTTTAGAATAAACCCAGAGTGAATCTGCATTGACGATTCTTTTTCGGATTGTTTACGGAATTCGATCTGTCAACGAGGTTCCTTCCCACACCATTGCCCCACGCTACGTCAGTCTATTCTCCCACTCGCCCGCCACCAATCACCCGCTTCTGCGGGCGTCTCAGCGGGGGATCTCGGAAGAATTCTTAGGGTTTGTTTGTTGGTTTTGACATTCAAGATGGCCGTAATAATAATGTGCAACGGGTTACTGCAGGAAAGGAATTTCACGCCAAGCAGTGAAGATCTCTATCGGCTGAGTAGATATCTCGAAAAGGTCCTACATCAATTTCATTAATTAATTAATTAATTTAATTAACGAGTGAGCACATTAATTAAGAATTAGCTTGAGAAAAATAAAATAATCATTCCGATATGGACTTGTGTACATTGGCGTCAGGTCGTGTAGTCTCAAGTGATTCATGTGCTCGACTCTCAAGCCAGAAGTATGGGATTCGATTCCGTGCCAAGACTGAAAGAGATCTGTTCCAGTGGTTAGCGTGCTGGACTGTCAACCAAGAGTTCGGGGGTTCAATGGCAGAAATGGCCATGGTGGAAACCTGGTTCGAGATTTCTGCTTTGTCTGCATCCCCAGCCAACTCAGCTATGAATACGCTGACTGTACACTGTTGGTAGGAAGATCAGACGGCAAGGAGAGGACTGACCAACGCCATCATATGCCGAGGCTAAAAAATCAAGTCGCCAAGACTGCATACCCATAGCTGTACCCTTCTTCTTCTTCTTCCTCCTCCTCCTCCTCCTCCTCCTCCTCCTCCTCCTCCTCCTTCTCCTCCTCTCCTCCTCCTCCTCCTCCTCTTCCTCCTTCTAGTCCACTATCATCCCTATATAAATATAGAAATTGGCCACAATCATCCTTCTTTAGCGGAAAGATGAGACGTTAAAACCCGGCATATAAGGATGACCAAATAGCAACAAAGACTGTTCACGTCGACAGAAATTATTTTGGAATATTTACAGCTCTTGGTCGTCGTGCTTTAACTTAACTGCTCGTGTACATTAGTTAAGCAACAGAACGCGGTTGATAAATATATAGCTTTAAATGAAAGCATTTCACAGGTGTCCAAGGGAAACGTCAAACACGTTGCCTTTTTGTATAAGACTTCTCGAATTTTAAGTTCGACGTGAAAAGAGGAACCCCATTTGGAGCAGTTCGACAGTTTAACGATATCCTAACGATGTTGCGAAAATTATTTTGCAGTTGTACGATTTATAAAGCACGATTCGACTAAGCTGTTGGTTGGTTAGTTCCTGTTTAACTACGCTGTGTCACAAGATAGACAATTAGCCTCGTTGTCGTCGCCTTTTGCCAACATTTAGACACCTGTAAATCGGTTCTTTCACACATTATATATTTGTGATTTGAATTCAATGGATAATAAGTTGAGAAACTCTGCACACATATCGTACTCTGGCAGTGCCAGTTACAAGCCTGGATAAAGGAGGAGGGCGACACTAATGATCTTTGTTATCACACAGATTCGTTAAACTGAAACTACTACTACTAATCAATAATAAGCGTAAAGAATACTAATGATAGCAAATTACATAATATTAAATAGTGATTACTGACTTTTCTGTTACTTTTACCTGCAGCATCTGGTTCGTAAATATCACATATGGTTTGGCTTAGTTTATGTATTAGATTGCGAAATACTGCAGTACTGTAATTTCGTTCAATCGCTTGCTCATCTATGACAACAATTTTATTGATTAGTTAGTATTTAATAACGCGTGTCACAACAACAATGATTAGCGCGCCCTCCTTTTTTATCCAGGCTTGGAACCGACACTACCAGAATACGGCAGTGACGGAGTTTCATAACAAAATGACAACTTTTCATCTTTATGACAGCGAATGTGGTCGTTGCTCTTTTATTCCCTTTGTGTAACGTCGACTTTACCTTAAATCTTACTGATTCTTTTCACAACGAAGCCGTCTTAGCACGAAATTATGATAAATACAGCAAAGGATGAAGGTATGTAAGTAGTTTGTTTTACGACGTTGTGTCATAAAAAAAGATGATTAGCGTCGCCCTTTTGCTTCTTCTGGGTTTCGGACTGGCACTACCAGAGTGAGGGAAGTGGTAGAGTTACGCGGAGTTTTAGATTAGTTACTGTTTAAAGACACTGTGTCATAACGAAAGAGGAACTTTGAAGTACTTAGTTATGGATCAAGTGTTTAACGACATCTTATGGCAACAAACTGTTGACGTCGACAGAAATTGTTTTGAACAATTCTCATCGTTCGTCTGCATAATACAGCTATCAGCTGGTGATTTATGATAGCATCGGATGACAGAGTGTTAAACGGGTGTGATGGTCATTAGAAAATCAATGACACAAATGGCCGTGCACTGTCGATAGAATTTAGCTGCAGAGAACGATCCAGAGTTTAACTTATGGCAACAAAGCCCGCTGACGTCGACAGAACTCAGTTGTGTTTTTACCTGTCCTATGAAATAAATGAAAATCGCGAAACCTACTGCAAGAATAAATTGCGCACTTATACGGAATTGATAACCTTAAAAGAGGTGTTCAAAGGAGCGCTCCTTTTCATTGCTATTGTGTGAATCATATACAAATGGAACGCTGTTGAAGAAATGAAAAACTCAAGCTAGGGCATTAAAACCCAAGATCACCTAAGGTAGTTTTTCTGCAAACTTTTGGAAATTAATAGACGAAGAATTCTGCCGTTTATATTATCTCGTCATCTGGCTATAATTTTAAAGTATCGAACATATATAGCACCTGCACACACTGTTTTAAAGGTGTCCAATCACATTCAGTAATATTTTACCAGCGTTTAACCTCTTGTGGCCACAAGGGCCGTTGACGTCGAAATTACCTGACCCGTTACTTGAGAAAATTTTCCTCATAGTTCAAACGTCGAAAATATGGTAATTATAGCAAAGGCTGGCATCTATTTTAAGGTGTTTTAGTTTATTTAACCTAACCTTTGACCTTTAGCTAGCTTTATGACAGGGAATTCTGTAGTTAGCATCCAGTGTTTAGTGACATTTTTGGCTGCCAGAACCATAGATATAAATACTTAACCATCCCTTACCTGACAATTAATCCACTCTCAACAGAACTTTAGCTAACTACGCTTCATCAAAAGCCTGAAGTGGAACTATTTTGAAAGTGGTTTTAAACCTATAGCGCACCAGATAAGCCGATGAAAAGCAGCTGTCGAGAAATTTGTGTCATTCGATCGTTGCAATAACTCTTCGTCTTTCGACAACGAATTTTTCTTCGGTTGCCTTAAATCTAAGAGTCTGCCGACAGTTGAAGAGAGTATAAAAACAAGTGGCTGTGAAAACGTCTTATAAAACGTCCACTGGCTGATCCGACAGCGCACATTCTTTCTTTGGTTCTCTGCCCTTAGGCAGGTTCGTATGTCCAACGGCGCCATTCCTCTCGATGTTGAGCTTCCGCTTTCATCTGTCTGTAGCCGTCCCTCTTTATTGTCCAGTCTAGAAACATTGTTCTTGGTCTTCCTCTTGTCTTTTTCCCTTCCATTCTACCCTCGATGATATCTCGTAGCAGGGAATTTCCTCTCATTATATGGCCAATCCATCTTCTTTGACGCTCTCTGATTGTCCTCATCATGGATCTCTCCTCTCCCACCATTTGCAGTACTTCGTCATTTGTCTTGTGCTCTGTCCAGCTGATTCTCTCCATTCTACGCCATATCCACATTTCGAAGGCTTCTATCCTTTTGATGTCCTCCCCTCTTATAGTCCACGTTTCAGATCCGTATAGAACCACACTCCATACCAGCGTCTTAACCATTCGCTTCTTCAGATTCCTATTTACTTTTCCTCTCAAGAGCTCCTTTCTTTTATAGAATGCATCTTTTCCCATGGCTATTCTTCTTTTTATCTCCGCATGGCACTTCACATCCCTCGTAACCATACTTCCTAGGTAACAGAATCTCTCAACTTGTTCGACGACCACTCCATTTACGGTTATTCTAACTTCTTTTTCTTCTCTTTTGCTTATCCTCATGACCTTTGTCTTCTTGGTATTTATTTTCATTTCGTATTCTGTTGAGATCATATTCAGGCGATCCATCATTCTCTGCAGTCCTTTTTGGCTTCTTCTAACATTGCCTGATCATCCGCAAATCTCAGCGCTTTCACCAACCTACCCCCAACCTTTATTCCCTCGTTCACTTCTTCCATCGCCTCCCGTACAAGCTCTTCGATGTAGATGTTGAAGAGTATTGGAGAGAGCGGGCATCCTTGCCTCACTCATCTGCCTATTCTTCCCGGCTCTGAGTATTCACCATCTATTCTTATTTTTACTTTCTGTCCCATGTACAGGTTTCCAATAAGTCTTCGCTCTTTCCAATCCACCCCTATTCTTCGTAATGCATGCATTAATTTCCTCCAATCCACCCTATCGAAAGCCTTCTCATAGTCGACGAAACACACATAGACGTCCTGGCCATGCTGGAGACTTCTTTCCGCTAGTATCCTCACCGCTGCAATTGCATCTCTTGTTCCTCTTCCCTTTCTAAAACATAGGGGACCAAATTTTACCGTGGTCGAAAGGTAAGAAACTTAACAGTGGCCTTAGAGGACAAAATTTTACCGTGCTCGAAAGATAAGAAACTAGTCTTAACAGCGGTCTAAGAGGACCACAAAGTTTACCGTGGTCTAAAGGTATGAAATTTTATCGTTATCTAGGGGACCAAATTTTACCGTAGTCTGGGGGAATTTAACCGTGGTATAGGTGACCAAATATTACCGTGGCAGAGGGGGTGCCAAATTTTTCGTGGCCTATAGGGATGACGAAGAGGATTGGATGAAGAGGAGGGTGAAGGAATAATTCTGGAAGTGGCGAGGAGAGCAGATGGAAGGGGAAAACAAAGGATTAGAGAAAAATAAACAAGTAGCCGTGTGCTGAGCAGATGTATAAGCATTGTTGGACATGGTAGCCGATTGGTAAGAGCGCTCGCCTTGTAACGCTGAGAGTACGGGTTCGATCCTCCTCCCCTGACACGGTCACTGTGTAGGAAGTCCTTCAATCACAGCTGCATTACCTGTGATTTCTTAATCATTAATTACCTGAGACCGATCACCTTAACTACCTGTCAGGTTAACCTGTGTCATGAGAAATCATTGGCGATGCAGTAATAAATGCATCGGGGACGAAATCGTGTGAAAACAATGCGTGTCGAATAATTAATTCGCAGCTGAGCGATTGTCTTAACGAACGGAGACGAATCTTAATAAGATTTTCGTCTCATCAACTTGTCATCCACATCCTTCTCATCTGCATAACAAAGCGCGTCTTCGGCCATTTTCAACAGCTTCTCCACCACCCAAAACCAGATGCATCCAATCCTGCTCTGTATCTCTGCCTCTCTCTGTCTGTCTCTCTCTCCGCCTACCTGTCCGTCTCTCTCTCTCTCCGTGTACCTATCTGTCCGACTGTCCATCTGTCACTCGCAGTTTGTCTGTCTGTCTTTCTGTCCTTCCATATATCCTCATCCGTCCGTCCTTTCGTAGTCTGTCCTTTTGACTATCTCTGTCTGTCTGTCTGTCTGTCTGTAGGCCTATGTCTGTCTGTCTGTCTGTCTGTCTGTCTGTCTGTCTGTCTGTCTGTCTGTCTGTCTGTCTGTCTGTCTGTCTGTATATATGTCTCTCCTTCCGTATATCTTCCGTATATCTTTCGTTCTTCCGCTGTCTGTCTATCTGTCTCTTTGTCTGTCTTCCAAAGTTTTCCTGTGTCTGTCTGTCTGCGTGTCTGTGTTTTTAGATAAGCGGCCATCGAACTGCAGTTTACCTTAAGTCTAAAATTCGTGCGAACTTCTTGAACTAATTTATGTGCGCGTGAGAGCAGATCGCACACGTTACGGTAAGATTTGATGGATGTTGAACAGCAGACATGAACAGACAACCGACAGCGAGAAATGACCGCTAATTTTATTCTATCAATTACAACTTGACATCAACTGGATTTTATAAACAACGTAAATTCAAACACAAAACTAACCTTTAACCTCATAAGTAACCCTAATGCTAACCAAATAAGTAACCATAATGCTAACCAAATAAGTAACCCTAATGCTAACCAAATAAGTAACCCTAATGCTAACCAAAACTAAACGTATATCCCGAAACTGTACACCAATTTCCCAACCAGCTTAGAATCTCAATAAGAAGTTAACAAAGTTAACTCAGAACTTGCTTGGATTCAAACCGCATCTAATGCTTGAAAATCCTTCCCCTTCGCCTCCGCTTTGTTGAGATCGCTTCTCAGAAGATATGTTTCAGAGGTGCTATGAAAATTCGACCAATCTATACTCAAAAATAGCTCTTGACACAAATCCTCGAACTTTAACGTAAAATCAAATTAAACACTCACGCTATCATGCAACGACCATGTCATGTGTACTAACAGCAAACGGTCCAACGCAGGGTTGTCTTACTCTGCCCAGTGCGATTGTATCTTTGCGGAATAGAGGTGCTAAGTTGGAAGCGATTTTGGTTGACCTTTCACACGGGGTCAATCGAGGGCAGGAACCTTTCGCCCAAGTTTAAACGAATCATTAGATCGGTGAAATTAACCGCTTCATTACAGATGACGACTGAATTCAGTTTGCTTAATCAACATCTGTCAGGGAAAAAGTCTTTCACACAAACATTCATTCACTCATTCATTCATTCATTCAGTCAGTCAGTCAGTCAGTCAGTCAGTCAGTCAGTCAGTCAGTCAGTCAGCTAGCCAGTCAGTCAGTCTTTCGTTAATTCTTTCGTTAATTTATTCATTCATTCCTCAATCATTCAGAAAGTAATTAAGTCTCTCATTCATTCATTCATTCATTCATTCATTCATACAGTCATTCATTTGGTCATTCAGTCAATAAATCTGGTTGGTAAGTTGCTGTTCAACAACGCTGTAACATAACGAAGATGATTAGCATCGCCCTCCTCCTTTCTCCAGGCTTAAGACTGACACTGCGAAAATACGGGCAGTTGCGGAGTTCAGATAATTGTGTTTTGAGGCGACGATGCTATAATTGCCCTGTTACATCATGCAATCTCCTTGCTGCGTGCCAATGACTTCGTCAAGGTTATTTCAACGGACTTCTCCAAGGCTTTTTATTCAGTTCGCCATTCTTCTCTCATGACAAAGCTGTGATCACTAGAACTGCCGGATAAAATCTTCAAGTGGTTAAATAACTACTAGGGGTCATATCACAAAATTTGTGGGTGGGCTGTCACAAGTTGCCTTTATAAATGCGAGTGTAGTACAGGGGTCGGTGCTTGGCCCTACATCGTTCGTGTTTGGAGCATCAGATCTCCACCCGAAACACTCCTATAATTTGTCAATTAAATATGTTGAAGCCTCTTACTTACTAGTTGGCTCATCCAGTTAGGAGACTGTACTTGATGAACTCACGCATATTACTCAGTGGACTAAGGAAAATGATCTAAAGCCTTATACTAGCAAATCGCAAGAAATGGTCATTGTGAGAGCGGGAAGGAGGTGCCCCGCGATCCAATAACATCACTGGTTGTAGCCGGGTGGACTCAATGCGAGTGTTGGGCGTTACCATAAGATCTGACCTTAGGATGGCCAAGCACCTCGAGGAGACCATAGCATCTTGTGCCTCATCAATGTATGCTCTTAGTGTGTCCTTCCAAGTATCGCCATGCGTGAAGTCGCTCGGGCGACCACCAGAGCCCATCTATTGTATGCCTCCTCTGCATAGTGGGATTTTACTAAAGCAGATGACAGGGATAAGACAGAGGCCTTGCTAGGTCGCTTGAGGCGCAGAGGATTTTTACCTTCCTCCGCCCTCAGCGCTAAGGAAGTGGCAAGGCAGCAAGAGGAGCGTCTATTTAGAGCCGTTTGCATGGACCAGAACCAAGTTTAATTGGTATCTTTTCAGCATTGCGCTCAGATAGCTACGACCTTAGGCCTCTTCCTCATGGGCTCAAGCCTCCAGATAAAGATGATCGTAATTTTATTTACAGGGCCTTAAACAGAAATGCATATTAAATTAAAGTCCAATTAGTCTCGTGTGCCTTGTGCTCGCTCACGTTTTATCAACATGAATTCTCTCTTGTACAGCTTACACGATTATTATAACTCTCTCATTTTTTCTCATGTTTGCCTGTGACAACATTGCATAGCGAATATTGTATTGCATTGTATATATAAATGGGGCACGGTCTTAGTAAATGGGAATACATATATGTGTATTCCAATGTTTAACGACATCTTATAGCAACAAAGGCTGTTGACGTCTCTAAAGATTTTGATATATTTCAGTTCATTTTAATAGAACTGTCGTCATCAGTTTTCTTTCGCTTCTCTCGTCATTGACTCTGTGTTTGACAGGCTGTTGAGATAGCGATATTTGACAATAGGTTGTTGTCAATCTTTTATAATTTATAGATTAATATTTAAAATGCATATTTTGTATATACACACACACACGCACGCACGCACGCACGCACGCACGCACGCACGCACGCACGCACGCACGCACGCACGCACGCACGCACGCACGCACGCACGCACGCACGCACGCACGCACGCACGCACGCACGCACGCACGCACGCACGCACGCACGCACGCACGCACACACACACACACACACACACACACACACACACACACACGTATGCATTATTTTTATTTAACCATTTGACTTCTTTTCCTTTTGCTCTTTGACCTTAAGGCTCTTTTTGACCATATCGGTTCTTTTCTATTTGCATTTTCTTATTTTTTTATTTTTTATTTGACCATAAAAAGCTATTTTTCCTTTCTGAGATTGTCAATTTATGATAAAATAATAATTAATGGGAAGATCGCGTCCCACTTCTATATAGCATCGTTTACCAGCCTTTTAAAGGTGTGTCAGGAGAACGCTCTCTCAATAAGCTATGATGTCTAATGCCTATAATTATAACAACGGTTGAACCCGTTTATAAGGTGTTAAATGGAGCATTCTAACCAATCGGCTACCGTGTCTAGTGCTTATTTATTTATTTATTTATTATAATTATTTTTTTGCTCCAAGGTACATATGATCCCTCGGGTACTTAAATATTAATTAATTAATTAATTACTTAATTATTATTATTATCATCATCATCATCATCATCATCATCATCATCATCATCATCATCATCATCATCATCATCATCATCATCATCATCATCATCATCATCATCATCATCATCATCATCATCATCATCATCATCATCATCATCATCATCATCATGATAAATACCGACTATCTAGCAATGTTTCTGGGTACTTACAGGTGACGTAGACATAGTACTTGAAGTCGATACTTCCAAATCCGTTCGTAGCGCGACAGAGGTAGACGCCCGTGTCGGAGAGTTCAAGGTCACGCACCTGGAGTGACCCGTCCCTCTTCGTCCTGAACCTTTCCCAACCGAGGTGGATCGTACTCCCGTTCTTCTGCCACTCGATGAAGGACTCTGGATCGGAATCCGTTGGACAGATCAACCTCATTGTCTCGCCAACGCCGAACACCTGTTCGCGCTGGTATTTGACGCGCAGTTTCGGAGGACCTGTGGTAAGAGCGTCAAAGACATCTGCATCAGCAACTTCGGCATCATCCTTACCCACCACTCTCGCCATCACCACCAACACTACAACCAACCCTAACGACACGACACCACAAACAGCTACACCGTGCACCACCACCACACCAACAAACACCATCAACACCATCGACCACCACCAACACACCCACCAACCCTAACCACACCACACCACCAACACCAACACCACCTCGAACGCCAAAACAACCATCACCACCACACCAACAGCACCGCGCACCAACACCAGCAACCACCACGAACACCACCACCAGCACCACCACCACCACTCCCACAAATACTAGTAACTGGTTCAAGGCTGTGGAATTCGCCGCAAAGTTCCGTTGGTTCTGTCATTTCTTGGAACTCATTCCGGTCTAAACTTAAAACTAATCTCTTTCCACTTGGAAACCCACTGTAGCCGGGCTTCTATTGTTCCATGATCTATCGGAGTTCGATCTGGCTTCTCCAATCCATTGTGATTTTTTATTGCGATTTCAAATTATGAACATTGTGAACATTGTGAACATCATGAACATTGTGAACATTATGAACATCATGAACATTATGAACATTATGAACATTATTGCTCGTGGCGCTTTGGTGTGAAAATTCCGGCACAGTATCAAATGCTGTAGTCGGGAGCGCCTCTGAGTAGTAGTTGACTTCGAAGGCGCTATAGAAATATCCGGAATAAATAAATAAATAAAATAAATTATGAACATTATGAACACGGCGCTATATAAGTCATTAGATTACGTATTGATGTGAAATGCTACGTAGAAATCATAACTTTCTCAGCGCTACACAAAAGCCGCATCAGGCAAACCAGCTTATCACCGGCGTTATGACCCCGGTCAGAATCCGCTGGTGAAGAATAGATTAGATTAGAAACACCCCCACCGCCACAACCACGCCCCGCCGCCGCCGCCGCCACCATACATACATACATACAAATACGTAGAGGTGTGTGCTCTTGGGAACCGAACGCAGCCAACCGTTAACATGCTTGGTGAAGCACGTGAACGCCAGTCAACGCTGGCTAATCGCAGAGGCCGCTAATAACGCCAGCTTACTGCTTAATAAGTGGATTAAGGCTAATCTGCCGATAATCACCCACTAAAACGGTGGGAACCTATACGTTTGGCTCCATTGAAACTAGTCCATGAAATGCAATGCAGTGCAATACTATGCAATGCAATATAATACAATACAATGAATACAATGCAATACCTTGCAATGCAATACAATGCAATGCTATGCTATGCAAAGCAATGTGAAACAATGCTAAAATGGATCATACATTAGTTTGTTGTATTGTATCATACTGCATCGAATAATAAGAAATCATATCATACTGTATTACATTGTGTTGCATGCATTTGATTGAATTGCATTGTTTTGATATATATATATATGTATATATATATATATATATATATATATATATCGTATTGTATAGCCATGCATTGTATCGTACTGCATAGTGTTGCATTGTATTTTAAATTATTCTCCTGCATTATTATTGCATTGTGCTGCATTGGATTGCATGGCATTTATTCTATTGTGTTGCAATGCTCATATGGATTTACTGCATTGCATTGTGTAGTATTAAATGGTATATTTGACTGTGTTGTATAATACAGCACTGTATTGTACTGCGTTTCATAGTATTGCATCGCATTGTATAACATTGCATAGTATACCATTGCATAGTATTGCATTGCACTGCATAGCATTGCATTGTATTACATCGCATTGATTGCATTGCATCGCATTGTATTGCATAGTATAGCATTGCATTGTATTACGTCGCATTGATTGCATTGCATCGCACTGTATTGCATAGTATAGCATTGCATTGTATTGTATTACAATACTGTTGCAAGTCAACAAGTCCAAATTTGTTTCCTGCACCCATTGAACGAATACAAAAACACATTGCACATACAATCGCCTCAGCCAGTTATGTTATGCCGAGGAACCGACTGATAGTCCATACATTACGATAAGAGCGCTACATCAGTTATCAGATCGACAACGCAGTTACACGAAGCATGAGGTAAGTTAGGGTAAAGCGGCCGATAAGTGGTTTGGAGTTTGGGAAGCGGAAAGGAAAATAATATACTAGCTCCATATAAATAAGAGTTTTTATAGGCAAGCGGAAAGTGAACAGGAGAGCAACCTTTGGGTTTACGTTGTGGGTGGAACATTGTCGATCCAGTTTGAAACACGGAGACACGGAACGATATATTTACAGGGTCGCAGGCAAATAAGAAGGGATGGAAACATACAGAGGATATATAGACAGGGTCAAAGACATATAAAAAGGCAAGGAGGCAAACACAGAAGCATATCTAGTAAGGTTCACAGGTAGATAAGAAGACAAGGAGGCATACAGAAAAGGATACTCAGAGAGTCGCAGACAGGTAAAAAAAATACGGAGACAACAATAGGATACCTAGAAAGGGTCACAGGCAGATAATTATGAAGATATGGAGGCAAATATAGAAGGATACCCAGAAAGGGTCACAAGCAGATAGGTCTAAGAAGACACGGACGCAAGCAGAAGGATGCAGACATATGCACGGTCACTGGCAAATATTGACGTTTCATATACCAAAAGAGACATGGAGAGACACAGAGAAGGATCGAGAGAGAGATAGACCCGTGTTTCGGATACTAAAAGAGACATGGAGAGACAGAGAGAAGGAGAGAGAGAGAGACAGACAGACAGACAGACAGACAGACAGACAGACAGAGACACAGACAGAGACACAGACAGACAGACAGACAGACAGACAGACAGAGACAGAGAGAGACATTGAGAGACACAGAGAAGGAACGAGAGAGAGAGAGAGAGAGAGAGAGAGAGAGAGAGAGAGAGAGAGAGAGAGAGAGAGAGAGAGAGAGAGAGAGAGAGAGAGAGAGAGAGAGAGACCTGTGTTTCGTATACTAAAAGAGACATGGAGAGACACAGAGAAGGATCGAGAGAGAGAGACAGAAAGAGACATTGAGAGACACAGAAAAGGAACGAGAGAGACAGACCTGTGTTTCTTATACCAAAAGAGACATGGAGAGACACAGAGAAGGATCGAGAGAGAGACAGAAAGAGACATTGAGAGACACAGAGAAGGACAGAGAGAGAGAGAGACAGACAGACAGACCTGTGTTTCGCATACCAAATGAGACATGGAGAGACACAGAGAAGGATTGAGAGAGAGACAGAAAGAGACATTGAGAGACACAGAGAAGGACAGAGAGAGAGAGAGAGACAGACCCGTGTTTCGGATAACGAAGGGCCAAGGACTGTGCATTTCTCGGTCGGTCTTTTATCAACGCCTCAGGCGATTGATTCACTTCTGCCACTGAACACTGAACGACGATGGCAGATCTACGACAAGAACCAAATACTTATGAATCCGAACGATAGCATTCCCTCCAGTACAACAAGTACACGGTAACAACACAATACTGTGCGATGATATACAATACAAAATAATGCAATACAATTCAATTTAATAAAATACAATAAAATTCAAAGCAATACCAAACGATTTAATACAATGAAATAAAATTGAAAACAATGCAATTCAATGCAACGCAATACAATGAAATTCAATTCAAAGTTCAGTGCAAAACAACAATTTTTCATTCATTCATTCATTCATTAGGACATTTATATAGCGCCTCTTCAAGAGGGCTACTCAAAGGCGCTCCCGACTACAGCACGACTAAACAGTACAGTTTTTAATCTAGTGTATATAGTCATGTAAAATGTGTCAGATAAGATTCTAGGATGGAAGGATAGGGCTCTAGGAAGGACCCTATAGATAGGCAATTTTTGATGCAATACAGTATAGCAACGGACAAAACAATGTATTGCAATGCAATACAGCCACTGACAATACTTTGTAGCAAAACGTAATCAACTAATTTCTATAGCGCCGTAATAATACTGCACCGCAGTAACATCGTAATCCATTGGAGAGTATGCGTGCACGGAGTGTGTGTATGTGTGCCTGTCTCTTTGCGTGTGTGTGTGTCTGTGCCTACCTGTATGTGTGTGTACGTGTATGTCAGTGTGCACCTATGTGCGTGCGTTCGATCGGCGAGTTGTAAATAGCGAGCCAATTGCGACGGCGAGTAGAGAGTTTGAGTGGAAACGTTATTGGATTTTGCTTTGACGAAGCAATTCGGCAAATCAGAGCAACGGCATTTCTGCTGGCGTTTGGGGTGGGGTGGAAGAGAAACCCCACGGGTAGTGCGCGCTGCTGTTGTAACAGCCGTTCCCTTCCACCCTCCGCTTGTCTGATTGCTTCCATTGTGTCCACCGTTAACGACCTAATTCACCACGAAACGAAGTCTCAGCGACGTCTAAGCATTAAGCGCTGTTTCTTAGCGCTTTGCGTTGAATCCAAACGGTCTGCTTACTGACCGCTAAGCGTATTGCAGTAAGCGCTAAGTCTCTAAGCGATGATCGAAAACTGCTGTGGACTGCTGCACTAATAGCAAACGTGGAAACGGTAGAAACATTATGTAGTTTGGACCACTGATGTCGATTCATTCCAGAGGCCGTTTGCAAAGGGAAGGTTAGGTTAGTTGCTGTTAAACGACGCTGTTATATAACAAAGATTATTAGCCCTCCTTTTTGCCCAGCCTTGGGATTGGCACCACCAGAGTACGGGCAGTGACGTAGTTAAAAATGAGTAACGTCTCCCTCATCCCTAAAATATGTTTGGGACTGGCACTACTAAGGTTTGTGTAGTGACGAAGCCATTCTTATCGACTGTAGCAGTTTTAAGTGTTTAACAGCATATATCAACACTGTCCAAGCTGAACGAAATGAACGACAATAATTATAACGTTGGGAACAACTGAGTTAAAGGTGTTTAAACGGAACATGGCATTAACGTTAGTTCTCAGCTGTAAACGACATTTTCTGGCTTCCAAGGTCTATCGGCTTCTATCTCACCACGAGGCAAAAAATTATTTGTCTTTTGATGACCCTTTCCCCTACTTATACAACACCATTACTTATCTTAAAAAATACGACCTTCTTCCTAATTTCATCACAGCTTTGCAACACACAACTGATGGTCGGCTCATATCTCTCTTAATGTTTAAATTTTCACAGCGTATAAATCACACGCCATTAAAATAAAGAAATTAATTCGTCGATAATGCGGTTGGAAGTTTTGAAGTGAGCACTAGTATCATGCGAACACTATTATCTATTATTACTTTCTTAGTGAATGGAAATCAGATATTGTGAATGAAAGATGTATTAAAGAAACATAAAGAGATCTGCGCGAAACTGAGTATACTTAGACACCTTTAAATCAGCTGTACAGTAGGTTAGATATACAACATTTTCATTAAATCGTCAACTGTCGCAAGCCATCATAAGATGTCGATAAACTGAAGATTAATAAGACTAAGTCATCGCTTTAAAATTTCAACATAGAATAAGAATCGAATGTCATAATTATACTTATGATTATAATTACATTTAAATGTTTTGTGCATTTAGAACCGAAGTTGATTTTTTAATTCAAGATTTCTTGTGTGGAACAGTTGCTGCACAGCGTGGTTTAATTTGCATCATTCCACTTTATCATAATATGTGTATCATACACAGTGTTAGATGTATTATTTTAGGTCGTTAAACAATGAATAAGTAAGGCTTTTTCTTGTATTTTATTTATTTATTTTCACACCTTTTAATGTTGTCTTTCGGACGTTATACTCGTTTTCACTATATTATGTACATTAACTCCGCCTCTGCTTGTACTCTGCCAGTGCCAGTCCCGAACCTGGTAAAAGGAGGAGGCGACGCTAATGATCTTTGTTATCACACAGTGTCGTTAAACTGAAACTACTATACTATACTAATTATGTACATTTTGAAATTGTCGTCACCGGTCTTTGATGTCTAAGACTACCTTAAACCTAGGAATAAAAACGAAGAGGAGTTTGTTAACTACGTCACTGTTCGTAGTCTTCTAGTGCCAGTCCCAAGCCTGGATACAGGAGATGGCGACGCTAATCGTCTTTGCTATGACACAGTGTCGTTAAACTAAATACATACGACGAGTTGTTTTCCTTTCGATGTCAATGCCCATAGACAAAACAGCACAGTTGTTGTGGCCTAAAACCAGACATTGTGGTGCTTCCGTCAGTGGCGTCACTAGGGGGGTGAGGTGACACCTTCAGAGGGGGGTGACACCAATGTGACAAAATGACTGTCTAAGAATGTTTATTAAGAGTTTCAGCATAAATCAGGGACGTCGTTTGAAAGAAATTTCCAAAAAGGTCATGAAATTTTTTTAAGATGACGAATTCCTAAAAAAAGGTCATCACATTTGCTAATTTACTTTTTTGAACCTTTTAACGAGGGCGACACCATGACTTACCGCACTGGGTCACACCAGCCCTAGTGACGCCACTGGCTTCCGTTAAAGGTATTAGACAAAGCTGTCTGCTTTTTAAAAACTACACAGTTTATGTCTGCGAACGTTCTATAGCTGCAGTAATATCTCATCTTAGCAAGTACGCATTGGTGCTACCAGAGCCCTTGACGCTGAACTTCTAATAGAAATCGTGCGGAATTTCAAACGCTAAACCAGTCAATACGATTTGGATGCGCAATTTGTGTTTAACGACGCTCTGTCATATCAAAATGATTAGGATCACCCTCCTCCTTCAGTTAACTTTTAGACACCTTTAAATCGTTTGTTACAGACACTATATATAATGAATTTCGTTCAATCGCTAGTCTTATCTAAAAAAATCGGCAATTGGTTACTGGTGGGTTTTTAATACGCTGTGTCATAAGAAAGATTAGTGTCGCCCTTCTCCTTTCCAAGTCTTGGGACTGGCACTACCAGAGTATGGGCAGTCACGGAGTTACGCATACACAGATATCGAACTAGAGTTTAGCAACATCCTGTGGCAATAGAGGCCGTCGACATCGACGGTAATTATTCTGAACAGTACTAACCTGTCCATTGGCATAATACAGCATTAACCCCATTAACGAACCCAATAACAAACCGAGCGGGTTTATAACTGTCACTTTACGGGTGACAGTGTCTGGTGTCGCGTGCTGGGGTCAAAGGTGGGAGGGATTCGCTTTCACCTGCTGAGCGGGTGGCATAATCTCTCCCCTTTCTCTTCTTCCGTGCCCTCTTCTGGGAATAGGTCAACCACTCGTTCCAATTCCTCTTCAACGTTGCCTTTTCCCAACCCCCGCCTCCAATACATTTCCTCAGCTTCTTACGCGCTTGAATTACCCATTGCCACAAGGCGCCACAGAGGTACCCAAGTAAAGTGAGGTAAGGCAGCGTAGGGTAAGTTCGGATAGGGTAGAGTATAGGGGGTGTGGTATGTTATGGCATTGTATGGTATAACATTTCCGAGTAGATTAGGCACCGATAAATATTGCCAATTGTCGAACGTACTTTGAAGGGGGGCAGTGGCTATAGGGTCAAAAAGCAGCCTTAGGTTTTAGAGCTTTTCTTAGGTTTGCGTGCAGTGTTTTCTTGTTTGCCTCGATAGTTCGATAAGAATTGGATCCAACAGTTAGCGACATCTTGCGGCATCAAAGGCCGTTGTCGTCGATAGGATATAGTTTTTAAACAGTTTCAATGTTACCGTAGGTAAATTTTCTTTTTAATTTAATATAATCAGTAATGTTCAATGTCAATTGCTTCTGCAACATCTTATAGCTGCCATTGCCGTTAACGACCACAGTATTTTATTTATAACAGGCCCATTCGAGCATTCAGTGATTGAACAATATTACAAATATATAATGTCTGAAAGAAACGATTTAAAGGTGTCTAAACGGAGCGGCAATATTTGAGCGCTTTACGACATTTTGCGTACATTTCTCAGTTCTCCCGATAGTTCACTAAGTAAGTAAGTAAGTAAGTAAGTAAGTAAGTAAGTAAGTAAGTAAGTAAGTAAGTAAGTAAGTAAGCAAGTAAGTATATTCTTTATTAAGAAGCGTTAGCAAACGCACAGCGCTGTACAAGAAAGATATTGCAACATATTACTTCGTATTACCTATTACAAACAATATAACCAATTAAGAGAAAAGTTATTGCGAATGAATACATAAAATATACAAATTCATGTATCCAATAGTTTAGCGACATCTTGCGACAGCAGTGGGCAAACTTTTTCTGCTATGGACCGTATTACAATGGAAAAAACATGAGGCCGTGGTCCGTGGTTTGCCCACTGAAAGATTAACATAGAATTCCAGCTTTTCCCACGCAAGATTTAATTATTTAGCCAACATAAAACTACATAAAACAACATATGGCGTCAAAGGCCATTCACGTCGACTCAAATTTGGTGGATTCCACATGGAGTACCACTTTCGGAATGGTTATTTGCTTCTTGAAGACTCTGTGTAATAAGAAAAATATATTCTTAGTTTATGTCATCCTATAAATCAGTTTGAACGTTTCCTATCAATAATGGAAAGTAATAAGAAGCTAACCAGAAAGGCAGCCGTAGGTATGAAGTGTTAGCGATTTCGTTTTCTTAGCTTCGGCATATGAGGGCGGATGGCCATTCCTCTCCCTCGCCATCTCGTCTTCCAACAGATAGTGTATTGTCAGTGTACTCGTTATAGCTGAGTCAGCTAGGGGGTGCTGAAGTTTTAAACCCCCGACCTCTTGTTTGCCAGTCCAGCACTGGACCAGCAGGCTAACCACTAAACTGAACACCCCGTCTTTATTCTGCATTTGAACACCTTTAAATCATTTCTTTCAGTAAGTATATATTTGTAATTTTCTCTCGTTCGTTAGTTTGTATATTATTATAGTCTTGGTCTGTTAGTTGCAGTTTAACGACATGATTGTGTCGTATAAGAAAGATGAATAGCGCTGCCCTTGTCCTTTATGCTTGGGACTGACACTATGCAAGAGTACGGGCAGTGGAAGAGTTAGTAATACATGGATGGATGGATGGATGGATCGCGAGTTGAACGACATCTGATGGCAACAAAGGCCGTTGACGTCAATATGAACAATTCTGTACACTTTTCTCTAATAGATAACGCAATTGTATTGTATTGTATTGTATTTGGATATTTATAAAGCGCTTCTAGCGGGAGGGCCATTCAGAAGCGCTCCCAGTGCGAGAGACCCCGAGAGAAAAAGCAAGTTTTAAGAAACTTAAAAGAGGAAGAGACGTTACCTGAGAGAATAGAAGAACGAACGTACGGAGGAAGCTCATTCCAAAGAGCAGGGCCAATGGAGGCAAAAGACCTAGATTGAGCCAGAGAAGTCCTGACAATATATATATATATATATATATATATATATATACACATATATATATATATATATAATGTTAAGATATAGATTAGCAAATCTCGATATATATATATATATATAATGTTAAGATATAGTTTATCAAATCTCGATATATATATATATATATAATGTTAAGATATATAGTGTCAAATCTCGATATAATGCTATATATATACACACATATATATACATACAATATATATATATATATTGTATGAATATATATATGTATATATATATGTGTATATATATATATATTCCAGTGTTTAATGACATCTTATTGCTGGAGGAGCTTTGACGTCGACTTGACCATTCCAGGTTTACTGCCTCAGGCAGGTTCCAACATCAGACGTCGCCACCCTCCCGATTCTGAGCTTCTTTCACGAGTCTGCTGTATCCATCCTCCATCATCCAGTCCAACATCATCTGTCGTGGTCTTCCTCTTGTCCTCCTCCCCTCCATTGTTCCCTCTATGTCAGTTCTTAGTAAGGAGTCCCCTCTCAGCGTGTGTCATATATCCACTTCCTTTGCTTTCTGTTATTGTGCGTACGAAGGATCTTCCTCCACCGACCCTTCTCGTCACTTCTTCATTTGTCATGTGCTATCTCCAGCTAATTTGCTCCATTCTTCTCCAAATCCACATTTCAAACTGCTCCAGTCTTTTAACATCTTCCTTCCTTATGGTCCATGTCTCTGCTCCGTAGAGCACCACGCTCCACACCAGTGTCATTTACATCCACTTTTTCAGATTCATTTTCTTTTTCATCTTAGTAGCTCTTTCCACGTTGATCAGCAGAGAAAACTGCTAGTTTTGATTTGCAATATACACACGCGGACGCCTCCTCATCTTATTTTAGATATGAGTTGTTTAAAACGGTGTCTAAAACAATTATCAGAAACTGCTTTTAGAGAAGTACGCCATCTGGTGGTCTCGTCACGCATAGAGTTTCTTCAAAGCAGCGATTATTGCTCTTAAGAGAGTTTGATCAATCGACGGGAAAATTCGTCTAAGTCGCCGATTTATAGAATTCCTTTAGACGCAATGGTATCCGCGAAATCACGAATTACTATTCCAGGAAGCGGTCAATGTGGCTGTGAGTAATACGACGAACGATACTGCGACATACATCGAACAAGTCGAATAGAGACATACAGACAGACAGACAGGTACAAAGACAGACAGACAGAAACTGCGGCTTTTCCTAGAATTTGTCTCCATGCAGGCGGCGTGAATAACGCAGTGACGAAAACAGGCGGAGTACATAGACACGAATGACGCAGACAAGTATTTACAGAGACAAAGGCAGATACACAAGACCTATAAACGGAAAGACAGACAGACAGACAGTTACCTAAAGACGGACATTGGAACAGACACGAAGAATCAGAAGGAATCGAGCGCTGACTGAGCTCCGAGTCTGACTAATACAAATATAATTCACAGATTATATAGCGCCTTTTTTCATATTATGCAGATATACAATATTGAGCACAACGCTTTCCATACAACCGTCAGAAAACGAGAAACTTATAATATCACTAATATTCGTTGTTTAACGACATCTGATACTGTCTATGATACACATATTACTGGCCCAGTTAGCTACATCGGTAAGAGCGTTGGCTGCGCGTCTCGTGCGACTCTGTGTTCGAGCGCATGCGGACCGCGGTTCGCTTCCCGAAGGTGGCTTATTTCAGAGATTTAAATCTCGGGCTAACACGGGGACCTTAAATGGCGTGGCACCCATTCAAACGGGCAAGCGGTGGTTAAGGATCTCACCCGATCAATTCATTGAAAATGAGCAGGGTCGAGGCCATATACAGTCGCTATACAAAATCGTGAACATTAACATTTACATTTATATAACACTAGCAGGTTTACCCGGTGTTGCCCGGGTTATAAGTTTCAATCCCTGTAGCGGATAAGCAACAAATTTAGGTATATGTTTAAATGCGTGTAGCGAATAAGGAAGAAATTTAGGCGACCTGTGGGGGAGACTGCTTTGCAGTCTAGGCGTGGACTGACTGCTTAGCAGTCGCCCTCTGGCGACGACTGCTTCGCAGTCTCCCGTGGACTGACTGCTTCGCAGTCGAAGAGGGTGAAGCCGGCGTTGGCGGGTTCAAGAAAACGCCAGAAATCTAGCCCTCACTGCCCTTAGTAAAGCAGAGTCTTTGAACATACAATTTTGCTGTAAAACGATGAATATAGTTCGATTCGATCGTAATTAAATTTTTGTGCGAAAGTAAACAACGTCTTTATTTGCATTATTAATGACGTTGGGGAATACCCGCGCCATAAATAGAACCGCTTGTCGTTAAATGCGCATTATTAATGACGTTGGGGAATACCGGCGCCATAAATAGAAGCGCTTCGGTCGGTTGGGTAGAGTTTTGGGGGATTTTCACCATTATAGCGGTGAAAAGGGGGTACGCGAACCCCTCCACTGGGTGTCCGAAGCCGAGGCCGACACAGTCGTGAAGGTTTCGAGTGAAAAGGTGCAAAATTGTAGAAGTTAAGCCCGGTCAAACAGACAGACAGAGAGACAGACAGACAGACACACAGAATTCTCGCTTTATTTATATAGATGTGTTGATGCAAACAGAACAATATTCAGCAGCAATTGTCCCACGCGAGAAATCTCAAAAGCAAACAAAACAATTTCGGCCTCAAATGCACAATATATTTAATTCTAATTATAATTACAAGTATAAATATGACATTAGATACTTATTCGCTTTTGAAAATTTAAAGCGATTATTTATTAAGCTTCAGTTTAATGACATCTTGTAACGTTTTTCTGTCAGAGCAGTGGCAATTGAAAAAAGTTTTATATATAACATACTATGCAACCGATTTAAAGGTGTCTAGGCAGAGCCAAGTTTCTCATAGAATTTTAATTGTTTAATACATAGGGCCTATTGCATTCAAATATCTGATTCCCACCAAATAATCTCTCTCTCTCTCTCTCTCTCTCTCTCTCTCTCTCTCTCTCTCTCTCTCTCTCTCTCTCTCTCTCTCTCTCTCTCTCTCTCTCTCTCTATATATATATATATATATATATATATATATATATATATATATATATATATATATATATATATATATATTTCGAAATGCGGTTGGAATAGCTGTAGTCTGGTTCTGTATGTCTGTGTCTGTCTATATATATATATATATATATATATATATATATATATATATATATATATATATATATATATATATATATTTCTTCTCTGTCTCTCGTATATATATACATAATATAATTATGTATATATGCATATATCTTTCTTTCTCTGTCTCTCATATATATGTATATATACATAACATTATTTATGTATACATATATATGAGAGACAGAGAAAAAAGATATATATATATATATATATATGACAAATGACAAATGACAAATGACAAATGACAAATCATTTATTGAAACCATAACTCAAAGCAAAACATGATAACGTCTTATAACATAAACTGGTGACAAAAGGAAGTCCCTAAAGGGATGAACTCCCGCTTCCAGGGACACCTTATTGCCAAGATTATTAACGTGGCGCAAAAACCAAACTTAAAGTCTTAACTAATTCCTCTAAAATAAGAAAAACGGGAAAATCCACATATCTTAACTATACTGCCTACTCTTGGGCAGTTAGAAAGAAAAAACCAGAGAAATAAAGATGAAAAAGAAAACTGTAAACGGAAGGAGGAGAACAAAGTAACCCGAAGATTATATATATATATATAGTTAGACAGACAGACAGAAAGACAGAGAGGGACAGAGAGCTAAAGAGAGAGGAGCAGAGACACAGAGAGATGGATAGAGAGAAGGAGACAGACAGACAAACAGACAGACAGACAGAGACAGGCAGAGACAGAGAGTGAGAGAGGTACAGAGAGAAAAATGGAGACAGAGACAGACAGACGCGCGCACACACACACACACACACACACACACACGCGCACACACAGACCGAGTCAAGGAGCGAATAGGGTCGGAGACGCAGCCTGAATTAGAGACCGATATAAAGGCGCATCCACCAGAGACAGATAGACGGACAAAGAGACAGACACAGGCATACAGAACCAGACTAAACCTATTCCAACCGCATTTCCAAATAAGGTCACTGCAAGACAGGGCTACACAATACAGTACAAAGCCATACAAAATATACAACGGATAACCAATACAATACAATATCAAAATATAAAACAACACAATATCACACAACTGAATAGCAACAGAATATCATACAACACAATGTAATTAAAAAACAATAAAAATTATGATACAATAAAATTTCCTGTGAAACTTCTTCAACTCTATTCCGATCTCCCTTTTGAAAAGGCGCTGTATAAATCAGCAAACAATGCCTTCCAATCAAATACGATATAATGCAGTATTACCTTTTCCAAAAATCGCCGGCAGCGTTGCCAACAGCAACAGCATTCCGGTTGCCATTGACGATAATCGTTTCCTTGACGACGATAGCATCCCGGCGCTCGGACCTTAGCAACGGATAACGGTTGTCCCTCAGGCTCCGCAGCCGTCAGTCGGATGGTGTGACTGGTTCCTCAAGGGACTACACCACTACCATGAAGCCACTGCAATTAAAGGAAAAGAACACTTCAGCCACTTAGAAGTCGACCTAGTACTGTCCGATCAAAGCGGACACTAGTGTGGCTAATAGTTGTGATGCTCAGACCCCAGGCATAGTAGCACATAGGAATAGATACACACTTAAGTACATGTATGTACGTGTGTGTGTGTGTGTGTGTGTGTGTGTGTGTGTGTGTGTGTGTGCGCGTGTGTGTGTGCTTTCATCATACATACATAGGTATTACTCATACGTACATTCATACATGCACACACACACACACACACACACACACACACACACACAAACACATAAATACATATGCATATATACATAAATACATATACAAACAAACATACATATATATACATACATATACATACATACATACACGTATACAAATATATACATATACATAAACATACATATTCATACACACATAATATATATATACATACATACATACATATATACATTCAAACATACCTACATAATATATACATATATATACATGTATACATACACACAATCAAACAGATATACAGATATACCTACATACACCATACATAATTATATACATACATACATATACGTACATACGTACATGTAGATATACACACATACATACATATACAAACATACATACATATACATACACACATACACACATACATACATACATACATACATACATACATACATACATACATACATACATACATACATACATAGACACATACATAACAATGAAACCGTAGTTCGACTATAGCACGTGACTGTTTGAGCGATAATCGGGAGCAGATGTCGTCGTCCTGACAGAGCAACAGCATCCATCATGTCGACTGAAGAGCGCTGACAGAGCGTGCTCATGTCACTGACAACACTCTCGGCAAACAGCAGCGCCCCTACCGGTCGCCCGAAGACGACAAACAGTCATCCGGGGCCCTCGCTTCGCGCCGGCGGGAAAACGACATTTGTCTCGCGCCAAATCTCGTCTCTCGCGAGAACAGCGCCATCTAGCGCGCGCCGAGCGATTTACTTCCGGCCGAAATTCTGATATATGTGTGGCGATCGTTATTAGCAATCGGTTGATGCATTGGCGACGCCTTGGCTGTCGGTCAACGTAATTAACTGTCCGTCTGCTGCCTAATCGTTTTCTCTGATTAATATGCGATCTACGTGACTTACGATGCTTCAGCTATAGACAAGTACTGTGAGCAACGGATGAGCAACAAGAGCAACAAGAAGGATTGTGGGTAAAAAGTGTACAACGATAAAGACAAAATTAAAGAAGACAAGAGAGACAACACCAAAGAAGAAAGCAAAGACAATAGGAAATAGAACAGCAACGACAGCGGAACAGCAAAACAACAGCAAAGGTACCAGCAAAGACAACAGAAGATATAAAGACAATGGCAGAGATATAATGACGATAAAAGCAAATACAACAGCAGACACAACACCATATAAAGTAAAGACAACAGCATATACAACAATAAAAACAACAACATGCACAACAGCATATACAACAGTAAAGTCAGCAGCAAAGACAGCAGCAAAGGCAATAGTAAACACAACAACCAATTTCAATAGCAGCACAGTAACAGCAATAGGAAAAGCAACAAAATCCATTAAATCTACATCGTGTCTTTTGATGGTCTGTCACACGTGCTAATAACTAGTTGAAAAAATGATGAGGTTCAAAACAGAGTAAAAGCAATTGGAGAAAGTCCATGCCTGCAGGCCCTCGCATACACGAAGAAACTGAGCCAATATATGCCTCCTTGCTTCAGTTGACATCGTAAGCATATTCCGTAATTCGATGATGCGTTCGCAACAAACGGTGGGCCTACCACACATCAACATCAACTGACGCTCCACACAGTGACCAAATCGCAGCTGGAAAGCCGAGGTGTCGAGCCCATGATACGCGTGCCCTAAGTGCACGCAGAATATTATTCAGACTGTCCCCACAATTTCAAACTCCATAACACCCTAGGAATCAAATTTCAGTTGTGACCTGCACTCGCACATGTGTCATACAGGCGTTGATCCAATGTCTTTTATTTCTCGTTTAAATTATGCTTTGTCAAGTAAAAGGCACATGAGGAAAATAATGACACGCAGTGCAGTAATTTTCAAGGGGAACTCCACTCTAATCTCCCTCCTCTGAACCTCTGGCAACAGGACTCAGTCTTCCTTTTGATTAAGGCTATTTGGACAACCCCTCTGACTCGACGAAGCGCTTATAAATGGGCTGGTGCCCTGTATTTAGCTTCCAAGTGACTCTTTAGAAATGTGGAGCTTACGATTACGATTATTTTTTATAATGATTTGGTATGCACCCCTATGAAGTTTCGTCACCCATTTCTGGATTAGAATATATGAGAACACAGCTGACTTCTTTTGATGAACAGATTCCGCGAAAGTGTCGACCAAAGACGGCAAGAGACAGACGAACAGACATATATATATATATATATATATATATATATATATATATATATATATATATATATATATATATATATATATATATATATATATATATATATAATGCAGACAGACTTATAAACAAAGAGACAGACAGGTAGACAGAAAGACATACAGTTAGACAGACAGACAGAAAGATACATATATAGATATACATAAAAGGCATTCAGATAGACATACATGCAGGCACACTGACACAGAGGGACAGACTTAAATGTATACAGATAGATATACGTACAGGCAGGCAGACGGACACACAAACAGACATAATAGGCATGCAGATAGACATACATACAGACAGGCAGGCATGCAGACGTATACAGGTAGACAGAAAGACGGATAGACAGACATAGAAGGCAGACAGACAGGAATGGAGAGAAACGCACATGCAGATAGGCAGAGAGACAGGCACACAGACAGCAAGGCATAGAGACCGATCATCGAACGTGGCCACGGCATAACAAGGCGGGCGTTATCAACAGTCGGTTAGGCGCCAAAGCAGAGCGCAATCGGAGCAACGCCAATTAACAAGAATGCTGCCAACTGAACGATCTCTCGGCGGACGAGCGTGTCAATATCTCGACGGCCACTGCACATTACACGCCTTATCACGATTCCTACATTTGTTAAACTCCTCCAGGTCACCGGGTAAAAGCCCCTCCCCACCCCACCCCACCCCACCCAGCTCCTGTCGTCGATCTCAGGACAATCATCTGCAACCCAAGCAGACGACACTTTCGAAAAGCGCGCGCAATTAGCGATCACGTGACGCGGATTGCAACGCCACGTGACAGCTCTAGAACTTTCTTCAACCTCGCGGACCGGGCTTCTATTTATAAGCGTCGATATAAGTGTAATTTAATGTAAAGCAGAGTATTTTAATGTGATGTCGCGTGGTATAATGTAGAGTGTCATAATGCGATAATAATTGCAAAAGTAGCCGTTCATTTATATATCGCCTGTTTAAGAAGATTTATCAAATGTGCTCCCGATCTGGTAAAAAAAACAGGTAACGATCAAATAAAATTTAATGTTCTTCAACCGCTCGAGAAGGCGAGTCAGAGAAAGAAGCTCATGTCGTTCCAAATGGTGTGAAGTCATATAGTGTAAAGCAGTGGTCTCAAACTCAAAGTACCCCAAGGGCCAAAGGAAGACCAGTATGTGAGCTGGCGGGCCGCTTAAATGAATGATCCTATTCATTCAGTGACACAAGTGACGAAGTTAAGCAGAAATGGTGAAATAAAGAGTAGCACTGTATTTTGTTTAAAGTTAATTTATTATCTTTTCTAAAAACTAAAACTTAATAGGCCTACATGAGGACTTACTTTTAGTAATTTAGTCATTTTCTTTGGTTACTTATTTGGTCCGCAAAGGTTCACCAGTCACTCTAATACAGAGTAAAACGGGGAGGCGACCTGACCGACGTCTCTGATGAGCGTAGACTCGGATCCGACCTGGGCTGGTGAACCAAAGTCCTCCGTGCCCACCTTCTCGTGGTGCGGACCTTTAGTACCCTTCCTAGGAAGGGGAACGAACGGGCACGGCAGGCAACACCAGGGGAAGGCAATGGCAAACCACCCCTGTTAACTTGCCAAGAGAATCGTCATGAGACTACAAGATGTAACTGGTATGAATTTGGCGGAATTAAGGGACTTGTCATCGAATAGGAGACAATGCAGAGTGTTCACCAGGACGATCGCTAGAGCTCCACGAGCTGACAGCACAAGGTGACAAGGTGACTTATTTGGCAGTGTTTTGCCTCAACCAGAGCATCAATATTAGGATTGATATCCTGAGATGAAAGCAATCTTAGAGACGCTTGTAAATGTTCATCAGTAAGCCTTGACCTTAACACGGATTTATGATTCTTCAGAAAAAGTGAATAAATGTGGAAATTCTTCTCTTGAAAGAAATTTGTAGAATTCTGGAATTCCAACATTCTTATACTTTTGCTAGAAACGAAGTGAATTGCCTATGTTTCAGTCCTCGTGCTCGTGTAAAATTGACGGTTTTAACAACATACATATTGCTGGACTTATTCACCTCTGACTTTATCCAAAGAATTTAAGATATAACAAGGTGAAATACTGATGACTAAAGTGCGAATCTAGAGCACGCAAGGGCTTCTAATCTATCCATGGGTAACACAACGAAAAGTTCCTATATATGTTAAAATCCATCAGTTAAGAGTCGTGGAAACATCGGTCTCTTCGTTTTTAGTTGTTACCAACTACGTGGCGGCTGCCATGCGGTGATAATTGTATACGTGTTATTAAAATGATCCAAAACGAGAAAATTCAACGCAGTTGATTTGACAAGCATAACAAATATCTAAATTTGGAATAAAGTACTACCAATAAAAATTCTATATGATTTGGCAGTTACGATACTTTTCGTATAAAACGACTCTTAACTGATGGGTTTTAACATGGTAGGTATAGGATATTTTCGTTGTTTTACCCATAAATAGACCAGAAGGTCTTGCTATTTTACCAGAATGCATCACCCGCCTTAGATTGCGCAAGCCAAATTTCTGTAAATGAGCCATCTTGTTCACTTATTAAAATCTCTGCCATTATCACGAGAGAGACCACCGAGCTTAATTTTTAGAGGGACACGGAGTAAGTCAAAACAAAGCTTTATGATCATTATTATTAAAAAGTAGACCTATAGACTTTCATTGTGAAATATTTAAGAAATTCTGAAGGCCGTCGCGGGCCACAAAAAAAGACTTCGCGGGCCGCATGCGGCCCGCGGGCCGCGTGTTTGAGACCACTGGTGTAAAGTGTGATGTGATGTCCTGTGATATAATGTGATGTGGTGCGAAATGACTTGTTGTGGCGTGACGTTATGTGAAATTATTATTATTATTATTATTAATGAGCTTTTATATAGCGCCCCTTCAAGGTTATCTACTCAGGAGCGCTCCTAGTCCAACCACGGCTAAAGAGAGTAGTTTTTAAGTTTGCAAGAAACAAGGTAGAGTGAGTCATAGGGACCAGGCGAAGTGCAACAGGAAGGCCATTCCAGGTTGCAGGTCCAGCGACCGAAAAAGAACGTCGCTGCATAATGGCTGTCCGCGTGCGGGGGACCAATAGCTCGGCCTGGTCAGCCGAGCGAAGAGCAGATCTCCGCAGGACCCCCGAGGTAGAGCGACACAACTCCCGCAGGTATGGGGGAGCAAGTCCCTCTAGACAACGCCTAACCAGTGCAGAGACCCTATACCCTATACCCGTGAAATGGTGTGATGTGATACAATGTGAATTGGTGTACTTTGGATTAATATCAATGACGCAGGTAAGTTAAGCTTACGTGGACTTACGTCTTCTTAGACACCTTAAAAACGTCATCATCCCACACAAATATACCTAACGTTGCCTTTCTCCGTTATCAATGAATTAGACACCTTTAACTCGTTTCTTTCAGACACTATATATGTTACAGGGAATGTGTATTTTCAGGGAATATGTATATTCCCTGAAAATTTCAGGGAATGTGTATAGCAGCGGGATCTATGATGAAAATGTAACTAAGACTAGAAGCTGGATTACCGATGAAAATGTAACTATAAGGCTAGAAGCTGGATTAGCGATGAAAATGTAACTAAGGCTAGAAGCTGGATTAGCGATGAAAATCATATACATATTCCCTGAAATCTTCAAGTGATTTCTATACACATTCCCTGAAATTTTCAGGGAATATACATATTCCCTGAAAATACACATTCCCTGTAACATATATATGTAATTTCGTTCAATCACTGGTTGGTCGTCGGTTTCGGTAGTCAACGGCTTCGCGTATTAACTCGGCCATTACTTTAACACTGGTAATGCAAGTCCAAAGACTTAAAAAGGAGGAGAGCATTTTTATGACACAATGTCTGTCATTAAACATCATACTGACGAATGAAGTAGCGATTGAACGGAAATTACAAATATATGGTTTCTGAAATAAAAGATTTAAAGGTATCTAATTCGTGGATTACGGAGAAAAGCTACGCTAGACGTCTTGTTACGAGACAGTGTCGCTATACATCTAACCAAGAAACGTTAAAACTCCGCCACTGCTCGTACTCTGGCAGCGCCAGTCTCAAGTCAGTATTAAGGAGGAGGGCGACGCTAATCATCTTTGTTATGACATGGCGTCGTTAAACAGCATCTAACCAACCAAAGGGATCTGTTTCAACGGCAGCAGTGTATAGAGCTGTTTCATGCCACACGAAGGAAGAGAACTATTCTAACAATTTCTTCCATTATGTGTCGTTACACTCTGGATCCATCCAAACTGCATCTAACTCCGCCACTGCCCGTGCTCTGGTAGTGCCAGTCTATAGCCTAGATAAACGAGGAGGGCGACGCTGATCAGTATTGCTATGACACAGAATCGTTAAACAGTAAATAATCAAACGGCCGTTTTGGGTTGGTGTTAAACCTGAATAAAAGAGGCCGAAGCAAACGGTCCTGGCAGCCACAAGATGTCGCTAAATACTGAATAATGTAATGCACTCGTTGGACACCTTTAAAAGATACCCATACACGGTATAAATAATCTTCGGCTGCTTAAGCCACAACTGAAGTTCGACTTACATAGGTAATACGAAGTCGATGTTAACTGTTCTTGCAGATACTAAGGTAACGGTAGAACTATCCAACACTGAAAATAATAATTACATAATAATTGTAATCAGTAAATTATATCGCCCCGGTATCTAACGCACAAGGCATCAACTGATGGCGCACCAAACCCATCCAGAAGATAAGTAAGTAGCGTCGTATTATGATTGTAAACGGCCTTGGAACCCGTAAGATGTCGTTAGAGACTGCATTTGGATCGGATAAATCAATTTCAATGTACTAGATAACCGCATGTCTGTCGCAAATTGTCATCGTTAAGACCCATTAGTGCTGCAGAAAAGCCAAGAGGCTTATGAACGGACGCTGTCATATACAGAACAAATTAGGTTCCGCTCCAAGTCCAGGTCCAAATGTCAGACATTTGGATAGTCAGGCGACTGCAGATGGCAGATAGATGCATGGATGAATGCATGGATAAATGCATGGATGAATGCATGGATGAATGCATGGATGAATGTAGGTTTATTAGTATTTATGTTGGTATTATGTCTATATGTATGCATGCACATATATGTCCATGTGTATGTATCAACGTATGTATGTATATGTATGCATGTTTGTATGTTGTATGCAATTTATGCACGTGCATACGTCTGTGTATTTCTTGCGTGTATGGAGTTAATATGGTGTTTCGAATTTGAACAACAGGATCACCAATAGATAAAATTTTTTAGAGTATTGTAAAGGATAAAACTCAATTATTACATAATTCCAAGTGGCGTGGGTGAAGAAACCCTGTTGAGGTGGTGACAATACCCTGCCCATGGCCTAGTGTAGCGTAGGGTAAACGCGATCTATTTCTTTTTTCACGTCATTCAATTCAGTCAGCAATAGACCAGTGTCAAGGTCTTGGACTTGACGTGTATTTTCCAAGTAACGGTGGATCGAGAGTTTAAAGAATTCTTATGCAAAAAGGCCTTTGACATCGACAGACATTAATTCAAACAGTTCTCACTGTTCGCATGACATAATACAGCCACAGGGAAGACTCACAGCATCGGCTAGCTGGTCATTGCAATCGCAAGCAAGGGAGGAGGGCGACGCTAATCATCTTTGTTATGACAGTGTCCTTAAAAAGTCTACTAATCAACCAATCATTGATTGTGGTCTATAATTAATCGATTGAACGAAAATTACAAGTATATTCCGTCTGAAATAAACGATTTAAAGGTGCCTAAATGCCGGATAAGGAAGAGGGCGACGCTAATCATCTTTGTTGTGACACAGCGTCCTTGAACAGTAACTTACCAACTTATTGATGTGCTGTTGTCAACAACATAGCATAGGTACGGCTACGGTAGTTTCAGTTTAACGACACTTTGTGATAACAAAGATCATTAGCGTCCCCCTTTTCCTTCCTCCAAACTTGGAGGAAGTCACTGCCAAAGTACAAGCGCTAAGAGAGTTCAAACTTGGCACAGAGCCGACGCCAAAAGTTTACATAGAATCAATTGATCCGAGATTAAAGGTGTCGAAAGTTGTTGAAAGCTCGGAGTTATACAATTCGTCGATCCTCTTCCGTGCCTAAATAACATTATTTGACTACACTTTAAAGGTGTCTAAAGTGAGCGTTGTAACCAGTTGACTTCCCTTCCGTGTCCCAAAGAGGAATGGGTATATAAGGAAAAACTACGACACAGTTAAAGAAAATAGTTCAGAAAATCTCAATAGTTATGAAGTCATAATTAATCGCTATACCGTGCATCAGTAACGGATTTATAACAGGACAAACGAGACCATGAGTAATGGCTGATGTTAAACACCTTAATAACGTAGTCACTTGACGCTCTAAATACTAGACCTAGTAACCTTTCCGTTGTTAATCCGGTGTTTTGAGAAACAGAATTGAAAAGTTTAAAAGTCGGAGCATAAGCGTTAAGGTGGTCGAAACTTGGGGACGTAGGTCCACTGGATTAGTGTCTGATCCAATACTGGAAGAGTCACTTAGTAAACACAGGCAACTTTGAAGAGATTTTACGGCGTCGACATTAATAAGGACTACAACCATAGGTCTCTAAGATCAAAGCCCATTTCTCAACAATCGCGAAGCCATTAATTGTCTTCGGTTAATAAACCTCATATCTTTGCACCGTTGCTGATACCATAGGTTGCTTTTCGAAACGTTGAAGGTACGATTACGCGTAGTGCATAACGTGTAACGTCTAGATCTACATGGAGCTCGTCTCAGGCTGTGTCCCGTGTTTGTATGTACGCTTGTATGAATGTGTGTTTGCCATCTTAGGTCTTCCATGAGTTATTCATACAGGACCTATCATTTGAATAATCTCCTTCTCCAGTCTTCGCCCTTCCGTAACACATGCCCCAAACATGAATGGTTCGTATGCTTGCTTGAATGAACGAACGAACGAATGAACAAAGAAATGAACGACCAATTAATGAACGAACAAACGAATGAACGAAAGAACGGGTGAATGAACGAACGAATGAACGAGCCAACTAATGAACGAACAAAATGAACGAACCAACTAATGAACAAACAAATGAACGAACCAACTAATGAACGAACAAAATGAACGAACCAACTAATGAACAAACAAATGAACGAGCCAACTAATGAACGAACAAAATGAACGAACCAACTAATGAACAAACAAATGAACGAACCAACTAATGAACGAACAAAATGAACGAACCAACTAATGAACAAACAAATGAACGAACCAACTAATGAACGAACAAAATGAACGAACCAACTAATGAACAAACAAATGAACGAACCAACTAATGAACGAACAAAATGAACGAACCAACTAATGAACAAACAAATGAACGAACCAACTAATGAACGAACAAAATGAACGAACCAACTAATGAACAAACAAATGAACGAACCAGCTAATGAACGAACAAAATGAACCAACCAACTAATGAACGAACGAACGAATGAAGGAATGAAGGAACAAACGAAAGAATGAACGAACAAATGAATGAACAAATGAATGAACGAACGAACAAATTAATGAACGAACAAATGAACGAACAAATGAATGAACGAACGAACAAATTAATGAACGAACAAATTAATGAATGAACAAATGAATGAACAAATGATTGAACAAATGAATGAACAAATGAATGAACAAATGAATGAACAAATGAATGAACAAATGAACGAACAAATGAACGAACAAATGAACGAACAAATGAACGAACAAATGAATGAACAAATGAATGAACAAATGAATGAACAAATGAATGAACAAATGAATGAACAAATGAATGAACAAATGAATGAACAAATGAATGAACAAATGAACGAACAAATGAATGAACAAATGAATGAACAAATGAATGAACAAATGAATGAACAAATGAATGAACAAATGAATGAACGAACGAACAAATTAATGAACGAACAAATTAATGAATGAACAAATGAATGAACAAATGATTGAACAAATGAATGAACAAATGAATGAACAAATGAATGAACAAATGAATGAACAAATGAATGAACGAACGAATGAACAAATCAATCAATCACTCAGCCACTAACTAACTTACTAACACATCGTTCCCACGTTCACCCCTTCCCACCACTTTCAGCGGACAGGAAGCTCTTCACCCTGACCATGCTGTCACAGAAATACTGAATTCCCCAAAAGTCCTCCTTTCAATATTAACCCCCACAGATCATCTTATCGCATCTCACCCACTGCAACCCTCCCCCCAGATTAACCCTACCGACCGAATTCGTTATCAAGACCAGCTGAACTCTTTATAACACCGCCACTTAGACCACCGAATACAAACACAGGCGGACAAACAGACAGAGAGATAGACATCCAGACAAACAGACAGACACACACAACCACAGACAGACAGACAGACAGACACACAGACACACACACAGAGGGACGGATCCACAGACCCCCTCCCCTTCTATGAGGCGACGCGGAATCGGACAGAGTGTGTCGTAAATTCGTCAAACTTTCTCATACGACATGCGGCGACGTTTTTACGACCCTTGAGTATGACAGCGAAACAAGTGTCCGATTATTAATCTCTTCCTCTGGCGTTGCTAGACTCGGCTTTCCGCTGATCAGGACAATTAGAGAAACCGTCGTCGACCCAACGAACCCCCGCTTCTAAATTTACCTAACGTATCAATGAAATTAATTGGTTTCTCTCTGGTCCTACTAAGCCGTTTACATAGCAAACAGACAGACCGACAGAAAGACGGACAGTTGGACGGACTGACAGACAGACAGATAGACATACATACACATACATACATACAGACCATTTCATTCCAAATTGCAGCTAACTGAATATATTTGTTTACTACACTTTCCTAATTCCCTTCCGAACTTCCTTACTTACTTATTATACTTACTTCCTTCCGTTACTTACATGCTTACAGAGAGTCAGACAGAAAGACAGAAAGACAGACAGACATACATACATACCATTTCATCACAAATTGCAGCTTACTTTCAGTGGCTGGCTTACATATGATAGACAGACATACATACAGACAGAGAGATAGACAGACGGACAGATAGACAGGAGATTTTCCGTCTGTCTGTTCGATTCAAGACCAGCAAACACTTAAACCTTCAATAACATCTTCTGAACAATGGTCTCACAAACACTGGGACACAAACACAGACATAGACACACAAACACAATGAAAACGTAAAGATACAAACACAGTGACACGACACACGTTAAGGAAGTCTTGGCCTCTCAATCGTAATCGTAATCGAAATTTGTAATTGCAATTGCAATTGCAATTGTAATTGTAATTGTAATAACGACAGTTTACATAGGATCGTCAGTAGCTATTTACAGGATGCCTTACAATGTCAGTGCAAACAAAGATTTACATAATAAGTACATTTTAAAGTGTTATTAAAAGCATGAAGAGTTTCGGCCTCCTGGTTAATCTTTAATACAGTCTGCCTGTATGTCTATCTGTCTGTCTACCTGTGCGTCTGAATATCTGTATAGCTGTTTGTATTACTATCTGTTCTTTTCTATCTCAGTGTGGCCGTCTCTCTACCTCTGTGTGTCTTAGCCAAACAACCAAAATATTCGCATATAACGAGAAACGCTGCACAGCTTCCTGTTTGTGCTTTCTGTCGACGCTACTTGGACTCCCTGTCTGTCTCTTTCTGTCTATCTGTCTCTCCCTTCGTCCGTTCATCCATCCGTCTGTGTGTCCGTCTATTTCTCTGTCTGTGTCTGTATGTCTGTCCGTTTTGTCTTGTCCGTCTGTCTGTCCGTCCATACGTCCGCTTGTCTGCCTGCCTCGCAATTTCATCACGTGCATCTGTTGCCCCAACCCGTGATGTTGCTGCACCCACAGTCACCCCTTCAACCCCGGTCCTTGCACGGATCCAATCAGAGGGTATCACGTGTCGCCGAAGACAGCATTGAGCAATTCCAGATCGGCTAACTTGTGAAACTCTCTGTTGCAGGAATATATACACTACATATTATATGTATGTACGTACGTGCGTACGTATGTATATACGTATGTATGTATGTATGTATGTATGTATGTATGTATGTATGTATGTATGTATGTATGTATGTATGTATGTATGTATGTGTGTGTGTGTGTGTGTTTGTATGTATGTATGTATGTATGTATGTATGTATGTATGTATGTATGTATGTATGTATGTATGTATGTATGTATGTATGTATGTATGTTTGTATGTATGTATGCATGTTTGTATGTATGTTTGTGTGTATATGGGAACTACGTGAACTTACAGATGAAGCAGGTAACTAACTAGATAAGTATGCAAGGAAGTAAATAAGTAAGTAATGAAGAAATATAGGTTAGCAAGATAGTGATGTAAGGATGTAATATTGGAGAGAAGTATATAGCATGGAAGGAATAAAATACACTACAGTACGTAAAAGGTAACTAAGGAGCTAAGCATGTCAGTAACAGAAAGAAATAAGTAAGAATTGAAGTAATGAAGCAAGCAGAGTAAGTATGTAAAGAAGTATGAGTCGAGTGTAAGAAATAATTAAGTAAACAAGTCAATTGTAAAAAGTAACTAAGGAGCTGAAGCACATTCAGTTAGTAAGCTGTAATTTGCGATGAAATGATACGTTCGCTTAAGCCCAGGAAACAATCTGAAACAGGTTTCACAGTCCAGGAAAGAACCTGAAACTGGTTTTGTAGTCAGAGAAAGAATCTGAAACCGGTTTCACAGTCCGGGGGATGAATCTGAAAGTGGTTTGGCAGTCAAGGAAAGAATCGGAAACCGGTTTCACAGCCAGGTGTCGCTTGTAAATAGCGACCATCAAACACATTACCGGGCGAAGTGCGGTGTAAGGATCTCTCGAACGACCGCAAATGGACAGAGATCGGTTGTAAATCTCAACAGCTTACACGCGAACGCCACTTCCGCCTCTTCAGTGGAAATGAACCTGTCGAATACCATCACATCAACTGAACTCATCACCTACCTGTCACGTGCCAGGTCTCCAACTCCTCTTCTCGATTTCCAGTCCGGCAAATCTGGATTCTTCAGAATTTTCTCCAAAAACGCGACCTCTTTCTCCCACAACACTTCACGCGCGGCGGACCCGACCGCCTCCGTACGAGTTTAAACCTCAAAAAACCTCCCAAAATCGCCGAATAATCTGCGAATTGTCGTAAAACGTTGAAAAGTTTCGGATTTTCTTCGTAGAAATCTAAGTCGACGGCGTATTTTGAGCCTCGATTGGTAAATGCGAGAGATTTGAACGTCGAACGGTTTTTATCGGTTGGTGTGCGTCGCTCTCTGCCTGCCATCATGGTCGTCTGCTGCCGTTATCACGCAGGACGAGTCCATTTCACGAGGGGCGTTTGAATAGCGCGATCATCGCAGTAGTTTCCAGTGTTTGATGACATCTCATGGCTGCCAGGGACGTTGACGTCGCCCTCATCCTTTGCCATGCTTGGAACTGGCACTAATACAGTACGGGCAGTTGCGGAATGATGTCGTGTGCGGGCTGTTGCGTTTGAAGGAGAAGCTGGCTCCCCTCGGTTGGAGTAATGGATTCGCCCATCGTTCGCCAATAGGTAAGATAGGCGGGAGTGATTCTTGAGAGGAAAACAGAGGCGTAGAGACACAGACGGAGTGAGACAGAGGCAAACAGAGAGATACAGAGGCAAAAGGAGAGAAATTGGGAGGGAGACTGAAGGGAGCTTATCAATAAACAATGATGTCGAACAACGTTGAATTTGTTCCTTGATGACTTTCAGTTTCTTGAACTGAATTTGATCGTTTGAATGATTGACTTTTAGATTGACTGATTATTTGCTTCCTTCCTTCCTTCCTTCCTTCCTTCCTTCCTTCCTTCCTTCCTTCCTTCCTTCCTTCCTTCCTTCCTTCCTTCCTTCCTTCCTTCCTTCCTTTTTTCCTTCCTTCCTTCCTTCCTTTCTTCCTTCCTTCCGTCCTTCTTTCACTTTTTACTTCATCCATTCCTTCATTCGTTCTTGCTTTCTCTTTCTGATTGATTGAGTTAGTCATTCATTCATTCGTTCGTTCATTCGTTCATTTGTTCATTCAATAAGTCGTTCATTGGTCCACTATGATTCGGGCTGTCTCTCAATCCTAGCAATCGCAAAAACCGACCACAATCCACTACAGAGAACCCGCGTCGTATTGATCCAATCAGCATGGTCTATTATACAACCCCTTCTCATGGCCTACCACTCAACCCCTCACCCTTGTACGAATCCCTCCTCATCGGTCTTAGAAACGCCATGATCGGTGAGAAAACTGTGATCATTAGCGAGATCCAACACAAAACGAACCTCCTTGAGAGGGTTAATACCCCATCCCGCACTCAAAACGGATCTCCTTAAATGGGTCTACCAAAGTATACACGAGCTTTTTCTATGGAGATGAGAACTAGCTCGTTCACTGGCCGGGGGGCTAGTCCTCTGCCGTTGGAGAAATTGTGACCCCCGCTGGGGTTTCTGCTTGTTAACACCCGACAATGATTTGTGTTAGGATGACAAGAGGGAACGGGGTGTGGTACGACTGCGACCCCGGGTCACGATTTAGTTGAACCCGCTTCACACCACCCAGAGCGCTGTTGCGCAGTATTGGAAGCGTAAACCAAGTCTACATGTATATTAAGAAGATTTATATAAATTTCTATATGTATGTATTTATATATGTACGTACGTCGTACATGAGTATGTATGTATGTCGTATGTGCTTACGTACGTACTTACGTTATAAGTGTGCAATAATGTATGTATGTATGTATGTATCATGCATAGGCGCCGACTTTTAGTAAAAGGTACTGGGGCAAGAATTTCATTTCCATGAGCCCCTTGATCGGCAAGGCGTCCGCTCTAGAGGCGGTTACGGGTATCGAACCGTGATCTTGTGCTCTCCTGGCAATGAGTGTTACCATTCATCTATCCCCTTCCCCTGATGGCAAATTTCGATAAACAGGTCAAAAGCAGTTTCAGTTATTTACTGCATTTTCTATTTTTACTGTACTTTTTGTTTATTTACCGTCTCTTTGTCTTTGTGCCGTCGGCACAAAGACAATGCTGAGCATGCTGAGCATGTGTTATTTACCGTAGTTTTGTTAAATGTACTACCGTGCAACAGTGCTTCCTCTTTGCTCAATCATAAAGCAACTCCTCATATATGTGACGATCGTATGCTGCTGAATAACTCTAGTTTTCAATAGAATAGGCTTACACAGAGGATTAATAAATTGTCTACGATTTAGAAGATAGCGAGCTATTATTATTAACTGCAGCGATAGCTTGGGCAAATTGTTCGAGATCGAGAAAAGGAAACCTTTCAGGCAATGTTGATGAAAATGCTGAGCATGTGTTAAATTCGAACAGCCAGAATAAACATTATGCTACAGTCTTTGTAGGCTTCATCGCCCAAAAGTGAAAGTTATTTATGTTTACATGTAGATTGGTTTAATTACTCCCGAAATAGCAAATATTTTTATAGCAAATAGCGAATTGCAAACACTGACATATATCCTATTCGACATTAAGTGTGTGACAAGGTTGTTGCAGTATAGGCCATAATAGGGTTCATTGCAGAATTATGATGATGAGTTCTCTTCCTCCTTGCTCCTTAATTAAAAGTAAATAAGTAAGTTTTGTTACGCATTTTGAATTTTTGGTACTTTGAATGGCCAAAAAAGTACTGGGGCGAAAATATACTCTTGCCCCAGAACCTTGGTGCGTACTGGATCGAAAGTCCCTGTTGCCCCTGTGAAGTCGGCGCCTACGTATGTGTGTATGCATACATGTATGCATGTACGTACTTACTTTCTTACTCATGTAAGTATATGTTATGTGTGTCTCATGCATTTGTGTACATGTATGTATGTATGTATGTATGTATGTATGTATGTATGTATGTATGTATGTATGTATGTATGTATGTATGTATGTATGTATGTATGTATGTATGTATGTATGTATGTATGTATGTATGCATGTATGTATGTATGTATGTATGTATGTATGTATGTATGTATATATGTATGTATGTATGTATGTATGTAAATATGTACGGTATGTATTTACATTTTTATGTATGTTTGTGCCTAGACTCTTGCAACCCTCTTTCAGAACCTAAAAAGCTAATCAATTAGCGAACAATGCTCGGAAGAGTCACCACGGGTGAGTTCCCGCAGAAACGTATAGCCCAACCGACGGGTTCCCATCGAGAGTCGATAGTAGACACAAACCTCTCGACACCAAACCCTCGCTATCAGATGATAGGAGACTCCGATCCTCCAATCCACGGACCCTGTGAGCTGTCCAGGTGGAGTTGTACGCTGTCTGTTCACCTCGTGGCAAACTGCTTCTACGGGAAACAAAAATAAAAATCTTAAAATCCTAAAAGCCACTTTGAGACTTTCGCTTGTCTTATTTAAGGAGTACTCGATAGCGTTGGGGTCCGTGCTGGACTTTCATTCGAGAGGACGGAGGTTAAAATCCGTACAAGGACAGAAATTTTGTTCGAGATTTTTGCTCCACCTGCAGGCCCTAGCGATCTCAGCTATATCGAGCACACTGAATTTACATGTATGTAGGAAGATGAGACGGCGAGGGAGAGGACTTTCCACCGCCCTCATATACCGAGGGTAAGAAAATGGGTTATGTGCGTGTGTATATGAGTGTATATGTGCGTGTGTTTGTGTGTGCGTGCGTGCGTGCGTGCTCCACGTTGTTGTTTATTTTTGCAAGGTTGGAACTGATTAAAGGGATTTTGAACTGACTCAATTGTCCGATGGATTGCGCCAATTCAAAGAGGAACGAACGAGTAACAAGTGCAGCAATCATCTGGACGACTGAAGGAAGGAAAGGATATCTAGGAGATGAAAGGAGTCCTAACCATTGCAGACTGAGAAGGAACGCCGGGCTGGAAGAGAAGGAAGGAGGAGGAAGAAGAGGAAGAACTAGAAGAAGAACAAGAAGAAGAACAAGAAGAAGAACAAAAAGAACATGAAGAAGAAGGCAGTATTGGAGGTAGAGGAAGAGGAGGAGGAAGAGGAGGAAGAGGAGGAGAAGAAGGAAAAAGAAGAGGAGAAGGATGAGGACGAGTATGCACAGAAGGATAAATATGAGGAGGAAAGTACGAGGATTGAGATAACAGGAGCGAGGGTGAGGATAAAAAATGGAGGGAAAGGAGAAATTGGTAGAGGAGAAAAATTAATGAAGAGGAGGACGATGAAGATAATGGGACGAAGAAGAGGATGAGAAGGAGAAGGGAGGATGGAATACGGAAGTGGGGACGAGCACAGATGGACGAGAAAAACAAAGGATAAAGGGAAGAAAAACAAGGTGCCGTATGCTGAGCAGATGTATAAGCATTGTGGGACACGGTAGCCAATTGGTTAGAGCGCTCGACATGTAATGCGGAGAGGAAGGGTTCGAACCTCATCACGGTTTAGGGGCCCTGAGTAAGTCGTTCTCTCACAACTGCTCAACGTCATCGATTGATGCTTGGTCATTAGATAGTGCTTAATAAATTCGTACTAATGATGATGATAATGATGATGATGAGGAGGAGGACGAGGAGGACGAGGAGGACGAGGAGGACGAGGAGGAGGACGAGGAGGAGGACGAGGAGGAGGACGAGGACGATGACGATGACGATGACGATGACGAAGAAGAAGAAGAAGAAGAAGAAGAAGAAGAACAAGAACAAGAACAAGAACAAGAACAAGAACAAGAACAAGAACAAGAACAAGAACAAGAACAAGAACAAGAAGAAGAACAAGAAGAACAAGAAGAAGAAGAACAAGAAGAACAAGAAGAACAAGAAGAACAAGAACAAGAACAAGAACAAGAAGAACAAGAAGAACAAGAAGAAGAAGAAGAACAAGAAGAACAAGAACAAGAACAAGAACAAGAACAAGAAGAACAAGAAGAACAAGAAGAACAAGAAGAAGAACAAGAAGGCAATCAGCGAGAGACTATACTTAGGGCTATTTCTAAAGTGACGATGGTTTAATAGACTATAAACCCATCAAACCCACGCCTCTTTCTCTAAACACAGAATAGGGTTTAACTAGGTTTTTGCACATTACTGCAGCTTAAGACTCTTGGAAGTCTCTTGAGAAAGCGATAAGACGCTCCGAACGAAACGGGAAAAGAGTTCCTAGCATACAGCGCTCGATGGCGAGGCGCCAAGTAATGGATTATCGCACGGGGTGTGGAAACATCGGTGATCTCCTAAGACTCGGATCGGCGTAGATGGATGGACTGTAACGTTGATTTAGCTCTAGACTGTATCTTAATGTTGTGATTAAGGAAGTGGTTATGGCTCGAATTCCAGTCAATGACCTTGTCTGTCTGTGTGTCTTTGTGTGCGTCCGTCCGACTATCTGTCTGTTTGCCTCCGTCTGTCTGTCTATATGTTTGTTTCTCTGTCTGTCTGACTTCGTAATCTGGAGATCCTTTTGTCTGTCCGTTAGTTCGAATCTCTCTCTCTCTCTCATTATCTCTCTGTCTCTGTCTCTGTCTCTCTCTCATCCTCTCTTTCTCTGTGTCTCTGACTGTCTCTTTTTCTCTCTGCGCGTCCCTAGCTCTCTCTGTGTCTCTGGTTTTCTCTGTCTGTCTCTGTCTCTGTCTCTCTTTGTCTCTCTGTATTCTGTCTGTCTGTCTGTCTGTCTCTACGTCCGTCTCTTCGTCCTTCCGTCCGTTTCTTACTCTCTCGAAGACATGGTTCCATCTAGGAACCCAAGTGCTAAAGTTGTTCCACTCGTCTGTACGAAGAGCTGACGACATCCGACATGGAACCGTTGTTAACGATATCTGCTTCGGTTGGGTCGAACACGGAGCACCACTCCCGAAAAACATTCGGATTCAGAAGCCCTGTACATACTGATCTCCTTCGAACGAACACAAGAGGTCCCTAAATGTACTGTGTAAATATGTAGTGACATCCGAAAGTAGAATTTCTTTGTCGGAAGGGAACAGCGCTACATAATCTGCGTCGATGCTTTTGCATGTGATCTAGAGCATCGTTGAGAAACGTCGATACGATATTGTGTTCTTGGACGAAAGTGAGTTGGGCGCTATACAAATCGACTACTATCAATCATGTTTAGTTCGTTACAGTTTTGTTCTATGCACTCGTTCAGTTCATTTCATTTTTGCATAGTTACTGCTGCTCCTTTCCTTTGAATCTCAATTCTCCTCTCCGTACTTTATTTCTCATTTATTCCATTTAAGTTGAACTCAATTGACGTTATTTGGGACTATTTAGGTGCACATAGCAGTGTTATTATTATTCCAAAGTTTAACGACATCTTATGACTACAAAGGCCGTTGACGTCTTTAAAGTTTTTTTTATATATTTCAGTTCATGTTCGTATAACTTTCTGTCATCAGTTTCTTTCTTTCTTTTTTCTTTCTTTCTTTCTTTCTCTTGATTGTCTCATCGTTTGTTTCCTTGTTTGGCAGGTTGTTGAGATGCCGATGATTGGCAGGTGGTAGTAGTCCATCTTTTTTAATATAAAGATTAATATTTTAATTTATATGTTTATATATACACATGTATGTACATATGCATCATTATTCATTTAGCCATTTGGCTTCTATTCATTTTCTATTTGGCTCAAATGCTCTTTTTTTGACCATATTGGTTCTTTTCTTTTTTTCATTTTCTTTTTATATATTTTTTTCCTCATTTTTTAAACCATAAAGGTTCTTTTGATGGCCATATAAGGCTCTTTTTTTAAGAATTTCACATTTATGTACATTATCATAAAAACCATTCATAACATATTTACAAACAATGTTCAATATAAACATGAATAGTTTATAATTATACAGATTGCTTCAATATTCAATATTAACATGACAAGGAAAGTACTTAGTTCTTATTTAGAGGCTTCAATAATAATATCAATATTATTCAATGTCACTTCTATTTCAAAATCAGTTGAAATGTTTGACCCCATACATTGATTTACACACACACGCACGCACGCACACCATTATTTAGCAGTATCGTCTAAAGAACCAATAATATTATAAGTATTATTAGTCATCGATTATATCCAATAAAGAAACACATTAGGCTATGAATTCCATACATTTTAAAACATTAAAAATCACCAATTTATATGTAACAAGCAATTATCAGTGTCTAGAAAAAAATGTTATATGGGTAGAAAACACCATAATTATTATGTAATGGAACAACGAAGAAAATAGCTTCTTGGATTATTTCAAATTAGTGAATTACGTGGAAATTAACAGATGATTAGCGATAAGCACATAAGAATCTGTCAATTAATTTATTTTATATAAACATTATGAAAACAAAAAAATATAACTATTTATATTATTTTGTCGGAGAACATCCACCTCAAATGGTAGAACTCCATTCTATATGTTGACTGTATTTTCAGATATAATTTAAACTATTTACTTCTGATATTTACATAATCTTTCCACTAGTTATAGTCATGAGTAATCTATATACTTCAAGATAAATATCTCGAACTGTCAAGATATTTTTAACAGTGTATTCCAGTTTTTTCTTTGCACATTTTAGAAGTAGCAGTTGTGATATTTCATATTTGTTACAAGCAGTTAGTATATGATGAATTGTTTCAGGTACCTGGCATTCAAAACATAAGTCCGTTGGGCTTTTACCTATGGATTTCAGCCAGGTATTAGTTAGAATATGTTCCATTCTAAGTCTGGTAATTTGAACTTCTCGTTTTCTTCTGCACATAGCAGTGATTGACGTTTTACATTTATATATGATCTCTTTTAACCAGTTTAAAGGTGTTTAACTAGACGTAGCGCTAATATTGTGTTTTTTAACTGTAACAACTTTCACGACAAAGAATATAGCAACATCATTGCTACCAATATTTAAGGGCATCTTTAGGCTGTCACTTGGAGTGTCGTAGACCTTGTCTCTCCGTAGAATTACAATTTCCAGCAATAATATATGCGCTTCATGAAGTGGAATTTTGATTCGTTGATCAGGTCTAGATATAAACACGAGCTCAGAGTATTAAAACAGCATTGGATAGTGTAGAGTGTGTTGTAGTATATTGCATTGTATTGAAGTGTTGTCTACCGCAGGGTGACTGTGATTGCTGGTTATCTACTGCCTAACAATACCGAGCGAACACCAAAATGATGTGTCGCAACTCTCTTAACTTGCGATTAAAAGAACTTCGCATATACCGTTTAAAAGGTGTTTTAAGTTGATTTGACCGATCTTAATGTTGATCCTTAAGATTATTTATAATATATAAGAAAGAATAAAAGAATATTTATAATATATATGTATATATATATGTGTATATAAATGTATATATATATATATATATTACAAAATGTTCAGATACAATACAATGCAATTAATTCTTATATTATTCTTACAAAAAATACCTACATGCATACATATGAAAAAGTTGATTGATAATAAGTTTCGACAAACCCAGGAAGTTAATTATACCCAAACTGATTCATTTAAATATTATTTATGTATTACATAATTTGAAATTAAGCTAGGTCTACTTTCGCTACAACAATAATTGTAATTGCAATCAGCATTTATAAAGCGCCCTGTCCACAACAACAGTTTTGTGCATTTTAACTACAGTACGGTAATTTTATTTCTTGTAGAAAGCAATTCGATTCTTCAATATCACTCAGTTATACTGTTGAAGCCAATGAAATAGCTTACTTCTAGAACGTTTAGCGCAGGGACTGGATCGAGATCGCGCAGAGAGCCGCTATTCAAAGGTCTAAGAAACAGACAAGATTAGAGGTGGGTCATGTTGTTATAGGTCCCAAATTCTAGGTGGTACAATGAAGTTTCAATTTATATATATAATTTATTTTCTTTTGTGATTTAAAATTGCTCCCAGGGCCGTACAGGACATGTTCGGGGGCCACGGGTTGTGCACCCCTGGGCCATATATACGGGCACCAGATACCTTAAATAAATGACTAAATAAATTTACCGCAGCCACGGAAAGGCCATTAAATACTCGTCGTGTGTTTTGAAGGCGAATAATATTTCAGGCACTATGTAAGCTAAGGGACTTCTACTTAGACACCTTTAAAATTAATGACACCGATAATATATATATTGTGCAATCGTTGAATCGGTAAGTTACACTGCTGCCCTAAAAATAGAAGTATAAAGTGAAGTTGAAAATGAGTAGGCCTACTTAAACTGGAAAATTACTTTTTAAAATTATTAAGTTTTAATTCACGTAAGGTACTCAATTTACTTGAGTACTTAAACTGTGTACTACTATTATTACTACTAATACTAATCGGCAATGAGTAAGATCGATGTCAACGGGACCTGGCAGACGGCGTTAAACAATGGATAAGGTAAGGTGTGACGATGTCCTTACACTACACATTCATGTCTTACCAAAGACGAGTAGAGTTGTGTGGTTATGTTATGCAAAGCATTAGCTGCATTCTTTGTATAGATAGATGATTTCATTAAATGAATTAATCAAATTCCAGCATCTAAAAAAGCATCATAAGGTGTAAAACATATCGATAGGATTTGGGGAAGACGATTCGCCGTGCAGAATTATTCGATGTAAAGCAGGGAACCATGAATGGATAATTCAAACTTTAACGGTCGGAAAAAGATTGTCTATTCAGATACACTATTTCAGTTAGAGTTTGGACTTGGTAAGCGTTGATCGACACTACAGAACGGAGAAATTCATTCACTCCTTATCGCTTCATTAAAAGAGTTTAAAGGATTTGGATCAGTTAAAATCGTAGACTTGAGTGAATGCGAAGAAGTAGTTCAGTCTGGTACAATGATGGCGATAGTTAGAAACAACCGGACTGTCGAAAATCAGCTGAGAATTTGCGCTGACAATAGAGTGTAATACCTTCGGCGATAGTAGTACGGTTAGTTTTAATACGTGTTTGGAGAAGAATGGTCGCTGATGCGGGTTAAGTTTGTTCGACGATGATCAGCAAACGAAAGTCAAACTTCAGAAAAGGCTAACTGGTGAGCTCTTGTCTGAATGAACATTAAAATGTGGAAGAGGTTCGTCGAAGAAACTGCAACAGTTATCAAGACGGAGGCAATCTCCATGAAGCGCGGATCAAGAATCGAATAACATCAATGACCAAATAAAATCAGAAAAGGGAGGTCAGTATTTAAACAAAAAGATGCTGCATGGTTGGGTAGGAATTAATATCACAGGAAAACTTATAGTCAACATTTTAACATTGCATGACACATGACACTGCATGTGTGATTGTGCATTGACATTCATTATCTTGATTTTTATATATTAAGCAATTTAAAATAAAGAAACAGACTGACATCCTTTACCAAATATTATAACCTATTGCTATACTGAAAATGGGGATTTGTTTCCAAGCAGCGGGCGTCATATCCAAGGCCTGGCGAGTGCGCTGTATAAGGTAAGGTCGACGTCAACTGACATGGCATCCATAAAATATCGTTAAATACTGGAACTACAACTCAGCGTGTTGTTTCCGTAGGAGGATATTTCAAGTAGTATGTAATTGAAGAAGTTAACACAGACACCTTTTAAAAGAGATTCAACCGCCAATATATATTTCTCTCTAACCCTTAAGAAAGTGGATTTGTGGTGACATAAATGAAAAATTGCATAAGATGGACTTTAAAATGATTACATCAACTTTAAAAAGTACTCTTAGGAGTACTTACGCTTAAAGCTGCTTAAAAACAACTTAATCTGACTGAGTACTTAAACTTGATACTACTGCAGATTAGTGAGAATTTCTTCACGTTGAACGTCGTTAAACAATGGATAGTCTAAATAATTTCAGTTTATCTGTATTAATAAAGTTCGCTTCAATTGACTTTAATCAGATGATAATCAAACATGTTCAAGATATTTACTTCAGGCTTCTAACGGATTAAGTATTACTACTAAGAATGTTCAACGATTTGGTTGCTCCAGCGAACAATATAAAAACCTATAAACTGTCACTGCCATCTGCTGAATATAAGTGTAACTATTTTTTAAATGTACAATCGGACATTTAGCAGAACTCGTTATAGTATAAAGATAAATTAATAATTATCTAAAAATGCAACTCAATATAACAAGCCTTTGCATTTACGCAATAGTGTTGCTTGATCTTCATTATTTGGTCAATTTACCACAATTATATTAATTGATTAATTGGAAACAAGTTTAAGTTGCTTAGATGTCAAAAAGTCTCTAACTGCACCATTTGGCTAAAAGAAGACCAGATACCTTAAATAAATAACTTAATAATGTAGCGTAGAACTGACTTACCTGTTAGGTTAAGTAATGTTAGGCCAACGTCCTTCAAGAATGGAAATGCAATATATCGCTTTTTTTTACCGTAAGAGGATAACTTTTCAGCTAGTATGTAATATAAGGTAAGTCAACGCAGACACCTTTAAAAGGAATACACAACCCTCTATATCTAAATCTGCAACCGCTCTTTCATAAGATGAATTTGCATCTTATATATATAGTCTAACAAACGCAATCAAGCTGGCTAATGAAGTCAACATCTATATAAGAAGACACATCTAGTCTCACACATTTAGTCTTACCATGTTTTAGTAATATGTTTCGTTTAATCTTTAGAGAGCGTCATAAAGCGGTCAAGTAAACTTCGACGCCCTGAAGCGGTAAAACAGATTTCCTCGTTGTGTGAAGGAGTCAACGCTGGCTAAACGCTAACTCGAAATTTCTTAACCGCCACTTGAAAGCTAAGCTCAGGGTCCCAGATTATTGACGAAACAGATCAGCATTCAGAAATATCTTTGCCGTTTTTAATTGTAAGCGCATATTTTTTATAGCGTCCCTTCAAGGACACTACATCGAATGGTCCTTCAACCGCTAGCGGAATAGAAATACAGAAAGATGAAGCTGGTTACTAATGTTGGTAGCTAGGTAAATAAGCAGGTACGTGTGTTGATAAATATGTGGGTGACTAAGCAGGTAAATAGGTAGGCCAGCAGGCAGGTAGATACGTGAATTAGTAATTAGATAGGATGCTTTTGTCAAATGAAGTAATAAGACAATTTCTTCCCTGAATCTTAAAGTATTCGCTAGATGGACGCATGTTTATAACTTCGCCAGGTGGCTGCACCCTTTAAGTAAGTAAGCAGTCGACGAATGCCGAAGATAATAACACCCATTTGCGACAAGGCCTTATTTCGTATAAAAGATCATTAATCGTACTGCGTTACTTACATAGCAGCGAGAATTTTAAATACATATCATCAGAAAGTAGCGAAACTTTTTCACATCGAAATGCGTTGAGTTAGACGAACGCCTGAAGATTTGTTTGAAACAACGCGACTTGCTGTAAAATGCCCTTACCTTACCTTCCATACATACCTAGCACCGGATTCGGACCTCCGCTTGGTATCTCTGGACACTGCCGGTCGCAAGCTCGAATAAATGATAACTAACCGATTGGTTGGAACGCTCTCGTTAGAAACATTTAAAGCGTCAACCGATGCAATAATAGCCAATTGATTATTTCTCTTCTTAGACACCTTTAACACATTGTCACCCAATGCTATATATACCAAAGGAAAACGATAGAGTTGTTGCCTTCAGACGCATCCCTAAAGTTCATACACGCGTACGTTCATACGTAGATCTGTCCATAATTAGACTGTTTTACCCCTCGGGGTTGCAGAAGTAAATTGACGTAGCGGTAGTAAGGGAATTGTGGGTGTCTCGGGCAGAATGCTGTAAATTTCCATTAGTTCGCCTCTTTCAACTGGAGCTTATATAGGATTTGGTAACCTTGGTTTACAGGTGTCCAAGTAAAGAATATCAATCATCATCATAATGACGCCAGTCATTTTGCGGCGATGGGTACGAATAAATGATCTCCATTGTCCTCGGTCATTTGTCAGGTTCATTCCTCCCATATGTTCTCATTTATATTATCTATCCACCATAGTCGTGGAGAAGGATCTCGTAGAGCTAAACTTCGGCCTTCTCATAGAGTATGAAGAAAGGCCAAAGGCAGAACAGTGTGTGTGTGTGTGTGTGTGTGTGTGTGTGTGTGCGCGCGCGCGCGCGTGCGCGTGCGTGTGTGCTTAAGAAAGACAGACAGAGACAGAGAGAATATTTTAATTACAAGGCGACAAAATACAGCATGGAGAGAGGACCAAGACAGAATGGTTCTTGTTTCTGTGTGCGTATGTGACAGAGACAGACCGCGAAAGAGAGAGAGACAGAGTTAAGGAAGAAGACAAAAGGAGCGAGACAGAGAGACAGTGAACACGTGCACTGCTAGAAAGAACATCCAGGTATAAAAAGAATACTCATACACTTTCGACGAGAGGATCAGGCGACAAGGAAGAGGACTACCAACCCCCAAATATGTCGAGGCTAAGAAAATTATGAAGTCGTTAGCACATCACACCCTTTAGTCTACTTGCGTCTCAGGCCAACATTAAGAGATTCGTGCCCTCTACAAAGAAGTCTTCGAAACAACCTTGTGTCCAGTTGACATCTTTTGTATAAGTTTCTCGCGTTAAATGTGTCTCTGGAATATTGCGAATGTGAGTACAGCTTTGGACGGTTGCCTTGAGCAATAGCCATTTTAAAGACTGATAGTTATAATAGAGTTGGACGAATATGTTTAAAAGGTGTCTAAGTCGATTATATCCAAAGCTTATCTTTTAAAGCTAGCGGCCCTATTTGGAAGTAGTAGTTAGAGTGTTAAGCAAACATTTTGGTTTTGGGCTACCAGAATTCTTCACGACGAAACTTAAAGTGTTTAGCTATAAATATGGCCCCCACATCAGATAATACAGTAATTTAATTTATTTTCTATTAACATAGACTTTAGAGACCTCGTGCGTAGTTCTGTAACGACGCTTTGTTCAACGATTAAGATGATTGGAATCTTCTTTGTTAGAAAGATTAAAAAATTACTAATTACTGAATATTTTTTGTCTGGTGAAAGAGTTTCAAAGGTGTTCAAGTAAATAGGAAATGATATTATAGTAAAATTTGGCGTTTAAATGGAAATCTGCTTGGACACCTTCGAAACACTTCCTCCGGTGTTATATTACCCAGCAATAATTTCATATAAAAAATTTATCAAGATTCCATCTATATCGTAAAGTATCTAAAGAACTATACTTGAAAGCTTAGCGCAGAGAACCAGGCTATTTACGACAGCTGTAGCATGGGCCATGGCATATGGGCACAATAGGCACAATGGCCGTGGTCCGCGGACCACATGTTGAGAACCGCTGCTGTACAATACATGTGCCATGGGCCATGGCACATGGGCCCCTATGGTTTCAAGGCGCGGAGCCCCCGAGGTAGAAAGGAATTAATTATACGTCAATCAACAAATATTCTAAGCATGAATATTTCCAATTCTTTGGCCCCTTGCATGGCTGAATTGGCGAGGCCTTCAAGTGATCGCAGTCCGACTCAGCGTACACAGGTAGTAGGAGGTGCATACGCTCTTCATACCATGACTTTCAAATTGACCTATAGCTAGCCACAGAGGCAGACAAAGAGACGGACACAAAGACAGACACACAGCAGATACAGACAGATATGTAGATAAAGAGACAGACACACAGACAGATACAGAGAAATACACACAGACAGGCAGATACAGACACACACACAGAGATACAGAGACAGACACACAGGCAGACACAAAGGCAGACACAGAGACAGACACAAAGACAGACACAGAGACAGACACAAAGACAGACAGACAAACAGGCAGATACAGAGATAGACACAGAAGAAGACACAGAGACAGACACACAGACAGATATAGAGATAGACACACATGTAGATAAAGAGGCAGTCACACAGACAGACACAGAGACAAACACATAGGCAGGCATAGAGACAGACACACAGGAAGACACAGAGATATACACATATGCAGACACAGAGACAGACACATAGACAGACACACAGACAGACATAGAGACACACACGCAGAAACAGAGAAAGACACACAGACAGACACATAGGTAGACGCAGATACAGATACAGAAGCAGACACACAGATAGACACACAGGTTGACATAAAGTTGATGAAAGGGTGTTTGTCCATAAGTAAGCGTCTAATTTTAGACGCACCAAAAAGCTGCATATATAATGCTAACATATCAATGATATATTTATTAAATGATCTCAGCTCATTACTGACCTTTATTATGTTGTGGACTTGTGGACTCTAGTTAGCGCTATGTATTTCTTATTTCTTTTTTGTTTTGTTTTGTTTATTGCCTCTGGCTATCGACCAGAAGAAAGTGTCACCATGTACAGCCAGGATGGTCCTGGCAGGACCCCCAATTTTAGCCCCCCTCCTTCAGGGCCAGGTACACGATTTTCACATGTACATAGTGAACACTTTAATCTTAGTCAATAGACCGAGAAGCGCTAAAGCTCCTATCTCGAAATTGACTTTTATATTTTATTTCACGTCAAGAAAAAAGATGTTTAAGGATGCTCATTTTTCTGTAGCCATAACTATTAGAATTCCGCGTTTGCAGAAAAAGCAAATATAACACTAAAACGCATTTCAAATATTGCAATTTATAATCCCATATCTTTAATAGTTAAAGTTTGATTAAAGTGTTATAATTTGTGTTTTGCTTTATATTTGGCTAATTACGGCGAACGGAGCGTGGCGCCTCTATCGGCAATGGCGTTTAACGTGGTGTTTAGGACTACATAACAATCGCATACGGTTTCTATGATGAAATTAGACGAATTGTTATTATTTAGCCAATAAACAATTGCCTGTATAAGCAGAACATTTGCGCTGTATTGTTTATTACCACTTAAATGATATTTTATTTAATTTTGAAGCTAATTTTGTAGAATTTTTTCAGTGCGCAACGATGCCCAGTGGACCACACTATGTTAACATATCTTATACATGACCGATATCAGATCGCGCGCGCGCGCGCGTGCGTGCGTGCGTGCGTGCGTGTGTGTGTGTGTGCCTATCCATATCCCCTTGCCTCCCTTTTCCCTTGCCTCCCCTTCCTTCCTCGACCCCGAAGCCGCGGGTCCGGGGTCGTCCTTCGGTAAAATTTTGGAAGTCTACATTGCCGTTGGTGAATTTTAGCGCATTTTCAGAGAAAGAACACTGGTCTCTTGTCAAGGTTTTCGTCGTAAATTCACGTGACTGACTGACATAATTGCGCAATAACTGACTTTTTCTCAATTAAAGTTTTACTAGTCACATGACACGATGGCTTTGCGAATGTTTACGAGCATTTCGTATTGATAACGTAGGTCTATAGGCCAGGTCACTATATCTATAAAAGTATATATCTCTTAGAGATATTAGCATATCCAAACATTTATGTGTATAGATATGCATATATATTTACACGTAGGGTCTATATCTATATGTTGAACTAAATTTCTTGTAAATCAATGGTATGTGCCTAGACCTACTAAATAACGTTTATAGCCTACATTTAGCTCGAAGTTTTATTAGAAATGTTTGACATAATCACAAATGGTTCTTGTATTATCTTACTAGTAACTGAAACCGAGACTCAAATAATTATGTTAGCTGCCGGGACAGTTTAAAGAGAAACCTTGTTAACTATATGTACAGTTTAAATGTGCATGCTGTTTGTAAAATTGCTAATGTACAATTTTTGACATGATATCAGCGGCCGATGTTGTCATGAGATCTCGTTATTACTGATGCCTAAAAATTTATTAAAAAACATGTCTTATGTAGCTGTTAACTTCTTTAGCAAGTGTCATTTGTAAATGTTAGCCGTTGTGACTACAAAGATCACTGACGACTCTAAGCTTAATTGAACTTATTTATTCAATTACGTCAAAGAGATATGAACGAACATCCAAAACAAACAAAGAAGAAGGAAAAATCAGTGTGTAAGCCAAATTGATATTGTTATTGATATAGTACAGTTTTTTTAAACTTTAGTCCATCAGTTTTTGTTTGCTTTTCTCTTCGTAAAAGCGCGTACCCAAAGCTGTAATAGGCATCGGCTTCGTCGGTTTTGTAGAATTCCACTATTTGCTGTATTATGCTATAGCCTACGAACGTAATAATTGTTCAAACTAAAAGAATCGAGGCTGTACTTTGGAGGTCTTCGAGACATTTCACTTACGTTTTCGTTTCCTTTTTCACAAAGTGCAACAAGAGAGTTGCAAGCAAAGACCATTGACAGTTCTGTAATTTCTTTCGTAGGCCTAATACCACTCTAGGTTTTCAGTTCTCTTTGGTATTTCGACGTATACTTTCTGATAATATTCTCTCTGGGAGATCGTTGTGGATGCAAGATACAGCGAAGAAAGTGGATCGGTTAGAGGACTTTAGATGAGTGGTGACTGATGGATTTGCAAGATTGCTGTCACAAGATCACGGGTTAGAGCGGGATGGTCAACTGTGAAGAGTTTGTGAAGCTGAGTGGGTTGTGAGTGCCAGCCCCAAGGCTGGAGAATTGAGGAAGGTAACGCAAATAACCTTTGTCATGACAGCACGATGGCGCCGTAACAAAGCCAAGCCGCTACAAGGGCGCCTTATAACTACTGGTGGGAGTGATAAGCCATAGCAAACAGGTAAGATTTGAGCTTAGATTTGAAGGAGTCTACTGAGTCGGCCAGTCAGATAACGGGTGGAAGACTGTTCCACCATCTAGGTCGCAGCCCAGACGCAGACCAATCATTAATTGGTGTAAGCCTAAATGAGTTAGCGATTAGATTTCATTCAAAGAGTTTGCCTTCCACTTTTCAATTCTCACCACACTAAGTTGCACACCAAGTTCTTGCCATAGCCACGGATTGAACGAATTTACAAATATATAGCCTCTGAAGGACACGATATAAAGGTGTCTAAATTTTTTTAACGCGAGTGACTAGTTATCTTTCTTATGGCACATTTTCGTTAAACAGCAAGTAACCAACCTGAGTTGCCACAAAAATTGATCTGCGGTATTCGGACAATACTAGCACACCAGAATTGCCGGGAAATCGTTAACAAATATCACATAAAAAATACCGCACAGGAAACTGACATGAACCTAACATTGTATGGACACCGTATAAATAGGATCATTGTTTTAGATTATAGATTCTTGCTTAAGCATCGTGCTTGTTACGGAACCATCGATTAATACAAAAATACAGTGGTTTTTTCAGGCGTAACACGCCGGAACGGCGTTCCGGCACATTTTTTCAGCTACTAAAAAATTATTTATTTAATTATTAATTAAAAGAATTATTTCGTAATTTTAATTTAATTTCAGTGTTGTGAACCCAACCCCAATCCCGTTTTTCTCAGGATTTTAGCCCTTCCATAATTGTTCAATTCTGGAACCTATTGTTCAGTTCCGGAACTTTTTCTAGAAAAAAAGCACTGCAAAAAATATATTAAAGGTAAAGTCGGAGGTAATTACCCCGGATCCACAAGCTATCGCCAAACGCTAGAAAAAAATTATTATTATTATTATTCCTCCACTGCTCGTACTCTGATAGTGCCAGTTCTAAGTCACGATAAAGAAGGAGAGCGACGCTATTGTTATGACACAGTGCATCAAGCTAACCAACCAACTATTATGGTAGTGAAAAATATTGCGCTACCGGCTAAACTGTCGCGAGATGTCGCGACACGCGCAAATTTACGGCTGCGATTTGACACCTTTAAATGGGTCATTTCCTACTCTATATAAATTAAAGTTCGCGAAAGTTGAAACATTATCTTAATGATGTCCATGTGCCAGTACAGAAATACAAGTTATAGAAATCCTGAAGGCATAAAGAAATGCAAATATCTACATTACGTCTGGTTAATAATAACCAAAGGCTATTATATATATATATATATATATATATATATATATATATATATATATATATATATATATATATATATATATTATAAGATGACATTCTTATGCTTTATATGATTCCTGTCAGGTCAAGGAGACTGTTCATCACCTCCCGCTTGACTGTAGAAAGAAAATATTTCTAAGTCATTAAGAAATAACTGTCAGTTATACAAAGATGAAATTTCTATTAAAACCCTTTTGACGGTACATTTATTTCAAAACTAAATATAGGCCTATAGACTAGTTAGTCCAATTAATAGAAGTCAAATTTTGTAAATAAATATTCTAACCTTGTTGCTGTAAACTGTTTTATATCTTTGTTAAATCTTTAGATATTAAATCAGTCTTTTACTAATATATTTTTTACTTTTTTGCATTAAATATTGCATTATTATGATGTACATATTATAATACGACTCTAATGCCCCAGCCCTAGTAATATGTATTACATACTGGTGACATGAAGAACCTATATTATATTATTATATATGTATAATTAATCACTCTCAGAAAATTATTAACTATAGGTTCTAGATTCTCGCTCAGCAACGCCCATCATCTTTGTTACGGAGGCGCCGTAAAAATAATTTATTAAATACATATTCTATTACTAGAACTTCACGAAGCGCTGATATTATTGCTAGAAACTGCAATTCTAATGGGAGACAAGGTCTACGACACTCCAAATGACAGCCAGAAGATGCCGTTAAATATGGATAGTATACTGCTGTTACGATATTCTTTGTCATAAAAGGAGTTTCACTCAAGGCAACACCTATAAGCTCCACGTCTACTTAGACACCTTTCAAATAGTTTCATTCGATTATATATAAACGTAACTCTTCAAACGTACATATTTCTTACGAAAATGCGGCCTTGTAGGCCACGAAATGCCGCTAAGTAGTAAATATTCTTTCTGCATTGGGACTGTAACAGCCAGAGTACGGGCTGCGGTAGTATTAGTAGTAAGTAAGCAATCGATAAATACCGAATGCAATTACATCCTTTGCGAGAAGACACCTTTATTTCGTATGAAAGATCATTAATTATTAATTTTTCTGAAATAATCAGAATGTAGCGAAGGTCTTTTCACGCCGAAATGCGTAGAGTTGGAGAAACGCCTGAAGATTTGTTTGACAGAACATGACATGCGCTAAAACGCTAAGACGCCCTTACCTTACCTTCCATACTTACCTAGCACCGCGTTTGGACCTCCGTTTGGTGTTTCGTGACACTGCCAGTTGCAGACTTCGATAAAGATGGGATAGAACGCTCCCTTTAGAAACATCTGAAACGTTGTTAACCGATGCAACATCGGCATAGGAGAAGCTAGTTATTTTGTAGCTGCTCTACTTAGACACCTTTAAAACAGTGTCAGCTGATGCTTTATGTTTCCACGGCACACAATAGTCAACTAGTCAGCTTCCAAATCTTTCAAACGTTGTCAATCAATGTACGTTAACGTTGAAGTGGAATTCTCTGAGAAACTCAGTCAAGAAATGAACTGATATGCAATTAATTTTTTTAAACGTCAACGGCCAGACCAGCCATAAGATATCGTTGAACTTTAGGAATAATAAAAACCGAATATTTAGGTTAGCTGTTGCCAAACAGGAGTTGTGTCAAGCAATACGAACGGTGAGAGCTGTTCAAAATAATTTCTGTTGACGCCTTTATTGTTAATCGCTAGGTCCATCCAGATTAGGTAAATTCCGCCACTCTGCGTACTCTGGGAGTGCCAGGCCCAGGCTTGGATAAAGGAGAAGGGCGACGCTAATCATCAAACATCGACTGACCAACCGACGCAATGTTGTCCAGGAATTTCGAAAACGTTGAGATATACGTGTACGCGGGAGTTCGCCATTGGTGACGACTGTCCAGATCATCTGAGCGCTTTTCGCCATTTGATTACCTCTTGTTTTAATGACTTTAACATCAATTAGGATGACGCAGGCAGGACACTGGTAAGGTGGTGAAAGGCGATTCAGAAAGTGTATATCCATAGATTCCATACACACATATATACACGTATACATATATACACGTATGCATAAACACACACGGTCGTAAACACACGTACGTACGTACATGCATACATACATCAATGTATACATACATACATCAATGTATACATACATACATACATGTCTCTCTCCATTTCTCTGTCTCTTTCTCTGTCTCTGTTTCTCTGTCTCTGTCTCTGTCTCTCTGTCTCTCTGTCTCTCTATCTCTGTCTCTATCTCTCTGTCTCTCTGTCTCTCTCTGTCTCTCTCTGTCTCTCTCTGTCTCTCTCTGTCTCTCTGTCTCTCTGTCTCTGTCTCTGTCTCTCTGTCTCTGTCTCTGTCTCGCTCTCTCTCGCTCTCTCTCTCTCTCTCTCTCTCTCTCTCTCTCTCTCTCTCTCTCTCTCTCTCTCTCTCTCTCTCTCTCTCTCTCTCTCTCTCTCTCTCTCTCTCTCTGTCTCTCTCTGATTATTTATCTCTCTGTCCCTCTTTTTCTGTTTATCTCTCAGTCTCTGTCTCTCTTTATCCTTCTTTATCTGTCTCTCACTCTAATATATATATATATATATATATATATATATATATATATATATATATATATATATATATATATATATAACATTTTATATAATATATGCAATATTTGGTGGAAATCAAATATTTGAATGTAAGAAGCATGAAATAATTAAAATTCTATGAGATACAGAGATCTGCTTAGACACCTTTAAATTGTTTGCTTAGTAAGTTATATATACGACATTTTCGTTTAATCGCAGACTTGGTCCCGAGCATCATCACAATATGTAAATAAACTGAAGATCAATGAATAGTCCAACGGTTCTCAACCTGTGGGTCGCGACCCCCGTGGGGGTCGCCTTACGATTTGCCAGGGGTCGGCTGGAACCTTCATAAATTTGTGAAAAAAAGTTGTAGGCGTAATTTCTTAATATTTATTATTTCATGTAATTAAGATTACTACAGGACTTAAAATTGATTTTACATTTTTGCACTATGAATCATTTGATAGATTCGCTCAACCCGCTGTAGCACTTCTCCGCCCTTCCGTCACTTCGTCACTAAAATTTGCGAATCGCTCCTTGGCTATAGCTGTTCCACTTCTCTGGAAAAAACTCCCCCAGAATTACAACATATCTGGGGAAAACTCCCCCAGTATTTCAACATATATCTGGAAAAAACTCCCCCAGTATATATTACAACATATATCCGACCCATTCTACGAACTCACCAAGACCCAGCCATCTCACCACAGGTCTTTTTCATTCAAAACTGAAAACTGTACTGCCCTTCAAAAATCCTATCCCTATTCCTCCTCTTCCCTTACGTCTCTCACCGTTTCAACTCTAAACACCACCCACCTTAGCCGTCTGACTGCCCAGTATTTTAAGAACAAAGCTGATGGCGCCAAGAGAGGCAGACTTGATACCGGTGGCAAGTAGGCCTACCAACAGCAAAATGTGGCAGCTGTTGAAGCTTCATATACGTTTGCTCTTAGAATCGTTAAAGCCAAGAAACCTACGCAACTGTCGAGGACTTGTTGTTGCCAGCAACCAAAGACATTGTTCGAATTATGCTTGGACCTCAGTAGGCCCCTATGTTTAAAATTTGAATCCAATTTCCCTGTCTAACGACGCCGTCAGCAGAAGAATTGATGACATGTCTGCTGATATTATTGAACAGGTTATCCACGAAATAAAATCTGCTCTACTTGCATTATTCAGCAAACAGCCTGACGAATCTTTTTGGATTGTGAAACTCCGTCATTTTTCTAGTTATAATTGAAATAATATTGTTAATTGGCATTCGATATCTTTGTTTACTTCTTAAATCTTTAGTAAAGTTTATATTTTAAATTTAACAGCTGCCACTGAAATTTGTAACTCTTAGGCCTAACTGTACAGTAGTACAATAGATAATATAGGCCTACAAATATTAAATTTAAACCAAAATTTCATTTTAAAAATTTTACTTTTAAAATTTTCAAAATTATTACCAACAAAAAGTACAAATTGTTTTGTTGATCAATGATTTATTATTTTATTACGCATGATGAGTATGGATTATCAAAGGGTGAGAAGTGAAATGCATCATAATGGTAGCAAAAATACAATGAAGGAGAGTAGGCTTATTAATTGGCTTAAGTTGCGTCAATTTTATTTCTGGGGGTCGCCACAACTTTGGAAATATTATCAAGGGGTCGTAGCACTAAAAAGGTTGAGAACCGCTGGAATAGTCGCTTTGAAACTTCAAAATAGAATAAGAATGTAATGTCATAATTATACTTATTATTATAAGTGTATGGTTTTCCAATTGTGGACGAAGTTTTTTTACTTTTAAGATTTCTTGTGTGGGACAATTGCTTCGGAATATTGTTTAATTTACATCAAACCATTTTATCACAATGTGCAGTGCTTTTTTTCAGCCGGAACGCGCCGCAACGGCGTTCCGGCACCTTTTTTCAGATACTAAAAAATAATTTGTTTATTTTAATAATAAAAACAATAATTTAGTTATTTTAATTTAATTTCAGTCTTTTGAACTGTTTTCGGTGTTTATTGAGACCCCTTCCTAATCCAGTTTTTCTCTGGATTTTAACCCGTCCATAATTATTGCGTTCCGGAACCTATTGTTCCGTTCCGGAACCCCATTTTCCAGAAAAAAAGAACTGACAATGTGTATATCATCGACAGCGTCAGATGTATTACTTTATATCGTTATGCAATGAATATTAGTCATATTGTAATGCTCTGTTTTCATACCTTATAATGGTGTCTTTGAGATGATATCAGTTTCTCTTTGCATTGTATTCATTTCTGAATTGTCGTCAACGGCCTTTGATGTCATAAGACGACGTTAAACTTTGGAATCATAATAAAAATGTTTCATGCAGACATCTGGTCAAAAATCAGTCGTGCTGATGATTGATTGAAAGTTAATTGATTTGCATTTTTGGAGACCTGGATGGGTAAGAATACGTTAAAGTTGGTGTTAATTAGTTTCATGTAACGACAACTCTATTTTAAAATACAGAAAGATCCCTTCGTTGCTCGTACTCTGGCAGTGCCAGACCCAAGCCTAGATAAAGGTGGAGGGGGACGCTAATCGTCTTTGTCATGACACACTGTCGTTAAATTAAGCAGCAACTCACCTCCGAAATGGTTAGTGCTCTGGTCTTAGAAAGCGAAGAGTACGGATTCGAGACAGCTCTCTGTGGAGCAAGTTCTTCACTGATTGCTGTCTGGTTATTAAGTGCGCTTAGTCAATGCGTAATGACGAAAAAGTGGAAAACGAGTATTTTTGTGCAAAATGGTAAATTGCCGAAATAATTTGGCACAACTCACTCTTCCCTTCAACTGCAGGAACTGCCTACCTCCTCGTGTCTGCAACTCCTCTAAACTTACCTCCCCAGTCTAACTATGGTTCCTAATGTTTACCCGGCTTCTATGTGCACTTCGAAACTTCGTAAGAAGGGCTTTATAAATTAGTTGCATTGTGTTGCTTTGCATTACATAATATTGCATTGTATTATTCTGAATCGTATTATATTCGTATTATATTCTATTCTATTGTATTTTATATTGTATTTTATATTGTATTATATTTTACTGAAGTTTTTTGTTTTGTATTGTACTGTAGTGTATTCTGTTGAATTATATAAACTTGTTTTGTATTATATTGCATTGTATTGTATTGTATAAAGAGGTTTTCACTGATTGATTGATTGATTCGTTTAATGACACACGCAAATCATACCAGCACCAAGAAGTATTGCATAAAAATAACAGTTACGAAACTTACGATCTAACTGTATCTAATGCACACCAGTTGCTTATGTTCTAGTTTATAAGGTGTAAGCTTATACTGAGTTTATTTATTTTCTCGAACAGTCTAACGTGTTTAACAGACACTCTCTTACTATTCGGACTTATGCCTGCACTTGGTATCTACTGACAACCCCTTTGACTCGACGCAGCGCCCGTAAATAATATCTAGTTCTCTTCGCTTAGCTTCCAAGTAATTCCTTAGATACTTCACGATTCTCAAATGTATCAAGCTCTAAACTATACATCGTGTATGTGAAATTTCTGGCTTATATAGCATCTTAGAAAATGGTTCGAAGGTGTAGAAGCACGCCGAAATTTGCTACTATACGCATTTCCTATTTACTTGAAAACCTTTGAAACACTTTTATGATATAAAGAGTTCGGCCTATTAGTATTTTTTATATTTCGAACAGAGAAGTCTCAAATCGTCCTTATAATTCAACACAGAGTCGTTAAAGCAGAACAACCTACGAGTTTTCATTGAAAATAAATTCTAGAACTATATTCTCTGTTGTAATCATACCTAACCATTTGGGTAAGTTTCGACGTGAAGAATTCTGGCAGCAAAAATGCTGTTTTAACACGATGCGTGAACTGCTACTTCCGAATAGTGAAGTTAGCTTAGGAAGATAAGCATTGGATGAAATCTACTTAGACACCTTTTAAACGTATTCATTCAACTCCATAAAAATGATCAGTTTCGTAAAAGTGATTATTGCTTCACGTAAATAGGTCTACAGACGCAAAACAATCAGTTATTACTATCTTCTTCTTCTAGTTCTCTGCCTTCAGGCAGGTTCAAACGTCCGACGTCGCCACTCCTCTCGATGTTGAACCTCTTCTTTCAGTCTTCTGTATTCCTCCTTCAAAATCTAGTCCGGCATCATCTGTCTTGGTCTTCCCCTTGTCCTCCTCCTTTCCATTCTTCCCTCGATGACATTTCGTAGGAAAGAGTCCCATCTCTGCGTGTGTCCGATCCATTTCCTCTACCGCTTTCTTAATGATTGTATCTTCTCCCATCCTTCCCATTACTTCTACATTTGTTTTATGTTTCTTCCAGCTGATCTTCTTCATTCCTCTCCAAATCCACATCTCGAACGTCTCCAGTTTCTTGATGTCCTCCATCATGGTCCATGTCTCCGATCCGTACAAACCACACTCCACACTAGCGTCTTTACCATTCTTTTCTTCAGATTCCTGTTCCTTTTTCCCTCTGAATAGCTCTTTCCGTTTTGCGAATGCCTCTTGACCCATTAATATTCTTCGTTTAATTTCCTAATGGCATTTGGCATCTGTCGTGATCATGCTCCCCAGATAACATAATTCTTCTACTTCTTCTTTTTTCTCTCCACCAATTTTTCTTTTTACTATAGCTTCTCCTTTACTTATCCTCATTGTCTTCGTCTGTTTCTGTTTATTTCATTCCATATTCTTTATTTTTTTTTAAATCGTGTCCTTTACCTTTAAAACGTCGTGTAACGAGGCAATAATTAAAAGCTTGGGACACAGCATGCAATTAAAACTCAGCCATTGCTTGTACTCTGGCAGTGCCAGTCCCAAGCCTGAATTAAGGAGGAGGGCGACGCTAATGATCTTTCTTATCGCATAGTTAAACTGAAGCTACTACTGCATGCAATCATTCCGTTTTGAGGCTTCAAATCTAAAAAAGAAATTATAAGTGTAACAAAGTCTAGCTATTAAGTATTTCCATTTGCTGCCATAAGACGTTGTTGCACTTTGGATTCAACAGTTTAATCAGGTGTTAAGAGAGCGCTATAACAAATCGCCCAATCAGTTAAGTATCTTGACATCAATGGACGTTAACGTCGATTTAAACAATTTTTTTTACCTGAGTCAAAATTTGCTGTGATGAAACTAACGAAACTGACGTCCCGTTCTTATATAGAGTGACGGAGACCATATTAAAGGTGTCTAAAGAGAATATTCTAACCAGTTTGTGTACCGTGTTAAGTTTGTGTAAATCGGCGTTGCTAAGGTCTGCTCATGCACGACAACATATTTGGCCGTTCCTAATAATCAGGGTTTAACGTGGGTGGGAACGCGTGGGAACGGCGTTCCCACTGCTCTCGAAATTCGTTGCTTGCGTTCCCACTGCTCACAAGGCAAGAACCCTGGTAATGCATGCGTTCCAATAAAACTCTGCTTTGGCGTTCCCACTGCTCACCCAAACCACTTTAACCCCTGCTAATAATTGTAGCAAAGTCTGGCTATTAAGCCAACCTCATTTCTGGCGACGTCAATGACCTTTGTTGCCATAAGATGTCAATGAAGTTTGCATCCAACCAATCCCGAAAACGTTTGGCTATAAGGCCAACAGATACACTAAACAAATAATTTAATAATGTTACTCTGGCGTAGAACTGATGAACCTCTTAGAATTAGGTTAATGTCAACGTTCATAGCAGCCTTAAAAATGCCATTAAACGCTGCAAATACAAGTTGTCGTGCTTTTTTCGAAGGCGCATAATATTTCAGGTATTACGTAAGCTAAGAGAATTGTACTTAGACACCTCTAAAAGCCATGTAAGCAATTGTATATTAACTTGTCCCACTGTTCATTGGATTAATTCTCGTTCAAGGAGAAAAATTATGACGTCAACTTGAAAACGAGTACTAACCTCAAAAAGTACTTTTTTCTAATGTACTTAAACTTCTTAAACAATTAATTTCAGTTAAATACCTGACTTTCCTACTAGGCCCCCTGCTAATTGGCAGATTAGTAATTGAGCGACGTCAACGAGCCTTGGCAGACGGCGTTAAACGATGTAATAGATAACGCACATCAAATTTTAGTCTTCGATTATATTAGTACAAGTTCACTTTAATTCATTTTAATCGTGTTTGGACCGTGAACAGCTGACGGAGATAGGAGGACTGGGAGGATTGGAGTGTGTTGTAGGTGAGTGATATAACTTTGTATTCAATTCGTTCGGGTATTTTAAGCCAGTGGAGAGATTTGAGGACATGAGTGATGTGGTGGTGTTTGGGAGTTTTAGTAACAGCACGGGCGAGAGCATTCTGAATGGCTTGGAGGCGGTTTATTTGAGTGATGCCTATGTTCAGAAAGAGCGAATTGCAATAGTCTAATTTTGCATGAACTATGGATGTAGCGATTGTGGGATGAGAGGGAGGTTAGCCTAAGTCATAATGTAACAGTAATTCAACTAACAGAGGCTGGTTAGGTATGAATAAATCCAGTAGAACTTATTGTTAACAACTTAGCACTTCATGACATGATTGTGCTATGACATGATCTTGATTCTTATATATTTTAAACAATTTAAACTAAAGAAACTGACTGACATTCTTTACTAAGCTATTATTACCTATTGCTTTACTGACAATTGGCTTCAAAGTAGTGGGATTAAGATCCAACGCCAGACGAGGAGGCTACATAAGGTAAGGTCGACGTAAACGGTCTTCTCGTCCATAAAACACCGTTAAACAATGGGACTCAGCATGTTTTTCCGTCGGAATATATTCTAGGTAATGTGTAATCATTGTAATGTAAGGCGGTCACCGTAGACACCTTTTAAAGGTATGTAACCGTCGCTATATATATCTTTAATCGTTCAATTTATTTAATTACATCCCGTCTTCTCTAGCAGACAAAGTAAAAAGGCTCTCCGTTATCACTGCCAACTAAGGAGTATAATAATAACTTAATAAAATGACTGGTATATCGCTGTTGGCAGCCGATGCCGAAGGAAAGGGCGTTTGAATATAAGTGCAATTATATTAAATGTACAGTAGGTGTCATAGTGCTATTCATTATAATGTCTAACTAACACAACGCAATCTGTTATAGCTAATGAGTGCAACATCTATATAACAATATATAAATGTAGTCTCACGAAATGGTATTATTAAGCCTCGTTTAACCGTTAGGGACCAGTATATATAAACCAGTAAAGTAAACTTCAACGCCGTGATGCCATGAAATGGATTTCTCCGTCGTTTGAAGGCGTCAACGCAATCGTAATTTTAAACTCCAAATTTCTGAGGCGCCACTCGAAAGCTAAGTGCAGGGAATCAATATAATATAGCTTGGCTGCTCTAGAGTTTAACGACATCTTATCGCAACAAAAGCTGTAAACGTCGGTAGAAATTGCTTTGGCATAATATACAGCCTTTGAAAATAGTCATTTACTTTAAATATAAAGCTTGGATGGATCCGCAGTTACACGACATGTTAATTAAAGCTTATGTGCAACTGAGTTTTTGTAGCATCGGTTGCCAACGTTTAAAAGGTGTTGATGTACCATCGTTTGAAAGATGTTGAATGATAGCATTACATTACCATTGCTTGACGACATCTTGTGACTGCTAGGGCCGCTGATATTCTTCTTAAATAACTAAGTGTCGTATTTCATTATCTTGCAATTGGTTAGATATATTTACTTCTGAACCCAGTTACTTTAAGCAGCAAATTAGTATTCAGTGTTTAACATTTTTCGACCTTACCTGACTCTACAGTTGGATGATTCTAGAGGTTAACGACATCTTATGGCAACAAAGGCTGTTAACGTCGGCATATATTATTCTGAACAGTTCTTACCGTTTGAATTGCATAATACAGCACTTCACACTTGATGCCGTTTGATAAATATGTAACAAATTATGAATGTGTTTAAAATGGTGTCTAACTAGACAGTATTAGAATTAAGTTAAACTTAAAGGTTAGACTTATGTATTATTATTTATTAGGTTTAAGGTAGCATAAAATAATAATGTCTATTGTTTATTGACATCTTGTGGCCTGCAAGGCCGTTCACGCTGAGCTCGCCAGACATATCTCACGAAATTCAAAGGGGAAGGTTTGAAGTATTTATAGAATAGAATGGCTCCCCTATTTCTAGCCAAAAACTGTGTGCCAGCATTTTCAGCTCCTGGTCGGTCTTAATTGCTTTCGGGAAAGAGCTATGACCTACATGTAGTGTGGTCCGGAAACGCTATATACTGTGACGCTGAGAAGAACATTCGGTGCATCCGACCCAAAGGTTTGGAACGCTCTGCCCGTCGAACTCCGTCTTCCGGAACTTTCTATCGAAAGCTTCACGAAGAAATTAAAGACTTTATCCTGCTTGTTCATGTCATACGACAATGGCGAGCTTTATAACTAAATACACCGAATATAATATGCTTTAGTAGCAACTAACGCATAATATATGCGGTGTATATAGTTATAATAACTTGCGCTTTGTAAATATTCTTATAAAAATAAAATGCAAAAACGTACGCTTTTACTGCACCGTTTGCCTATAAAGCCACCAAATACTTTAAATAAATAACTAAATAATGTTACCGTAGCATAGAACTGATATACCTCTTAGCCTTAGGTAAGGTAATGTCGACGTCAATGGTCCTGGAAGCCAGAAAAGGACCACTAAACACTGGAATTACAAATCGTCGTGCTTTAACCGATATTTCAGGTATTACCTTGGCTAAGAGAATTTTACTTAAACACCTTTAAAAGCTATGCACAAAACTATATATTAATTTGTTCCGCTGTTTCGTCGATAGGTTACGAAGTGGGGGCCAAAAAAGGAGGAACCTGTGAATTGAACTTGAAACGAAGTACAATAAACTTAGAGAAAAGCACTTCTTACAGTGCTTAGGCTTAAGACTACTTAAACTACTCAATCCAATTGAGTACCTAAACTTCCAACTACTAATAATCGGGAGATTAGCAACAGCGACTGTCCCTGGCAGACGGCGTTAAACAATAGATAACACAGTCAAATTTTTAGTCTGTTTATATTAAAACAAGTTCCCTTTAATTCAGTTTAATGCAGGGGTGACGAACCTTTTAAGGTGTCATGCCCAAGAGCCGCTAAATCATATAGAAAAATACCCTTGCGTGCCCCTCGGAATTTTGCCCAGTATATAATTTCATCCATTTAGGTTTTAATTGACAAAGCGTAATAAATATGAAATGAAAGACATTATTTCAAAGATGCCTTTGGAAAGATGTTTAAATAAATTCATCTTAACAGAAAATGTGGGTTCCTCCAGCGATTATGTGTTTGGAAGTTCGAAGCTTTGGTGGACGATGTGAATTCCATGTGCCCAAAACATTTCTCAAAACATAGACGTCCTTTTTCGGTGGTGGGCCCGGCGGCATGGAAAGAGCTCCCCCCCCCCCCCCCAGCTGTGCCTGCTCCCAAGAACTCCCTCTAAGACTGAAAACTGTTCTATTTGGCCGTGCTGGAGCCGGGGCAGCTCTGAGTAGCTCTCTTGAAGAGGTGCTTTATAAATACTCGAATGAATGAATGAATTTCTACGCTTGCCACTTTGGCACGGGTGTCACGGATTCGACACCTTTCTTTAGACATTACAAAACACTAAGAAAGTGATGTCGGTACTGCAATATATAGCGACTGATAAAAATGTTTTAAAGGTGTTCACGGACATTTAATATATTGCCGTAGCAGTAATAGATTTCAAAGAGATTCCAAAAGTTTAACGACACATTTTAGTTGCCAGGGATGTTGACCTCGACCTGTACCTTACCAAATTATTAAAACGTAGATTTCGGGTACCAACTGTTTCATGGGTGCATCAAGGATTGTTGTGCACATTCGAAAGTAAACCTCGGATGGATTTCACACTTCAACTATACATCTGATGGCAACGTCGGCCGCTGACGTCATATCGAACATAGAACAATATAATTTTACAGTAAGAATTTACATTAAACTACACGGGTAGCCAACATGATTTCTCTTTCTCCGGCAGCTAAAATATTATTTAGAGTCTCAGTTTCATTTACTAGCACGGTATATAAAAATCATTGGTGCTTATTTCAAAAGTTTCGAATAGAAATTCTAGTTAAATGTATGAACGTTATTCTGTAGGTACATTGCTCGGCGTCGTAAGATCTCTCGCGGCTCAAATACTTTGACCTGATATCCGCAGACCTCGGTTAACTCCAGCAGCCGGTTACCATTTCCGATCTTGTCTGGGCCAACCAGATGGACGCGCACATACTTGGCGCCTCTTGTGGGGGCATCAGCAGAGAGTGGGCCATGGGTTTTGTTCAGTTCTTCACGAATGATAAGAGCATTTACCTTTTCCAGCGGTTTTCCTATGATTTCTAGGAAAACGCGGTATTCGATAAATCGTCCGATGGGATTTGGGTCGGCAGTTTCCCCAGAACGTTCTGCCTTCGCTTCTTCGGGGGTACCCATGTTGGAACCCAAAGCTACTTCGGTGCCAATGGACAACAGTACTGCTCTAGATGTCTCGAGCGCGGGTGAAGCACCAAGTGCTGCTGCGTTTCACCGTCCAGCATAACCTGTGACGTTAGCCTGTGGTCCGCCGTTTGTGGGCTTCCTTAGTTGGACGGGCGCTGACGTAAATGTCGTTGTTTCTCTTACACCTCTAAGGGTGACACTAATTCTCTTCTCCTTCGTCACAACCGTCCTTCTGTCCCTGTCGGTCTTTTCCCCATAAACGATCTAGAACAGCGGTTCTCAACCTGTTGGTCACGATCCCCACGGGGATCGCCTTACGATTTGCCAGAGGTCGGCTGGAACCTTCAGAAATTTGTAAAACAAAGTTGTCAGCGTAGTTTCTTAATATTTAATTTTTTATGTAATTGTGATTTTTGCGTTGTGCTCTTGCAAAGACTGCCCAGAGAATTTTTGATATGGTTAAGCAAGCATAGCCTTCGCATAGACGTTCTTCTTAGGATGGCGAAACTACCATAATTGAAAATTTGTGTTTGGCCTTCTGTAGCTTTGTTTTCCTCTTAAATCTTAAGTAATGCTTAAACTTTAAATTTAGCGGCTGCCATTAAAATTGCAACTTTTAATTGCACAGTCATAGCACAATTTTTTTGCAGTACCTTAAGCTAGACCTGAGGCAGCCATGGGAATGAAGTGTTAGCGACTTCATTTTTCTTAGCCTTAGCATGTGAGGGCGGGTAGCCAGTCCTCTCCCTCGCCGTCTCATCTTCCCACTGACAGTGTACGGTCAGTGTACTGTTTGTCAGTTGGGCTATGTTGCCGAATGGAAGAAAAGAACGAACGAAAACCAGAAAAAAAGAAAACAAAAAACAATTCTTATAAGAAGTCGAAACAGGATGTCCAAAACACGCAGATAAAGACCGAATGGTTTGTTTAACTGTTGCCAAATAAGTATTGAATATGTCATACGAACGATGAGAACTGTTCAAAATAATTGCTGCAATATAAATACAACTCTCGATCCATCGAGATTCGTTAGGCAAAATTCCACCACTGCCCGTACTATGGGAGTGCCAGTCCCAAGCCTTCATTCAAGAAAAGGGTGACGTTAATCATTAAACAACAACTAACCAACCGATGCAACGTTGTCCAGGAATTCCGAGCCATGTGTCAGCTTTCGGCTCTGGGTGATAATTTATCCGTGAGTTAAACTATACGTGTACGGGGGAGTTCGCTATTGGTTATTTAACCCTCGAGTGCCCAAGCTATTTTTTGGTACACGAATGCCCAACGGGGGGGGGGGGGGTCCGACCGGACCTCAATGTTTTCATTGTGATATCTGGAGAACGGATTGGAATATTTTAACGGGATTTGGCTTGTTATAATCCAAATTCAATTTGCAATCGACTGATATATGGTATTTCACAATAACGTGCGTTAAGATAATTTATTTCTGGGTTGGCAAACTATATGCCAGTATGACCATCAGCCGCATATCTTGGGGGTGTCCTTGGTATATGCTATGGTTGTGGGCTACAGGGTGGTTGTATAATCACGCAAAATATAACATACGAAGCCCAATTGAATGCTTTAGGATGTCCTAAAAGCATTTCTACGATTTCGTAGCCGTTCTAAAGTTATCCGTGAAAAGCGGGTCTGGGGTCCGGTCGGACCCCCCCCCCCCTTGGGCATTCGAGGGTTAAATCAGTGTGCGATCGTACATACGGAACGTACGTTATTTATTTCTAAAACGTAGGCCTACGTACGGTACGCGTACGTTATTATGCCGTACGTTGGCGTACGTTGACATAAGTTCATGATGAAAATAAAGTACATAACATTATGCACAACAAAAGTCAATAATAGTTGGTGATTGACAGTCGTAAATAATTTTAACCATTACATCAGTCACCTGTGGCTGTTCAATGTCTCTACTTTAAAACTTTTAAATTCCAAATTGCTAATATTCTGTCTAATCATGTATAATGTGAAGATATTTAAAATTTTACCGCACACTTCATAGGATGGTCAGTGCCAGTGGTCATTTAATCGGTACTGCCAAATATCGGTACCATTCGTAAATAATTAGGCCTGCGTATGGGGACACTAATACTGTAGAGCTAAACTGATCATTTTTAACATACGCGTACGGTACGCGTACGTTATTCTTTTCGATAACGTACGTACGGGACGCGTATACGTCAACCAAAGTCAACCAAAGTGCGACCGTACGTTACTTACAGGAATAGCGTATACGCTATTCCTGTAAGTAACGTACGGTCGCACTTTGGTTGACGTCAACAGAAAATTATTTTATGAACAGTTATCACCGTTCCTATGGCATAATACAACTAAGCGCAGCTGAGTTGCTAATAGCGTCAGTTCAAACCGGTTATAGAAGGTGTCGAAAGGGAACGTCACATTGTTCATTGTTTGTAATGACATTGTGGCATCAAATGCCGTTAACATTAATAGAATGAAATTTATACAGAACTCTGTGCACCACATTCCTTCCAAATTTATGTCAGTTATAACTTAAAGCTCGACCTCAACTGAGTTATTTCTAGCACCGGTTGATACTGTTTAAAAGGTGTTGAATGACACCATTACATTATCCATTGCTAACCATATCTTGTGGCTGAAAGAGTCGCTGACGTCCATCCGAAAACGAAAACAAAGTGTCGTATTTCATTATCTGACAATTTGTTTCTTCTGAACTCAGCAAATCATATATTTGGTAGATTGTTTCTTCGGAACTGTGGAGTTGGATGACTTGGGAAAAAATGATGACGTCACTTGATTAATATTAACTACTGCACGTCAGAAGATATCCAGTTTTAACATCTTATGACCGTAGCTGACCCTACAATGACCTACAATGGATACAGAGTTTGACGATGTCTTATGGTAACAGATTATAGAAATTATTCTGACTAGTTCAAACCGTTTAAAATAACAAAGTGCTCACCGTTTGAACGGCATAATGCAGCACTTCACAGTTGTTGCCGTTTGATAAATAGGTAACAGATAATCACTGGCGGCGATCTTGTTTGCAGGTGGGGGGACACTTTAGAACTGATCTGGTCAAAAAAGGGTTTTGAACCGAACTGCTCAAAAAGGGGGTCAAAAATTTTGGTTGACTTTTTTGGCGTTTCTTCAAAAATGTGGGGGACAAATGTATGGTGTGTCCCCCCACTGTTAAAGGTGGGGGTCTTGTCCCCTCGACTCCCCGGAATCGCCGCCCATGCAGATTACGAATGCGTCTTAGAAGTGTCTTAGCCGACGTCGATCTAAACGATATTACTTTTAAGTTAAACCATTTTATCAATATTTATTACATTATACACAAGGCAGCAAATAGAGTATTTATTGTTTATCGACATCTTGGACCAGCTTGGCCGTTGACTCTGAGCTCTCATGACAAAATCTGGGAAATTACAAATACTTTGAATTCAAGCGTCGATTTTTCTTCAAATAGAAATGGATGAGCCGTTTTAAAGGTGTTTAAGTAAATGTGGAGTTAATAGGCGTTGCTTTGACTGTTAGTATTTTTATGAAAAAGAATGTCGTAACAGCAATACTATCCATATTTAATGGTATCTCGTGGCTGTCATTTCGAGTGTCGTGAGCTTCGCCTCCCTGCATAAATACAATTTTTAACCATTATATACGCACTTCAAGAAGTGGAATTTCGATTCGTTGATCAGTTCTCGACACGCATTGCACACACACTTAGACTACTAAGTTAACGTTTTGTTCAACAATTTATTGTATAGTGTATAGTGTGATAGTGTAAAGTGTAGTGTCTTGTAGTGTATGGCATTGTATTGAAGTGTAGTTTACCGCAGTGTGACTGTGATTCATGGTTAGTTGCTGTTTAACGACTATGACTTGTGTCGTAACAAAGATGATTAGCGTCACCCTCCTCCATTCTCCAGGCTTAAGACTGGCACTATTAGAGTACGAGTAATGGCGGAGTGTAGTGTGACTGAACGGAATTTGTAATTATACGAACTTAATTGTAAGCCGTTTAAAAGCTTTTAGTGGTTCAGAAAACGTATATTCTGTGTAAGAGCAACTGCAAACATAACCTTTATGATATATATATATATATATATATATATATATATATATATATATATATATATATATATATATAATACGGAGAAAGATATATATATATATATTACAAAGTTGATTTATACCAATTTCGACGAACCCCAGGAACTTAATGACACTAAAGATAATTCAATCAATGGTTATTTACTTTTAAAATATTAAGCTAAATATCGCCACAATAATAATTGCGATAAACATCTGACATTTATAAAACGCCACTTCATAAAAAAAACTCATCAGTGTGAAATTCATACATTTCATTGTTTAACGACATCTTGTGTCCGTCAGGGCCGTTGAGGGTTATATGAATGATTTTTTTATGAAGTCTCCTCCTTACTTGCATGGTCAGTTTACGATGATTATATTAATTGACTAATTGGAAACAAGTACAAGTTGATTAAATATCAAAAGTCTTTTACTGTACCATTTTCTGCAAGGACACCAGATACCTGAAATAAATAACTAGCTTAATAATGTGACCATAGCGTAGAACTGACGTACCTTTTAAGGTTAGGTCAACGTCAACGATATTCTGGCAGCCATAAAAGGCCATTTAACCCTGGAAATACAGCTGGTTTTCCGAAGGCGGATAAAATTTCAGATCATCTGTAAGTATTGAAATTCAACTTAGACACCTTTAAAAGCGTTGCTGACAATTTTATATTAATTTTTCCCAACTGTTCAATCGCCAATTAGTGTCCATGTCGTTTACGCTATAACGTTCGAGCAAATAACGCTCTACTGAGTCTACTCAATATAAGTGTAACTATAGATTCAACTGTACACTAGAAGGAATAGTTATAGTCGTTATAATGTCTAATATTAACAACTGAATCTAGTTAAACAAATCAACAGCTACATTATGCATCTTTTGTCTGACGCCATGATGTGCTAAGTTTCGTTCAGTCGCAAGGGAGCGACATGAACTGGTAAAATGACATCATCGGGCCTGGTAACCGTAAGTTCGTAATCGTAATCTCCGAACTTCTATTGCACCACTCGAAGGCTAAGCGCCTCTGATTAGGTTGTACTGCGAGAGGCGCTTTATAAATACATAAATACAATACAATACAATACAATACAAGCATCAGCCTATTCGAAATGCCTTCAAACAACGGTGCAACTATTATTATTATTTAATTAGAGTTGCCCCGTTGTTAAAGGCGTCTACGAAACAAAACCCATTCAAAATTCTCGTTAGCGTTTCTAATTAATTCTTTTAGATCGAAGTCTATTATTTCTTCTTCTTCTCTTTTTCGTCAGGTGTCTGCCAACGGCCCAACGATGAGATTTCCAGTGATGGGCAATAGTTAACTAAAAAAGTAGCTAAGTTTTAGTTTAACTAAAAAAAATTAGTTAAGGATGAAGTTTAACTAAAAAAATAGTTAGTTAAAACTATAGTTGAACTAAAGTTGCTAGTTGCTAACTAAACAGTTTAACTAAAAAATCAGCAATCTGCAACTATTTTCCACAAATGAACATTGAACACTGTCAACAACGAAACATATTAACACTGCATGGTTTTAGCGTTAACGCCCTGTGTTTTCAAATTCATACACTACTTAAACTACGTTCCTCTCAATGTATGGCAGAACAGCACACATTGCATAGTTTGAAGGTGAAATTGTCATTGACGCTCTGCATTATTACAGTTCACTTAACCTCTGATATTGTGAAAATGTTTGTCGTAAAAAGTTGGAAAAAAGTTGGAGAAAGTTTAACTACTGTTTTTAGTTTAGTTAACTAATTTCCAAAATCAGTTGCCAACTTTAGTTTAACAATTTTTTTAGTTGGAAAATAGTTTTAGTTTAACTAAAAACAATAGTTTAGTGCCCATCACTGGAGGTTCCTCTATCTCTGGACCATTCTTATGACATACACAAATGTCTACTTCGACACCTTTAAAACTACTTGATCAAATATTATATATTCTGTAAAATGCGCTTAATCGCTAGATCCATACGAAATACCAGTCTTCCCTGGAGTTTACCAGACGGACTCAGAGCAGTCTAAGTTCCGAATAAGTGTTAGCATCTCTTCGCAAACTTCATTACAGTTGCTTCCGACCTCATTACAAAACCACGATCGAACAGACTCGTCTTTAACCACTTGCCAAATAAAGCCATTGAAAGTAGAAGCTCACGGGGCAGACTGAATGGAACCCCGTTCCAGAACGAAGGTTCGAATAATCTTAGTAGGTAGCTATAGGTAATAAGATAAAATAAACAGGTATGTATGTATCGTGATCGTTAACTGTATATTTTTACAGCGCTTCGTAACAGCAGCATAAGAGTTAAACTATACTCAAGTAGAATGTGCAAACAAATTAAGACGTTCACTGTGCAGAGAAAACATGAATTGTACACAACTCAATCATCCGATATCTAGAACTTGTTTTACGCTAATTACACAGTCCATACAACGCAATATGCAAATAGTTTATAGTAATAGTACCAACCTCTGAAGGCAATGGGTTATCTGTCAAAATCACAGCGTATCCAATGGCTTAGCGTCATCTTAAAGACAAACGCCAACTAGAATAATTTAAATTTGTCGAGTGCTTAAGGCCATGCTGCATAAAGATCTACCGCAGTCAATATTGATATAAAATTATATCGGTTAAAGGAGTTGAGAGTTCGGTTTCTACGACTCCTAGTCTACAACTACCATGCCTTATTTAATTAAAACGTTCACATTCTGCTACAATCAATTCCTTTAACCTGCTTTCTGATGGCACTTCGAAAGAAACCATCTTTCTGAAAAACAATTGTCTTCAGCAAAGGCCTTTGAAACAGTTCGGCATTTCCCGGAATTTATCGTTTTCGATTCCAGAGCTTACCGGTTGAAATCCGGTTTTGAACTTTCAAGTTTTAATGTTATTTATTGCATATAAGGTAGTAAGTAGGTAGTGTATTTATTTTTAACGACATCTTGTGGCCGTTTAGAGCCGTTCTCACCTCGTCAGACCAACATTGTTAAACTTTTCAGTTTTCAAGTACCACACAGTAAAAGTTTAATATTTAAAACGGGTTACACATGCACTGCCTTGGATAATTTGATTGGCATGGCAGTATTGAGTGACCTCAGCTGTGAGCGGCGCTATACAAATCTCCAAGTACGATACGATACTTTCCAAAAGAATTAAAATTTGCCTTAATAAGATAAGCGCTTCGTGAAACTCTAGAGTCGTCGAAACACATAGCAGTTGGAAGCGTATTCAGATTTATATACCTTTGAATATAACTAGTTTAAAGGTGTCTAAATAGACGTTCACCTAAAAGTCTTACTTTTAAGTTAAATTAATTTAATGGTATTTATTACATATAAGGAAGTAAGTAGTTAGAGTATTTATTTTTAACGATATCTTTTGGTCGTCATTGCCGTTCTCAGCTAGTCAGACCAACAATAGGGCAATTTTAAGATTGATTTTGACGATTAAACGCATCTTCACGTTTTTAGAATTTCGTATAGAACGTTTAGATTTGTCTAATTAGACTTTGACCCATTAGGTGATGTCTTCATTGTAATTACTTGTGTGACAAAAAAATGTAGCAGCTTCAGCAGTATCGATAAATTTTATCGCCATCTTGTGGTTACCAGGACTGTTGACCTAGACCTTACCTTCCCAAAGAATTGCAATTTGCCTTAATAATAAAGTAAGGTGTTGGTAGACTCGTTGAAACATGGTCTGTCGTAAATGGTGACTCATAAACTACTTAAAAACAGCACTGGCGTCTTGTTAAACTATAATAATATGGAATTGAATTCCAACGGCTTAGCACTTCAACGACCAGCTGCATTGGTTTCCCATTCACTTTTAGTACACGCTCGTCATAAGGTGTTAAAGACACCTAATGAAACAACGGCAGTTGACGTCAAGATGAATAATTGTGTCGAACTGTTCTCCCTGTACGATGGAGTAATACAGCTCTCTATATAATGGATGTAACGCCGTTTATTGGATGGATCCAGAGTTTAACGACATCTTATAGCAACAAAGGCTGTTGACGTCGAGATAAATTATTTCGACATATTACAGCTCTGTTTGAACGTTGTTTGACGAATCTATGAGATTGGGTGAATTTATTTTAAAGGTGTTTCTGTAATTGTCGAGCTAAGAAGTTATTCTGCGAGAGGCGCTTTAAAAATTTCTACATACAATACAATACAATACTTGCGCTAAAATTGCCCTTACCTTTCCTCCGTTACACACTACCTAGCACCGAGCTAGAACTCTGCTTGGTATCTCTGGAAATCACCAGTTTCAAGTTTGGATAAAGCATAAACTAGCCGATCGGTAGAACGCTCCCTTTGAAACCTCTAAAATATTTGAAACTTGTGACATATTGGCGTTGGACACCATCGTCGATTGTTTAGTGCTTTTTTGGACACATTTAAAACGTTGTCACGGAACACGACTGACATATGGTTACAGCGTTCTCTTTATACACCTTTAAAACGTCATCACTAGATGCTACATAGTCACGGAACAGGATAGCATGCCAGTGTTCTGTAGCAAAATAAAGCCGGTTTTAACCGATGCAACATAGGCATGGGATATAGACTTAAAAACGCTGTCACAACTAAACACGTGCAACGGCGGGGTTTCTCTGTACGTCATTCCAAATAGTAGAGACTGCAATGCATTTTCTCGAACATTAAAGACAGACCTTTCTCCATGTGACTAACTGCGTACACAGCGCCTCTGAGAGAATCTTAAAATGCGCTATACAAATGTTCTGTTACTGTACATTACGTACGTCATGCATACATACATAACAACACACGTGCATATAAACATGTATATAAATATATAAAAATACGAAATACGACCAGGCTTTGACCTACGCGTATCTCAGGACTTGTATAAAGTATAAACTAGCCGATGGATTAGAGCGCTCTAATTATACACCTTTAAAACGTGGTTACCAGATGCAATATAGGCAAGGGACACGTCAGGTTAGTCAGTTGCGTTATGTTGCCAAGCAGAAGGAGAGAACGAACAAAAACTAGACAGCAAAGAAAGAACAATTGTCATAAGAAATCTGCACGTGATGTCCATAAACCTTAGATAAAGACCGATTGGTTAGTTTAGCTGTTGTCAACCAAGATTTGCATTATGTCATACGAATGGTGAGAACTGTTCAAAAATAATTACTGCACTATGAATCCAACTCTCGATCCATCCAGATTGGTTAGATAAAATTCCGCCAGTGCTTGCACAATGGGAGTGCCAGTCCCAAGCCTGCTATAAAGAAAAGGGCGACGTTAATCATAAAACATCAACTAACCAACCGATGCAACGTTGTCCAGGGGCTCGGAACACGGTGTCAGCTATCAGCTCTGGGTGATAATTTATCCGTGGGTTAAACTATACGCGAACGGGGAAGTTCGCTATTGGTGACTCTTCTACATATGCCTGAGCAGTGTTTGCTATTTGAATCACTCAGTGGCGTCACTAGGGTTGGTTGTTTCATCCAGTGCGGTAAGTCATGGTGTCACCCTCATGAACCTCCTTAGTATAATGACGGCATTGACCGGAGCGCATTAGAAGGTTCAATAAAGTAAATTCGCAGCGTTTCAGCCTTAGGTAGATTGACACTGATACGGTATATATATATAGGTTGGGCTTACGAAAAACTGTTTTTATTTTTATATTTTATTGTTAATTTAAAAATAATAAATTCTTGTCTTCCCGATTCTTCTCTTTAAAGCCTCCAGCCACTGCTCGCAAACCCTCCCTCTCTCCTGTGGTGTCCCTCAAGGCTCCGTCCTGGTTCCACTCATGTTCATCTTGTATGCCACACCTTTAAGTCATCTCATAAAATCCCCTTCTTTGGCCCACCATCTCTACGCAGACGACACCCAACTCTACATATCCTTCTCTCCAAGCAGGGGCGTCTAGCCCCCTATGTCATTGGAGCAACTTCCACTTCCCATTCTTCTTCCTCTTCCCCTTCCTCCCCCCACCCCCAAATGGTGACACACACTGACAGATCCCCCCACCCGATTTCTTGGATGGAGCATTTGCTCCAAGGTTTCTATGGTGTAGACGCCTCTGTCTCCAAGCTCTTTTCCACCTCCATCACACAATTACTCAACGTGATTAACCTTATTTCACAGTGGATGTCATCCAATTTTCCTTCCAAAACTGACTTCGTCATCCAATGCCACCCTAATCAAATCATACAAATTTCTTACCCTGCCATATCGACTAATTCGTCGTCTCTTACCTGACTGATTCCCACGTCCACAATCTTGGATCACCTTTGATCCACACCTCTCCTTCTTCTGCACGTGTTGACCAAATACAATCCTACATGCAACATACGAGCACTTGGAGCAAATTTGTGTATTTTGTTGCGCAAATGTCGGGGCGCATTTGTCGCTAATTTTATGGCGCTATTGTCGGGTTTTTTGGTGGCGCATTTGACGGGGTGCATTTATCGGGGTGCTTTTGATCATGGCGCTTTTGACGGGTCACCTTCAAATCGCTCCATTGGCTACAAATCCCAGAGCGAATTTACTTCAAAGTCCTTTCACTAACCTACAACTCACTACATTATTTCCAGCCCAAGTAACTCCGTGATCTGTTCACCATCCAGGAAAGCCGCTCCACCCGATCATCCTCCTATCTCAGTCTTTCTCGACCCTCAGTCACTACTCATCTCAAGTTCTCCACCCTCAGTCACTACTCATCTCAAGTTATCCAACACAGCACATCCAACACAGCACCACGCCTCTGCAATGATCTCCCTCTGAATTCCACAGATTCTCCGTTCCGCCATCATCATTGCAACCCGTCCCCCATCCTCCTCCTCGTGTTCCTCTATCTATCACCCCTGGACTTTCCACTCAAAATTGAAGTCTCACCTTTTCAAGAACTCGTACCCTGACTCATCTGATTCCCCGCCTTTCAACTATTTTCGCCCTAAACGACACCAGTCTTAAGAGCTGATCTGCCTCCTCTCTTGATATGGCCCATGGAAACCGGACTCTGACCTCTTTTGAACTACAGCAACTTTCTGGAAACCCCACTCTGATTTGATTTAGCCTTCTGGAAACCGGACTCGGACATCTTTTGGATTACTCTCTGGGAAGTCCTCTGATTTGCGTAGCGCTCGTGATTAAGCTGGTGACCTGTACTTGGCCTTCGAGTGGCGCTTTAGAAGTTTGGATATTACGATTACGATTACGAATGGATTATTTTCAATGATGGTTGAGTTTAGAAAACAGATAGTTCTTGTTTAACGACGCCGTTGAATGATCAAGATGATTTGTGGTCTTCTTTGTTCGAATAATTACAAATATTACTAATTATTAATAATTTTTTGTCCGATGAAAGCGTTTAAAAGGGTCTTCAAGTACACTGGAGTTGCTTAATAGTAAAATTCGGCATGTAAATGATATTCTGCTTGGACACCTTGGAAACACATCCCCCGACGCTATATTAACCAGACCTAAGATCCTCGAGTATAATATGACATCTCTATACCCCGGTAGTACTATACTTGAAGGCCAAGTGCAGAGAACAAGGTGATTTACGCAAGCTGCGTCAAGTTAGAAGAGATGTGGTCTAGAGATGATTGCAGAAACAAATGCAGAAGTATAGTCAGTAAGGGACACAAGAGATTTTCAAAATGTTTTGATTTTTAAAATAAAGTATAAAATCGGGAAGTTTCTGTGCTGTTTTTGAAAGTGATAAAACGCGCTACGCCATATCATCTTTTATGTACAATACAATATACTACAATACCATATAATATAATGAAATATAATGCAATAATGTTATAATATGCATACGTGTGAAGAATTATCTACAAAACACAATACAATATTGCTGTAGTTTTCAATATAAAACAATGCAATACAACTATAATTTGATAATGTCCTCCTTATCAAGTTCAGAAGTGCACATTGAAGTCTGATCAACATTAGGAGCCATAGGTAGACTATAACTATAGTGGTGTCCTCGATAGTGGTTAATGTGTTGGACTGTCAGTCGAGACGTCGGTAGTTCAAATCCCCGCCAGGGCAGATATGTCAGATTTCTCCTTCATCTGCCCACCCCCAACCTCCTAGCCAACTCAGCTATAATGAGTACACTGACCATAAACTGTCGGTGTGAAGATGAGACGGCAAAGGATAAGAGTGGGTATTCCAGCCCTCACATGCTGATATTAAAAAACTGAAGTCGCTAACGCTTCATACCCATGGCTGCCTCAGGAATGACAACTACTATTCGGAACATCACAAGGCTTAGAAAATGTGTGTAAGGGACTGATCTTCCTCTTTTCTTACCATACAACACATCTGTCTGCCTGCCTCCTTCTGTGTTCATGAGCTGCTGTCTGGCTGTCTGTGAAAGTCCGTCCATCCATCCATCATCTGTCAGTCTAGAGGTATGTTTTTAAATGCGCTTTATAAATATGTAGTGACATCGAAAACTAGAATTTCTTTGTCGGGAGAATATCGCTACAGAAATTGCGTTCGATGCTTTGTAGTTGATCTAGAGCATTGCTGAGAAACGTCTGTAATACTGTTTTTAGACGAAAGTGACTTAAGCGCTACAAAAATCGACTTCGAGACCTCTTAGATTAACGCTGGGAGATGACTGCTTCGTATAGTAAGTTAGTAACACCTGAAACTCGTAAATACAATTTGCCAGCAGCAACAATGTGATCCAATGCAGTGTATGTGGTGCGTAGTGCAGTTTAGTTTAGCGTGGCGTAGAGTAGTGATGTGCCGACGATGAGGTTTGTACAAGATGGCTCCATTTCTTCCTGTCTCTGATAGTATCCAGGGCTGTTCTCACGTCCATGTCTTGTTCTTTAAGGTCTATCACGTCTTCCATCCATGTCTTTGTTTGTCTTCATCGACTTCGTGTTCACTCCACATGGCAGTGTAATGTCCTTGCTGGTAATCTCTTGTCGTCCATTCTTGTTACGTGCCCAAACGTCTACTTACACACCTTTAAAACCAATTACTGAGCACTATATATAATCTGTAGCAACGCGTTACATCGCTAGATAGAAAATCCTTTTACTACGTTTCACATAGCAACAGCCAGTGATGGCTAGAACAAGTGTTTAAGTTCCGAATACTTGTAATTTTAAGTTCTAATTTATATAGAGCCTCTTCAGAAATTTATCACAGACCACAATCGAAGGGAATCGTCTTTAACTACTTGCAAATTAGAGGCATAGAGTAGCTGAAGCTCACGGCGCAAATTGCATAGAAGCCAATTCCAGAATAAAGGACCAACTACTGTTGGCAGGTACCTAGGTATTTAAATTAAAAAAACAATTATGCACATAGGTATGTAGACGACTATCGTAATCGTAATCTATTGCGCCACTCGAAGGACAAGCGCAGGGCACCAGCCTATTCAAGATGCCTTCACACAACGGGCCAACTAATATTATTCAATTAGGATTGTCCCGTTTGTTTAAGGCGTCTAGGAACAAAACCGCATTCAAAATTGTCGTTAGCGTAGTAGCAGTAGCAGTAGCAGTAGCAGCAGCAGCAGCAGCAGCAGCAGTGGTAGTTGTAGTCTCTTTACGATCACCAAAGCTTACAAATTTTACACACAATCAAGTTCACCTCAATAGGCGTCAAAGGGATAAGTGTATCGTACGTACCGAAAGAAACGAATCAATAAATATATAGTGTGTTTGGCCGCCTTTTTAAGGTGTCCACTTAGATTTAGTTCTAGATTTCGCAGTAGTTTCCAGCGTTTGGTGACACATTTTTGCTGTCGACGTCTACTTTACCTAATCTAGCGACATATTAATATGTTACCCAGAGCAACATAATTATTGCTTCAAGAGCATTGACGTCCATTCTAAAACAAATTTTGCGCAGTTCGTGCTAGATTAGAGATTAGAAATTTCCAAACTAGTTATAGACAAAGCGCAGCTGAGTTATTAATGGCGTCAATTTAAACCGGTTGTAGAAGGCGCCGAAAGGGAACGTTACATTGATTGGTTGATTTTGATTGAATCGTTTATTGAACACCACACAACAGACAAGTAAAATTATGACAGTTTCGCCTATAGCATTTCAAGTGCTGGCGTAAAGGGCAATCCAAAAGGGTCAAAAGTCTGGATTCGTTGTTCGTTTCTTATTATAATGACATCGCGTGCCACCAAATGCCGTTACGTCGATAGAATGACATTTGGTACAGAAACAGTTGTAGGACATGCCTCAAGATATATTATTAAAGCGTAAGTGCAAGTCAGATATTTATAGCATTGGTTGATTATGTTTAAAGGTGTTTAAATTAGACCGCATTACATCATCCATTGCTTAGCGACATCTGGTGGCTGCCATAGACGCTGGTGCCCATCCTAACTAACAGTGTTGTATTGTATTATCTGACAACTGGTTAGATAGTTTCTTCTCAATGCAGTTACTTTAAGCAGCAAATCATGTACGAAGCTGAGGATTTAGATGATTTGATTAATTAATTAATAATATTATTCGTTTATTCAGATGCTCACTGACAATCCTCAGTAAGTAACATTTAAACATTCAAACAAGACGGATCTTACTGAACATACGTCTTGGCAGCCTGTTAGGCGCCCGCTCATCTTACTGCTGCCCCCTAAGGAGTGGAAGGCTGGGTCGACATAGAAGGACTTGCGGGTATCGAACCGCGTATTTTCAAGATCTAATGTTCTTCAATCAAAACTATTACGTAACAGCAGTAGTATATATATATATATATATATATATATATATATATATATATATATATATATATATATATATATATATATATATATATATATATATATTAAATATATATATATATATATATATATATATATATATATATATATAACTACTACTATTCATATTTGTATGAAGTAAAGATTAAAACTATGCTGAATCTAAATAAATCTACTTAAATGTAATCTACACACAAATTAGGAAGCTCATTTTGTAGAGAATAGGCCTACATGAATAGTGCATCAGTAGACCGGAAGAGAAGCGAATAAACTAAACTAACTAATTAAAACCAAATTTACAACTCAGCCATCCGATATCTAGAACTTGTTCTACACTGATTTAATTCTATACAACGTAATTTGTATATATAGTTTTCGTACCAACCTACGAAGGCAATGACTAGCAATCAATGATACAGCGTACCCTATATAATGGATTGTATCCAATAGCTTAGCGAAATCTTTTGGCATCAAAGGCCGTTTACGTCACTCGTGCATATCTTATAGAATGCCTAAGGTAGAATTCTCGTGTAAACGTATCGCTAAATCAAATGGAATAATTCCCTCTCGTGTTCCTCTGAATTTTACATAGCAGGGGCCCCATATAATTATTTCCATATAGTTTTAACTGACAAAGAGTAATAAAAATGAAAAATAATATATCTTTTCTTAAATCCTTTTAGAAAAGTGTTAAAAGAAATTATTTTTAATTAAAAGGAAATGTGGATTATGTGTTTCGAAGTTTGAAATTTTGGCGATTCCGCTTGTCCAAATATTCAACGCGTGCCACTTTGACACGCGTGTCCAGGGTTCTTCACCTCTGTTTAACACTTAGGCCTATGCAAAATACCTTCTTTCCGATCATTTCTGTCTTATAATGGACCCCGCTTGGTATCTCTGGACTTGGATAAAGTATAAACTAGCCGATGAATTAGAGTGCTCTCCTTAGACACCTTCTAAACGGTGTTAACAAGTGCAATATAGGCACGGGACGCGGTGGTCAATTAGTGGATAATAAAACACGAAGCATTGTGTCATATCATTAAGAACGAAAGAAGGAACGAGAATTCGAAAACCAAAACACAAAAACAAATCTCAAAAGAACTCAAGACTATATATAGCAGGCAAGCAGCAACCTCTGAAAGTAGCAGCACAAAAACTCCATCATCCAGAACGACCTGAAAACCTGAAATAGACGAACTATCTCGTCTTTAACCACTTGCCAAATAGAGGCATAGAAAGTGGAAGCCCACTGCGCAGATTGAATGAGGGACCGACTAATCTTAGTAGGTAGCTAGGCAATTAGATAAAAGCCAGGTATGCATGTAGGTATGCAGACATGTATTGTATTCGTAGACTGTTTATTTCTAAAGCGCTTCTTAGAATCAACAAAAGAGTTAAGCTATGCTGAATATAATTAAATCTATTCAAATGTAATCTACATAGAAAATAAAACGTTCATTGTAAAGAGAATACATAACTCAGTGCAACGGAGAAGAAGTGAATAAACCAAACCAATTAATTAATTTAGACAAGTTTACGACACTGAACTGAAGGCTTTTCTACAGAGACTGCTCTCGTCTTTAGGCTGCACGACAGCTTCTCATCTGTTATGAAGAGAATGTATACACGAATAGTACAACAGTACAGTAATGGCCAAAAGTTTGCGTACGGCATATTTTAGTGAACAAATTCACTGAAAAGTAAAAAAAAGTAAAAATATGAAGATTATTAACACTGTCTGGAGTGTTTTTCAATGTTTAATGTCATTATTTACCACTAGAATAAAAAATGAATACATGTAGTGGTATATTTTAATGACAGTTTATGTGCGTTAATTAAGTATCGATTTGGCGATTTTTCTGCATAACTGGAAAAATTTGACCAAAACAAAGATTGTGCCCAAAATCAAACATTGTTTCAATTGCCTCGACTGTCTGTACAACATCTAATGTTACCAGACACAGCACTAGAACTGAGCGTCAGTATTTGCAATGATATCATTTATTTTTAATAGCAGTTTTTAAGCGCTGCGATCGGGTCAGTTTTCGGCAGAACTCAGGTTTTATCTCACGCATCCACACGGACTTGATCCCGACGATCAAGTTTTCCTCAGAAGTTTGATTGTGTACAAAGACCTTCTATTTCATCAGCGTCCACACATTCTCAATGATGTTCAAGTCTGGACTGCTACCAGGCCATGGCTCCTGCAGCGGAATGCGCTTCTGCTTCAGCCTGCAGGATTTGACGGCCTTTGTTACTTTGTACCCTGACACGGTGCACCTTAGCTTACTTAGCGTAGATTCTTTGCTGTTGTTTGCTGTTTTAAATATGTACTAACATATGAACACATCAAGTCTTTATCTGCTTTAATTACTTCGTGAATTTACTATATTAATTGACTAATTTTGATTATTAATTGACTAATTGGAAACAGGTACAAGTTGATTAAATGCCAAAATGTATGTTACTGCACCTTTTAGCTACAAGGACACCAGATGCCTTAAATAAATAACTAAATAGTGTTATCGTTGCGTAGAACTGATGTAGCCTTAGCCTTATATAAGGTAAGATCGACGTCAAAAATTGAAGCAGTAAAAAGGTCATTAGACACTGGAACTACAACTCAGCGTGTTTTCTGGAGGTGCATAATATTTCATGTTAAATGTAAGCTAAGAGAATTCTACTTAGACACCTTTAAAAACAAAATAAAGCACTCTATATAAGTTTGTCAAACGTCGAATCTGCAGATAGACGGTTGTTTCTCGGTTTCAAGTTCACTTCATACTTTTTCTCAGTTTCAAGTTCACTTCATACTTTTCATTCTTTTTGAAGTGCTTGAGCATAGGTGACTTTTTCTACAGCGCGGACTTTTAGGACTTCCAGGGGTTCAATGTATATCAGGCATTTCCGCCTGATATACATTGAACCCCTGTAAGTCCTAAAAGTCCGCGCTGTAGAAAAAGTCACCTATGTTCAAGCACTTCAAAAAGAATGAAAAGTATGAAGTGAACTTGAAACTGAGTACCTAAACTCAAAAAGTACTTTTTTACAGTACTTAAGCTTAAATTAAAACAACTTAAACTATTCACTCCAATTGAGTACCTAAATATTCAACTACGAATAATCGCCAGATTAGTAAGAGCGACGTCAACTGGCCCTGGCAGACGGCGTTAAACAATAGATAACACAGGTAAAATTGTAGTCTTTGTTTATAATACCAAGTTCAGGGCTTTGACTTTGAGTATGTCACCCACTATGTATGCAACTAACGGCGTTTATTGATTTTAGGTCCCTCTAGCGAAAAACCTAAAACGCTCACATCTATCACAGCCGTCTACTGAATATAACTGTAGCTAGATTTAAATGTACAGTGTTAGAATAGTGAGAGTCGTTATAATGTCTGACATTTACAGATGAGTCTAGCTAATGAAGTCAACAGTGCATTATACAATATACATCTTTTGTCTGAAGCCATGGTGTTGCTAAGTTTCAGTCAGTCGCTATGGAGCGCCATGAACCGGTGAAATGACAACAAACGGACCTGGTAACCGTAAGATGCCTTCCAGCAGAGGGGGAACTATTGGTAATTAGGATTGCCCGCTGTTTGAAGGCGTCTACCAAACAAAACGACTCTATGTTGAATTATAAGAATGATTTGAGACTTCTTTGTTCGAAAAATAAAAAAAATACTAAAAACCGATTATTTTGCGTCTCATAAAAGCGTTTCAAAGGTGTTCAGACAAATAGGAAATACATAATAATAAAAATGAAAATCTGCTTGGACACCTTCGAAACACTTTCTACAATGCTGTATCAACAAGAAATTTCGTATAAAGGATGTATAAATGTGATATTACATGGGAGCTTATAAGCGCAGAGAACCAGGCTATTTACGAGCGCTGCGTCGAGTCAAAGGGGTTGTCAAGAGATACACAGTGGAAGCACAAGTCCGAGTAGTTAGAATAACACATGAGGCTTTCAAAATGTTTTAATTTTGTAAATAAATAATGAAATCGGGAGAGTTTCTGTAAAACATTTTACACTGTTCGAGAAAATAATAAAACGTGCTACACCTTATAAACTAGAATATAAGCATCAATGGTGTGCATTAGATACAGTTAGATTGTAAATGTTATATTTATGTTATACTTCTTATATGTTGGAGCTGATATATATATGTATTCGTATTTGGTGGCGGTATGATTATGCGTGAGTCACTAAACGAATCATTAAAAACTGTAATATACAATTACAATACAATGCAATACAATATAATAAGACAGAATGCAAAACAATTCAATGTAATTCAATATAGTACACTATAGTACAATACGAAACAATAAAATTCAGAAAAATGTAATACAACAAAATAAAATACCATACAATGTAGAATAGAATAGAATAGAGTATTCTTTATTGGAACCCATTGCAAACAGCGGTTTGCTGTACAGCAACTTAAACGTGTTTATACAGATAATATACTAATAATATGCTAATGTTAGCTACCACAGTGGCGAGGATGACGTACGCTGCGTCCGCTTGGTGGGGTTATGTGGGGCAGAGGGGACGTGAGAGACTGCTGGCAATATTTAGGAGACTGATTAAAGCTGGTTATCTTCCTGTGGACTACCCTAGATTCAAACAATTGATCCGAACTGCTGATTCTAAACTTTTCACGGCCGTCCTAATGTCATGTCCTACACATGTGCTTCATGTGTTATTACCCTCTGTTAAGCCTACTGGTTATACTTTGCGACCCCGTGTTCAAAATGCGGTTAGCAGTTGAATTAATAAAGGATATACTTACTTACTTACTTACTAATATAGTATAATACAGATATAATACGATACAGAATAATACAATGCAATATTATGTAATGCAAAACAACGCCGGTTAGTTCGTATGTCCCTCCCTCCCTCCCTCCTCCCTCCTCCCTCCCTCCCTCCCTCCCTCCCTCCCTCTTTCCCTCCCTCCCTCCCTCCCTCCCTCTCTCTCTCTCTCTCTCTCTCTCTCTCTCTCTCTCTCTCTCTCTCTCTCTCTCTCTCTCTCTCTCTCTCTCTCTCTCTCTCTCTCTCTCTCTCTCTCTCTCTCTCTCTCTCTCTCTCTCTCTCTCTCTCTCTCTCTCTCTCTCTCTCTCTCTCTCTCTCTCTCTCTCTCTCTCTCTCTCTCTCTCTCTCTCTCTCTCTTTCTGTCTCCGTCCGTTTCTTCCCAATCGGAACCATTTAAATCAGAGTGAAATTCATATAATTCATTGTTTCAAGGCCGTTGCTAGGGGGTGTTTTTGGTGTTCAAACACTCCCCCCCCCAAATTAAATAATGTAAAAACGAAATAATGCATTTACTAACCCCTTGGTCGGTTGACTCGGTTGCATGTCGGCTTGGTTAAGGACGAGAAAATACCCCCCGAAACAGAAAACACCGCCCGAAACAAAATCCTGGCTACGGCCCTGCATTGTTTAACGACATGTTGTGTCCGCCAGGGCCGTTGACCGCTATATGAATAAATTTTGAAAGAAATCTCTTCGTTACTTGGTGACCAAGTTCAAGTTGACCAATCTGAAATAATTATATTAATTGACTAACTGGGAATAGGTATAAGATGATTAAATACAAAGATGTCTCTTACAGCAACTTTTGGCTACAGGGCCACCAGATACCTTATATGAATAACAGAATAATGTTACCGTAGCGTAGAACTGATGTATCTCTTAGGCTTAGGTAAGGTAAGGTTGACGTCAACGGTCGTGGCAGCCATAAAAGGGTCATTAAACGTTGTAACTACAGCTCAGCGACTGTTTCTCCGAAGGCACATAATATATACGGTATTATGTAAGCTAAGGGTTTTACTTAGACACCTATAAAAACGATATTACCGACTAATATATATTTGTCTAACCGTTCAATCGGTAGCTGGGTCCTGAAAATCATCTATTTAGGTAATCTTGAAACGGAGTATATAAACCCAGAGAAAAGCATTTTGTACAGTGCTCAAGCTGAAAAACTACTTAAACTATTCAATTCAATTGCGTACCTAAACTTCCAACCAGGCCCGGTTCGTCCATATGGGCAACTGGGCAGCCGCCCAGGGCCGCCGATTTTTAGGGGCCGCCAATTTTCCATTTTTCAAAAATTATTTAATTATTATTCGTAAAAAGAGGTGAATGACTAAAAAAGGTCAACTTTTTTGTGCTTATAGGGCCGCCGGTTTGCCTAGGGCCGCCGATTTGCCCAGGGCCGCCAAATGTCTTGAGCCGGGCCTGCTTCCAACTACTAATAATCGGCAGATTAGTGCTTGAGCGACGTCAACCGGGGGCCCTGGCAGACGGCGTTTAACAATAGATAACACAGGTAAAATATTTTAATCTTTGTTTATTTTAAAACAAGTTCCTTAAATTGAGTTGGGGTTTGGGGTGGAGTCTCATCGATAAGAAACTTTTTGACGTCACATTAAATTAAAATAACTGAATTATTCTGTTATTAGAATAGCTAAATTATATTTAATAGCTGAAAAAAGGTGGCGGAACGCTCAGGAACGGCGTTCCGGTGTCCCGAGATATTCTATCCCCCCCCTAAAGCGTATCCCCCCGGATGGAATAAACCGGTTTAGAGCATCCGGTGGGATGAACCATTCTATCCCCCCTCGTCATACGCATCACGATAGCCTCGACGAAATTCCAGTCAAAATAACCAAAAACAAAGTAAATTGATTTCAGGTCGACGTACAAACTAAAGATACGCAATTCAAAAATTTTATGTGTGCAATAAATCCAAACAGTACGACTGAATATACTTAGATACCGCCAAAAATGCAAACTAAACCGAATACTCCATTTCGCTAAGGGGGATACGCATGTATGGGGGCAGTGCGTCTGATTTGAAAATAGTAGGCGGGTTGAAAGTCGATCGCGCTGGATCGAGTAGGCGAGCGATACGCGGTCGACCTCGGGAACTTTTGTGTACAGCGTATTTTGTGCATCGTATTCGTAATTTTTCGTATCGCTGCATATAGTACTCATTTAGTAGGCCTATCTCACTTTAGTTCCTTTATCTCAGTAGGTCTCTTGAAGAGGCGCTATATAAATTCTCAATGAATGAATGAACATTCACTAGAAACCTACCATTGACGTACGATGACGTGTGACAGCTGATTTCACAACGTTAGTTGAGCCTTCGGCATACGTTGAACATTCATTTTTGGCTTGACCTTTAAACCGGCAATCCAGTCGAATTTTATCGGCGTGCTTTCTGCAGGACGTGCAGTAAATTTTGTTCACAGTCCGACGGTTTTCTATCTGGACTACATCGACATCGAACGAGTCGCCTAATTTCCATGACAGATACGTGCTCAACAGTACATTATTATTCGACTTGCTCATCTTCGCCGCCATTGTCGTTTAAAATAATTTCCGAAATTGGTGATGTTACGGATGATGTCACGCGGCGTGAGGTGTCGGTCGTGTTGGTATGGCGAATCATATTGCACGAAATTGGAGTGATCAGTCAGCAGTAATTAGGACAGGTCACGGCATGCATTCATCGCTGCCGCAAGTAAGTGAATTAAAGTAATGTAAATTAGGCAAATAAAATAGTGGTTTGGCTCCAGGTTCGTCTATCGTCTTGGAGTCTAACTCAAACTCAGCGAGCGACGACCGACTGTTACCGACGGTGAAAAGCCTTCGGCTAGGCGAGCGATAAATCGCTCGCCGGTACCTTTGCTAGGCGAGCGACCAAGGAGAGCGATCGATCGATCGCCTTAAATCAGACGCACTGTATGGGGGATACTCTATTTCGTGATACCGGCATTGGTACTCGTACTAACCTCCGATGAAATGAGTTATCTCTCAAGATTAAAGCGTATCCATTGGATTTTATCCGATTACCGTAATCGTAATCTCGAGACTTCCATTGCGCCGCCCGAAATAGGTACGGCAGGTTGATTTCGGGCTTGTTCTGCTGTTTACTTTCTGGTCTTTCCTCACCTTCTGGACGGCCTCGCTAAAGGAAAGCTTCTCCACAGTTCGTATCTTCAGAGCCTCATTCGTCTCGATGTATTATGGACGCTGTCTGTGAGCAGCACTGTGTGGACCAGAGCAGTTGACGCACTTCGGCATCTCGCTGGTTTCACATTCAGGTCGAATGAGGGTCTGACCACACCTACAACACTTTAACAGTGGTTGCGGCATTCAGTTTCCGTATGGCCGTAACGTTGACACTTGTTGCACATCAGCTGGAGGTCATGGGCCATGGTATGTAAGTTCTTACCTTATATCGGAAGTTGTCGATGGTGATAACCCCCGGAAACACCTTTTCTTTCTGGAATGCTTTGCTTTCCAATTTTCCAAGCTTCCTGCTGTACTTTGCTCCAATCTCTACAGCAATCTATTTCAAGATATCATCGCTTTCCTCAAGACCAAATATAACTCTGTTGGTCTCATAACTTACATCTTTTCGTTGTTCTTGTTTTTCTATCAGTCTGGACGGGTGAGTGAGAGCACGTGGCTCGCTCCAATCCAGTTTCTTACCATCGATTTGGGTCACTTTTCTCAAATCCCCGCTACTCGATTCCTTCTTGCAGACAATTCTTAAACTCTCACCTGAAATGTTAATAGCCTCTACGTCATATTTTGCTGCGTCCAAAATCGCTTTTTTCAAATCCTTGGATGCGATTTGAAGAGTTGAGATCGCAAGTTGACCTAAATGTTCAAATAGATAGACCTCAGTCTGGAACAAAGTTTCCAGCTCTGCTCTCTTGTTAACAGTTATCGGATTACGATAATAGTTTCTTACAAACGCAGTCTTAGGCCTACTTTGTGGATTTTGAGCCACGCAAGCAGATTGCCTGGCCGCGGGGCAACTGACCCTTCGTTGAAATATTTTGTAGCCTGACCACGTGGTGCAGTAACCGTTGAATTTGAAATTTCAGAATTTTTCCTACCTTTCCTTTTTCAGATGCCGGCGATTGCCCATCTCGCGTTCTTTTTCTTCTTTCATAACTTCCAGTTCTTCCTCTTCGTCGCAAGTATTTTCGGGACTTACCTGAATTCTCATGCGCCTTTTCGGCGCATGATTTTCGTAATCCGACGAATTTGTCTTCATGTCGCGGATTTACCTTTGTCTTGATTTTCCACTGACGTTGCAACCCTGTTGGGCACCTCAGCCCTGTTCTTCGTCGCCTGAAATATTATAAAACAGAATATAAAAAGAATATAAACTCAGAGAAAAACGTCTCAGAGAGAAAAGCTTCTATCCACCAAGCAAAAGAATTTTCCCCAACACGTCTGTTCTCGTCAACGACCACACACGTTATCTATTCTACCAATGTGAAGCTGCTTTATTATAAACATTGAGCAGAACTGGGTTATTTATGGCATCGGTTGAAATCATTTAAAAGGTGTCGAAGGATAGCATTATAATTAAATTCCATTGCCTGGCGACATCTTGTGACTGCTAAGGCTGCTGACGTCCTTCTTAATTACAGTATCGTATTTCATTATGAGACAATTGGTTAGATATAGTTTCATCTGTTACTTTAAGCAGCAAATCATATATAGCTCTCGGACTTATCTTTGTGATTCTTCATTCGGTTTTTCAGTTGCCCCGCGGCCAGGCAAGCTGCTTGCGTGGCTCAAAATCCCCCAAAGTAGGCCTAAGACTGCGTTTGTAAGAAACTATTATCGTAATCCGATAACTGTTAACAAGAGAGCAGAGCTGGTAGGTGGTAGGTGTGGCGCTTAGGCGTGAAACACCGAGTTAGGTCTGATTCTGTTTATATTGGATATCTCAGTTCAGAAGTGTTCTTCTTCGCTCGTTTTTTGGCTGTTATATAGCTCTCGGACTTATCTTTGTGATTCTTCATTCGGTTTTTAAAGTTTGCGCTTCTTTTGTACTGTATCTGACCATGATGGATACGCCTAGTGTGGTCTATTCTGGTGACCTATTTTGGTCGTTACGCTCTATTGCGTCTAGGATTACGCGTGCTTCACGTAAGGCGCTGTTTAGTGCTGGACTTTGGCGCTCTACTCCGGCCTCCTTCTCAGCCCATTGCCTCGCTGGACAGTCGACTCGATCTACTCAACCGCGACCGATTCAAACACGGCGGCGCCAACAGGCCGCTTCGCTGACCTCTTCGTCGCCTCCTCCTCCGTCTTCTCCTCCGTCTCCTCCTCCGTCTCCTCCTCTTCCTCCTCCTCCTGCCGCTTCTCCACCCGTCGCAGAGCGTTCGCTTCGTCTGGCTACGTTGAATGCCAGATCTGTAAAGGAGAAATACGTCGCCATCGTCGATACCATCATCTCGCACGAGCTCGATGTTTTGGTGCTGACGGAATCCTGGCATCAGGCATCAGGCATCGACGGACGTTTCGGTTCTCCGATCTACTCCTCCGGGCTTCGCCTCCATTGATCGCCCGCGTCCTCCATCATCGTTGGACACTGTCTCTCGTGGTGGGGCATTATTATCTACTATCGTGATCATCTACGTGTTAAGACGATCGCCCTCTCCTCCTCTCCTGTCACCTTCGAAGCCCTCGCTGTCTCTGTCTCATCCACATGTTGGCCGCTTACTGTTCTGGCCATTTATCGCCCTGGCTCTTCACCTCCGTCATCTCTGTTCTTTGATGAACTTGGAACAGTACTTGAACAGTTTGCTCTTCACAATACGCAATTGGCTATTCTCGGTGACTTTTGTTTTACAAAAAAATAAATTTCTTATTTTTGTAGAAGTTATTTTAATAACATTAATTTAATGATTTTTATTTTTAATTTTCGGAAATCGCAATTAACTTAATTAAACTGAGTTGGAGCTCTGTTCATGCCATTTTTCATGATTTTTATGATCCGAAATCCGAAAATCTTAAAAACAACCAAAACAACCAAAGCCATAAAAACGAAAAAAACAACAAAACAACAAAAAACAACTTTTCATATTGAAAAAACTTGTTTTTCTGGTCCAGAATCCATGCCCCCGCCCAATATTTTGGACAAGTTTACGCCAGTGGTAACAGTATTCATAATCGTAAACTCAACATTTCTCAGACGCCTCTCGAAAGCGAAATGTAGGAAACCAGATTATTCACGTTTCAAAACCGCATTAAAAAAACAATGATCGAATAATCAATTAAAGCGAACTTTATCAGTACAGCCAAACTGAAATTATTTAGACTTATTCCCTTGTTCAACGACGTTAAAAGTGAAGAAGTTTTCACTAATCTGCAGATTATTATAGTAGTGTCATTTTAAATACTCAATGAGATAAAGTAAAGTAGTTTAAGCATCTTTAAGCGTTTAAGTATTTTTGAAAGAACTTTTTGAAATTGAAGTACTGAACTTCAAGTCCGCCTTAACTTTGAGAAGATGTTTGGATATACTACCGAGTGAAGACTTAGAGAAATATATATCGACTGTTATATTGCTTTAAAAGGTGTCTATGTGGACTTGCCTTACATTACATATTAGCTAAAATATTTTGCGCTTATATGTGGGGTTGTTCTAGCCAAACGGTGCAGCAGGGGCGTAGCCAGACTTCAATTCAAGAGGAGGCAACTACTGCTTGTCTAAACTTTTATGCAGTGGCGGCGATTTTGTTTCTCAGGTCAGAGGGAAATTTTTCAGCGTCCGAAAAAACTTCTGAGAATTTAAGAATTTTGGTCTGAGAATTTCTAAAATTTCGTCACGAAAAAGTTAATTTCGTCACGAAAAAAGTTGATGACCTTTTTTTTTTTTTTAGTCATTAACACATTCGAGGACTTTCTTCGACACAAATCAAGAGGAGGCAAAATCCACCTCTCCTGGGGTCTACTTCAGAAAATACATGGAGAATTTTTAAATTCGCAAAACCAAGAGGAGGCAAATGCCTCCTCTTGCCTCCATGTAGTTACGCCTATGCGGTGCAGTAAGAGACTTTTCGACATTTAATCAAACGGTACTTGTTTCCAATTAGTCAATTTTGATATCAATTTTCGTAAACTGATGAAATAAAGAATATAAACATTTAATATATTCAATTCATATAAAAGTACAAATTTAAATCAGCAACCAACAGTATAGCATCTACATTATTTACATTAAATAAGATCACCCGCCCTAACAGACACAAGACGCTGCTGAATTCCCCTCTTTCTCCTTCTCCCCTGCAGTGCGCGACCTTGGCGTCATACTTGACCAAGAGTTAACTTTCTTGCCGCAACTTCGCCGCTTAACCCGCGACTGCTTCTATCAGTTGCGCCAGCTCCGCACTATTGCTCGCGCCCTTTCTCCATCTGCTACGTCCACTCTGTTCCATGCTTTTATCACGGCCCGAGTAGACTACTGCTCCTCTCTCTATATTGGCCTACCTGCGGTGCGTCTGGCCTGTCTTGAACGCATCATGCGTGCTGCTGCCCGACTTATTGGTCGGATATCCAAGTTTGACCATGTGTCCGACTTCATGCTCCGGGACTTGCATTGGCTACCTGTTCCCCTGCGCATCCAGTATAGGATTGCCTTCTTGGTCTGGCGCTGCCAGCTGGGCATCGCTCCAGCCTATCTGAGGTCCCTCTGCCTACCTGCCGGTGAGACCCTTGGTCGCTCACTCCGCTCTGCGGAGAGGGGGTGCTTGTTGTGCCATTTGCTCGTACTGCCACCATGCAAAATCGGGCCTGTGTGTGTGTGTGTGTGTGTGTGTGTGTGTGTGTGTGTGTGTGTGTGTGTGTGTGTGTGTGTGTGTGTGTGTGTGTGTGTGTGTGTGTGTGTGTGTGTGTGTGTGTGTGTGTGTGTGTGTGTGTGTGTGTGTGTGTGTGTGTGTGTGTGTGTGTGTGTGTGTGTGTGTGTGTGTGTGTGTGTGTGTGTGTGTCACTGTATCTAAGAGAGTGACAGACAGAGGAGACAGACAGAAAGACAGAGACAAACAGAGAGTTTTAAATACAAGACAGCAAAATACAGCATGAAGAGAGGCCCAGGGCAGTATAGTGCGTGTTTATGGGTGCTTGCGTGCGTGACAGCGACATAGAAAAAAAGACAGAGTTAGAGAATTATAGGAAAGGAGGGAGAGACAGAGAGCGAGAGAGAGCAGGAGAGAGTTAGAGAAGGAGAGAAAAGGAGAGAGAAAAAAGGAGAGAGAAAAAAGAAAGAAAGAGACAGAGAGAAAAAGAAAGAGAGAGAGAGCGCAGAGAGAGAGCGCAGAGAGAGAGAGAGAGCGCGCAGAGAGAGAGAGCGCAGAGAGAGAGAGAGAGAGAGAGAGAGAGAGAGAGAGAGAGAGAGAGAGAGAGAGAGAGAGAGAGAGAGAGAGAGAGAGAGAGAGAGAGACAGAGACAGAGACAGAGACAGAGACAGAGACAGAGACAGAGACAGAGACAGAGACAGAGACAGAGACAGAGACAGAGACAGAGACAGAGACAGAGACAGAGACAGAGACAGAGACAGAGACAGAGACAGAGACAGAGACAGAGACAGAGACAGAGACAGAGACAGAGACAGAGACAGAGACAGAGACAGAGACAGAGACAGAGACAGAGACAGAGACAGAGACAGAGAGAGGAGAGAAAAGGAGAGAGAAGACATTGAAACAACGTTGCCTCCGATTGACATCTTTCGTATTAGTTTCATGCGTTTAAACGCAAATGCTAATGAAATCAAAATTCAACAAAACTGATAATAATTGTAGAGTCGTATAAATTTTTTTTAAAGGTGTCTAACGAGATTTCATCCAAGTCGTAATTAGCAGTTAGCGTGAATTTTTAAGCAAACACGTTGGCTTCCAGAATAATATTCTTGACGTCAAATCTTACGCAACGTTTTATCCATGATTACAACAGGCAATATAGTAATGGAATTTATTATCAATAAACGTTGAGTTTCGTAAACTCGTAGGTAGTTCTTGTTTAACAACAGTGTGCTGAATTATAAGGATCATCGGAAGGATCATTTGTAAAAAAAATTACAACAAAGTAGCAATAACTGATTATTGCGCTCTGTAAATCGGCTTGATCTTTTTGTTCCCAGGGCTAAAACTACCTTGGCCAAGCACCGGGCGTTTGCTGTTGTGGGTCCCATGATCTGAAATGATCGTCCCCTCTGCTCAGGGCCAAACTAATGACTGGCTTTTCCTCATCCGTCTCGCGTTCATTAACAACAAAAAGCGAAGTCGTGGGAACCATATTACTCAGGGACGAAATACGGGATGTGATGTTAAGTTACAATTTTTTCAAAACTAATCATTATTATAAAGTCGTATAAATCCGTTTAAAAGGTGTGTAAGTAAATTACATCCAAAGCTTAATCTCATTATTCAGCAGTAATAGTTAGCGTGTAATATTAAACAAGCATTTGAACTTTAAAATTCAGAAAAGGTTAACTCGTGAAGTTTTGTTGAAGAGGTTCGTCAAAGAAATTGCAAAAGTCATCAAGACGGAGGCAAAGAGAGACAATCTTCCTGAAGCGCGGATCAAGACTCGAGTAGCAGAAAAGATCAAAGAAAATCAGAAGAGCATAGGTCATAATATAAAAGTACATAAATTAAACTATGCTGGCTGGGTAGGAATAAACGTTGTAGAACTTATTGTTAACATTTTAACACTTCATGACATGATTGTGTGATTGTGCTTTAACATTCGTTATCTTGATTTTTATATATTAAACAATTTTAAACTGAAGAAACTGACTGACATTCTTTATCAACTATTATAAGATATTGCCATACTGATAATGGGAGAATTTGTTTCAAAGTGAAAGGTAAGGTCGACATCAACGGTCCTGGCAGCCATAAAATGTCCTTGTGCTTATTCAGTAGGAGTCTAATAAGTAGAATGTAATAAAAGAAAGTAAACTTAAACACCTTTTTAAAGTTATCCGCGGACTATATATATATATCTTATTACCGCTCAAACCGCATATGGAAATGAAGAATAAAGAAAGCTAAGAACTTCAAGAGGTCAATTACAAATCATCAATACATACATAACTCCATCACATAAAGTTGGATAAGACTTAGCAAAGATTTTTCGAAATGAGCAGCAGTGTTATTTCAGTTCCAGCATTAATTTCTATTCCAGGTCTTATTCCACTGCTATGCTTTAGTTTTAGTTCTAGTTCCTCTTAATAAATAAATTTTATTCATATTCTAGTTCCACTTCCTCTTTATAATTAATTTTAGTTCCAGTTCTAGTTCCACAAAAAATATATTTGTAGTTCCACTTCCAGACCGGAAGCACAATGGATGACGCGGCAATGACCATAAAGCATATGTTATTTATAGAACATAGAATATACGGAGAAGCTTTAGTCTATCATAGCGCCGCACCGTGACGTCAATCAAGAGCCGTCATCATTCCGCATAGCTATTAGTTAACGTTAGAATTATCGGTTGTGCAGCTTAAAAATTAATTTTTATTCTATTCCGTTCTCGTTCTAGAAAATATTGAAATTTTCGTTCCTATTCTATTCTCGTTCTACAATAATTTTTTGTTCCAGTTTTCGTTCCGTTGAAGAGAATCGTAAAACACCTAAAGTATTACTTGAAAGCTTAGCGCAGAGAACAAGACATCTATGAGAACAGAACAAGACATCTGTGAAGAAAGGGACTTGGGAGTGATTATGCACAAGAGTGCAAAACCTTCAAGGCAATGTGCTGAAGCAGCAAAAAAGGCAAATTCAACTTTAGGTATGATGAAAAGGACAATAGTCACCAGAGACAAAGATATAATAATAAGGTTGTACAAATCACTGGTTAGGCCACAGTTGGAATACTGCATCCAGGTATGGAATCCATACCTGAAACAGGACATGGAAAAACTGGAGAAAGTACAAAGAAGAGCTACGAAAATGATTTGGGGCTACAAGGATCTGAGCTATGAAGAAAGGTTGAAAAGGTGTGGACTAACAACATTGGAGAAAAGGAGGAGCAGAGGAGATCTGATTGAAGCTCATAAGATTATCACTGGAAAGGAAGCACTGCAGTGGGAGAGGTTCTTTGAATTAGCACTGAACAAGGCAACTCGGGGACACAGGTATAAATTATTTAAGAGGCCGAAGGGAACATTAGGGCAGAAATTCTTTAGTGCAAGAGTTGTAGACCTGTGGAATGGTTTGGACGATAGTACTGTCTCAGTGGACACAATAGCAGCCTTTAAGAAGAAGCTAGGAAAATTGGGCTATTAAGAGTTCGAGGTAAATTTGCAGTGGTTCTAACACAGACTACACGTCTTCTGAACCACTTAAAACCCTTGTTATGTTATGTTATGTTATGTTATGTTATGTTATGTTATGTTATGTTATGTTATGTTATGTTATGAGTGCTGCGTCACCTCACAGGGATTGTCTAGAGATACCAAGTGTAGGTAAAAGTCCGATTAGCCATCCTTGATATGCAGAAATCAACAAAAATATATGCATACGTATAGTCAGTAAGTGTTACAATAACAGAAGAGGTTTCAAAATGTTTTAAATTTGAAATAAATAATAAAATCGGGAAAATTTCTGCTCCTTTTCTCTGCAAAGTCCGTCCATCTGTCTGTTTGTCTGTTTGTCTGTTTGTCTGTCTGTCTCTGTATGTCTGTCTCTGTCTGTCTGTCTCTGTCTGTCTCTGTCTGTCTGTCTGTCTGTCTGTCTGTCTGTCTGTCTGTCTGTCTGTCTGTCTGTCTGTCTGTCTGTCTGTCTGTCTCTCTCTCTCTCTCTCTCTCTCTCTCTCTCTCTCTCTCTCTCTCTCTCTCTCTCTCTCTCTCTCTCTCTCTCTCTCTCTCTCTCTCTCTCTCTCTCTCTCTCTCTCTGTAAGAAGTTGCGGTTTGTCAACTTTGATTCATAAAAAACGAAATTATATATATTAAGATTAAATAATGTACCGTAGCATGGAGCTGATCTAAGGTAAGGTCGACATCAACAGTCCTGGCAGCCAGAAAATGGGCATTAAACGCTGGAACTACAACTGAGCTTGTTTTTTTTCCGTAGGCGATAATATTTCAGCAAGAAAGTAAAGTAAGATAAGTCAACGTAGACACCTTTTTAAAGAAATTAAACCCTCAATATATATTTCTCTGACCGTTCAATTGGTAGATTCAAGGCTGGCTAGAGAAACGGCTATCAAATTAACAGGCCATGTGCCTTTAAGTCATGAGACCCGACAAAGAATCGGCAGATATTTAGTAAGAGCGATGTCAACGGACCCCGCAAATGTGTTAATTGATTTTGGTCCCTCTAGCGAATAAACTAAAACGCTTACATCTGTCACTGACATTTACTGAATATAAATGTAACTAGATCTAAGTGTGAAGTAGGAGAATAGTGAGAGTCGTGTTAATGTCTAGTATTTACAATTGACTGTAGCTAAAGAAGTCAACAGCTACATAAAGACATTTTTTGTCTGACGCCATGATGTTGCTAAGATTCCTTCAATCGCTAGGGAGCGTCATGAACCGGAAAAAAATTGACTTTGACAGGCCTGGTAAGTGTAAGATCATAATATACTATTCGTAATCTCCAAACTTCTAAAACGCCACTCGAAAGTCAAGTGCAGGGCACCAACATATTCCAGATGCCTTTAAACAACGGGGCAACTATTACTGGTCTTCTTTAAAGGCGTCTATGAAACAAACTGCATTAAAAATTCTCGTTAGCGCTTCCACTTGATTCATCTTTTAAATCGACGTGTACTATTTCTTCTTCTTCTTCTCTCTTCCGGCAGGTGGGTGCTGACGATGAAGTTTGTACTTCATTTGTTTCTGTCTCTCCGTGTATTGTTCTTGAAGATCTTTTCTCACGTTTCCATCCACGTCCTTGTTTGTCTTCCTCGACTCCGTGTTTTGCAATATGATGCACTTGCTGACTATCTCTTGTTGTCCATAAACGCCTAAACGTCTACTTAGACACCTTTGAAACCATTGTATCCAACACTATATATACATTCCGTAGAAATGCATTAAATCGGTTGAGACGTGGATTCCGCTTCTTAGAGTTTTACACAAAGGGTTCATAGCAACGGCCATGATGGCTACAAGAAGTCTTTAAGTTCCGAACACTTGTAATTGTAAGCACTTATTTATATAGCTCCTCTTCGGAAATTTTATCACTTGTTCCCGATCTGATTACACAGGACCACGAGCGAATATAGAATCGTCTCTAACCACTTCTGAAATAGAGGCATAGAAAGTAGAAGCTCATGGAGCAGATTGCATGGACGTTTGTTCCAGTATATTATAATGTTAGTAAGTAGCTAGGTAATTATATTTAAAAAACAGGAACGTATGTAGGTATGCAGACAAGTATCGTAATCCTTAACTGTATATTTCTAAAGCGCTTCTTAGAAGTTAAACTATCCTGAATCTAAATTAATCTACTCAACTGTAATCTACACAAATTAAGATATTGTTTGTCCAAAAAGTTTATTTATTCCAAAGTTTAACGTCGTCTTATGACATCACTGACCGTTGACGACAATTCAGAAGTACAATTGAAAGAAAACAAGAACGTTTTAGCGTCTGAAGACACCATAAACAGTGTCAAAACAGAGCCATACAATGTCACTAATGTCACATCATTAAAAGCAATATTGCTAACATTGTCCATGACACACATAGCTATAAAATGGTTTAATGCAAATTAAACAGCATTCCGCAACAATTGTCACATACAAGAAATATCATAACAATTCACATAATTTTAATTATGGCATTAGATTCTTATTCTATTTTTGAAATTGTTAAGTGATTATTTATTAATCTTCAGCTTAGTGACATCTCATAGCAATATCTACCGTTTTAAATATGTCATGTATAAAGTGGGACTAATTTCATGTATATTTCCTTTACTGCAACACAGTAATGCATGAACTAAATCAAACTTTAGGCCTATGTGATATTCCATAACCAAATGTTGGATGGTAGTAATATAGATACTCAATAACCAATATGTAATATTTGTAATTTACTAACATCAGATATATATATATATATATATATATATATATATATATATATATATATATATATATATATATATATATATATATATATATATATAACACAACATACCCAAGATTCAGCAATTGAAAAGAAATGGTCATATATAGATGGTCATATAGACAAAACTATTGGGTCGATATAATGATATAGTGTGGCTGATGAATTCATTTTAAAGTTTTAACGACATGTTTTGGAAACAAAGGCCGCTGATGTCGGCAGACATTATTTTGGCTTCATACAGCACTTCTGCTTTGACTCATCACTCATGAGACGAATGTCCAAATTAAAACAGGTGAATGAGCTTTTCCATTGTTGGTCCTACTTTTTGGAAGTCTGTCCCTGTATCTGCTCAGTCGCTTGTGTCATTTCGTTCTCAACTTAAAACTCATCTCTTTCAAACTGCTTATCTACCATAGGCTGCCTCTCTGTCTTACGACCTGATCTTCTGGATATTGATTACGGCTTGGTTTTAGTGTGCCATCGGTTGATGCCTTGTGCATTGGACACTGGCGCACTAATCTACTAAACGAATTATTATTTTGAACAGTTCTCACCGTTTGCATTGCAGAATGCAGCGTCAAGATATCAAGAAATTTAAGCAACTTTAAGCGCAAGGTATTTATAACGTAGCGTAATCATGTACAAAAGGTGTCGAAAGAGAGCATTACATTAGCCAATGCTTAAGAACATTTTGTAGCCGCACATTTGTAGCCAGGGCAGCTCTATCTGTATATTATATTTCTTATCTCACAATTAATTTTTTAGTTAATTATTAGTTAGTTAAAACAAAACGATTAGCACCACCCTCTTCCTTAATTCAGGCTTCGAAATGTCATTAGCCAGTCACCGGAGTTATTCGAAAAATAACTATTGACTGACTTGGTGAGTTAGCGACTGACTTAGTGACTTAATCCGACTGGCCGTAGACTTTGAAACCAACGTATATTCAACGCTACTTTTGCCTGTGGGAAGACTACGAACATACCACAGTTTCGATTTTAAAAAATTGCGTGACGTCATGTAAAGATACAGACACCACTCGGGCAGATAGTAACTAAAAAGAACTGGTTACTAGACTGATTGTTAGACTGTTAGTCTGTTGCACTATGCCTCGTACCTCATAAGCAAGTGTTGTTCCTGTCCTGCTGCCGATGTCTTCGTCAAAACTCGAAACTCGGAGACCACAATTAAAACAATGAAAAAATATTAACTTGAACGAAGTCGCTAGCAGTCGATAGCGCAATGCGATATATATTAAAGTCTCGTTACCTTACTTTACAAGACATTAATTTTGTACTGCTCATTTTCAAACGTTCATTTCGTGACTGGTTTCGATTTGAGAGCTTAGCGGCGGCGGCGGCTAAAGACGGTGGTTCCGTGGACTAGAACCAAAATGCAGTTGTGCAGTTCATCTAACATTTGAACGCAGTTACCATAAGTAGTTGCAGCAGCAGGAAATCATATATGAAGTTGCGGAGTGGGATGGATTTACGTTGATTGGAAGAAATGTTGGTGTTACTTGAATTTAGCATGTTATGGAAACAAGTATACCGCAGAACTGGCTTACCTCTTAGCTAAGGTAAGGCAGGGGCGATGTTAACGTTCCTGCCAGAAAGAAAATGTCTTTAAACACTGGAAATAAAACTTGATGTGTTATTTTCGTATGCGTGTAATATTCTTAGTAATATGTAAGGAAAGGGAAGTCAACATAGACACCTTTAAAACAAATTCACGCGACAATATATATACCTGTATAACCGTTCAAGCCATAGATGTATCGACTGCAAGGAATACGGACTGCTGATTAAATCGGATAGAACAAAAGTCATGACGACAGAGAAAACAATTTGCCTTATCAGCATTAATAACAGCTTCCTATTAGACTGTTTGCTTACCTTGGTTAATTAATAATACTGAGAATGGTGACTGCGAAAAGGAGATTCGATCGCGTCTGGCAAAGGGTTATAGCATTGCAACTGGAATCAAGAAGATTTGGCAAAATCATGGTATAACAATTACCACAAAGTTACGGCTTTCGAGGGCATTGGTATGGCCAGTTGTTACATATGGATGTGAGAGTTGGACTTTGAGGAAGACTGAAGAGACATGAATAAATGTGTTGGAGATGAAGTGTCTGAGACTTGTCCAAGGAGTGCCATGGACTGCTAAAAAGACTAATGAATGGTTACTTGAAACTGCTGGTGTAGGCCTAGACAGAAATTTTCTCAAATCTGTGAGAGAAAAAAAATGAAACTGGCATACTACGGACAAATCATGAGGAAAGAAGACAAGTGTTTGGAGAAGTAGATCATCCAGGGCACAATGCCAGGCTCTCGTTCTCGTGGAAGACCACAAATGAACTGGATGGATAAAATCAGGATATGGACTGAACTCTCAGCTGAGCAACTTTTAAGAAACGTTAGGAACAGACAACAATGGAGAAGGATTGTGCTTGACGCGGCCAACCCTCGCTTCGAGGATGGCTGAGAACAGAACAGAACATTATTAACCAGTGCTTTTTTCTAGATAAAGGTTCCGGAACGGAACAATAGGTTCCGGAACTGAACAATTATGGGCTGGCTAAAATTCCGAGACAAACGGGATTGGGGGTTGGGAGGGGACTCAATATACACTAAGAGCAGTTCAAAACACTGAAATTAAATTAAAATAACTAAATTATTGTTTTTATTATTAAAATAACTAAATTATTGTTTTTATTATTAAAATAAATAAATTCTTTTTAGTAGTTAAGAAAGGTGCCGCAACGCCGTTCCGGCGCGTTCCCGCTGAAAAAAGCACTGTTATTAACTAATCGTAATCGTAAACTCAAAAATTCTCTTGTGTCCACCAGGGCGGATGACCTTATTTAATGTAAATAATGTAGACTATGTGCTGATGTTTGCTGATTTTAATTTGTTTTACGATATGATTAAGTCTTCAGCTTCTTCAAATACTTCGACAAAATTTACAAACTATATTAACTGACTGATTGGAAACAAGTACAAGTTGATTAAAATGCAAAAAATCTCTTACTGCACCGTTTGTCTAAAAGGCCACCAGATTTTTTAAATAAATAATTAAATAATGTTAGGCTACCGTAGCGTAAAACTGATGTAACCTTCGGTAAGATAATATTATGGTCATTAAACGCTGAATACAACTTTTTTCCGAAGTCGCTAAATGTTTAAGGTAATAATTATGTAGGCTACGGAAATTCTAATTAGACACCTTTACAACGGATAACACCGATAATATATACACTGTCTAACTGTTCAATTGGTAGATCCGCGCTGCACTAGAAAAAAAGCATAAAGAGAACTCGAAAATGAGAACTTAAACTGCAAAATTAAGTTTATAAATAGTTAATATACTTGAGTACTTATAAGCCTTGTTCTACATTTATTGCTACTGATACTAATCGGCAATTAGTAAGATCAACGTTGATCGACACTAGAAGACAGTGCAATTCATCCGCTCTTGACCGCTTCATTTGAAGAGTTTAAAGGAGTTAGATTAGTTAAAATCATAGTATCGAGTAAAATGTAAAAATTAACTCAGTCTGGCGATAGTTAGAAACAATCGGACTGTCGAGAATCATCGAACTGAGAAGTTGCGTTTACATGAGAGTGTAATACCTTTGGCGATAGTAGGACGATTAATTTTACGTGTTTGGAGAAGAATGGTCGCTGAAGCGAGTTAAGTTTCTTCGACGGTGATCAGCAAACGAAAGTTAACTTAAGAAAAGGTTGACCGGTAAACTAGGCCCCATGTCTAAATGAACAGTCAAAGAAACTGCAAAAGTCTTCAATACAACTATTTGTTGCCACTCAAAAAACAACTTCAGTTATAAATGCACAATTTATTTATTTATTTATTCCGGATATTTCTATAGCGCCTCTCGAAGTCAACTACTACTCAGAGGCTCTCCCGACTACAGCATTTGATACTGTGCCGGAATTTTCACGCCGAAGCGCCACGAGCAATTGCGAGTGAAGGACTTGCCCAAGGTCCGTACGCAGCGGCTAGAGTGGGATTCGAACCTGCAACCCTCCGGTCACAAGGCGCCGAACTTACCACTGAGCCACCACGCCCCACAATGCATACTATTGCAATTATGACAATAGATTCTTATTCTATTTTTTAATTTTTTAAGTGATTATTTATTAATCTTCAGCTTAATAATATCTTATGGCAATATCTACCGTTATAATTATGTCATGAATGAAATTGTAATAATTTCACAAACAGCATTCAAGTTAAATGAAACAGGTAGTTTACCAATGGACTTTTTAAAACTGATCAGGTATCTAACGCACTAAACTATAAATTTATTTAACTAACATAGCATACGTGATAATATAATTACAACTTTTTCTAATTTCTTTCAATGTATTCAAATCATAATTACATGTATGTTTCCTTTATTGCAACACAACACTACACCACTGTACACTTGTTCTAACACGATCTGAAAACAGATAATTATTATAGCATCGTGTGAACACGTTTAAAAGGTGTCTAAGTAGATTTCAACCAAAGCTTATCTTTCGTAAGTAGTAATTCGCCTGTAGATTTAACAAACACTTTGGAGGCTAGAATTCTTCACTTTGAAATTTCTACCTATGTTCACATCAGAAAATATAGTAATGGAATTTATTTTCAATGGACATAGAGTTTAGAAAACTCGTAGTTTCTTCTTGTTTAATTACGCTGTTTAATGCAAAAGATGATTGAAGTCGTCTTTGTTTGAAAATTTAGAAAAATATTAATAACTGGTCATTTTTGTGTCCCATGAAAGCATTTGAAAGGTATCCAAGTAAATAGGAAATGCATAGTATTCTGTCTCGACTTAATAAAATTTTACTTACTTAAAAGTCAGCGTTTAAATGAAATTCTCTTGAACACCTTCGAAATATTTCAACTAGCGCTGTGTAAAAGGTGTTGAATGATAGCATTATATAAGCCGACATCCTGGATATCTGACAGGGCAGCCGACGTCGATCTCCCGGGATCCGGAGAGATCCCCCCGGAAATTTCTCCCCCCCCGGAGATTTCCCCCCGGACAACTCCCCCCCCCGGAAATTTCCCCCCCCTAGGAAAATTCCCCCCGGACATTTTCCCCCCGACGATTACTTACCTAGCATAAACATTTCATTTGCTATTTTATATCAACAACCAAAAACTCACCAATATGATAAAGCATTATTTCAAACGATTATTGTTGTTAATCTAAGTTAAAAATATAAAGGTAAAAACGTAACTGAAAAAGACTACTAGTGTTCATAGCAAAATAATGTTTTAAGTGTTAACCCAACAACAGGCGACTGTGTTCAGAAGACAACTACATAGGCCGTCTTCGACGTAATCGGCGAGCAAATCCAATGTTCGAGAAACACATATGGAATGTGCATTCACGCGTGGCAAACTACTTGCCACGAACGAATAATGCGGTTGAGGGCTGGAATCGGAAGACGCAGTCCGCTGTGTCGAGCCATCATCCCAATATATGGAGATTTCTCCGCATCCTCATGTGAGAACACGGTCTCAACAACGTCGCTTTGGACCAGCTATTCGGTGGACATACGCCACAACCGCCCAAGAAGAAGTACCTAGCTTCTTCTGGGAGAATCTCAAATTTTGTGGCAGACTTTGAGAATCGCAACATCATAGATTTCTTGAGAGCAATTGCTATGAACATTAATTTCTGAACACAGTCGCCTGTTGTTGGGTTAACACTTAAAACATTTGCTATGACCACTAGGCTTAGTAGTCTTTTTCAGTTACGTTTTTACCTTTATATTTTTAACTTAGATTAACAACAATAATCGTTCGAAATAATGTTTTATCATATTGGTGAGTTTTTGGTTGTTGATAAAAAATAGCAAATGAAATGTTTATGCTAGTCATGTAATCGTCGGGGGGAAAATGTCCGGGGGGAAATTTCCTAGGGGGGAAATTTCCCGGGGGGAATTGTCCGGGGGGAAATCTCCGGGGGGGAAATTTCCGGGGGGATCTCTCCTAGACCACGATCTCCCATAATAGGACATTGTATTTTCTTATCTCATAATTAGTTCGGTAGGTTTATTTTTAAGGACGCTGTGTAACAACAAAGATGAATAGGGCATCCTCTTCCATTATTCAGGTTTCGGACTGGTACCACCAGTGGAGCAATTCATCTAAAATCTGAACGCAGTTACCTTGTTTCCCAGTCACTTTTAGTATACTCTCGTCGCAGTAGGGTTAAGTAGCAAAAACAGCAATTCATATAATTATGAAGTTACGGAGTGAACGGTTTGTCTCTCGATAGGAGAAATGTTGGTGTTACTTAACTTTAGCATTAACGTCGGTTCCCGCTCCGGTGGTTTACTGCGATAGCGCGAGAGTTTCCAGAATACATAGTAGTGGTTAGATCCATTTTAGAGGTGTCGTAATGGACGTAAACCTAAAACTATTAATCCTAGTTTAATTAAGAGAATTTAATGTTATTTTTTACATTAGAGTTTAGCATTAAAAGTATAAATTGATTGAGCTCGCCCGGTAAATATCATGAAATTAAAAGGACCAGATTCTGAAGCTGACGATTATTTATTGATATTGTTATTCCAAACTTTATATCGAGGTCGAGGGTGTTATGTCATAACTTGTACTAGCTTTGAATTGAATGAGATACAGCTGACAGATTTCTATTCACTAATCAATTATTCATTTATATTTGTTACCAATTTTCGGTATGTCAAATGGTTAGTAGAATAAACGAATATTTGATTTGATTTGATAATGTCGTCTTATGACATCAAAGGCGTTGACGACAATACGAAAATATATACAATATTGCGATTGTTGGTGTTAAACGATACCCTCCTACTTTCTCCGGGCTCGGGACTGGCTTTATTGCATTTACCGCCATAATTGTATACGAAATAATGAAAACAAGAGATTTATAGTGTCCGAAAGAACAATTAAAAGCTGTGTCAAAAAATCACAATGTCACTAGTCTTCACTGATTAACGAGATAAAGTATATTAGCTTTCTTTACAAACCTGTAAAACGTTTCCAGCTAATGCAGTCTATAACTATGGGGAAAAGACAGCAATTGGCTAGTGCTCTCTTTGGACACCTTTATAATGTTTTCCTCCAGTGTTATATACTCACGGAACAGTAGCACCCTATACTAGCATGTACCAAAAAAATAGAGCTTTCATTTTAGGATCGGTTATATACCGCTGTGGTAGGTCGACGTCAACGGTCCTGGCATCCGTAAGATGTCGTTGAGCAATGGAAAACACACAACGCCCTCCGGTAATAGCGTTCTCTCTAGACACCTTTAAAATGTTATCAGCCGATATATATATATATATATATATATATATATATATATATATTGTGGCGGAAATGAGCACTTCGCTACCCCACTTGTGGGGCCAGTGTGGCGGAAATGAACCTCTCTCTCACCGGGGTATATCTCTCAATACCGTAAACTCCCAAGGCCAGCCGAGTGGTTAAGAAGGCCCTGGACGTGTACGCGTAGATAAGGCCTCCGATGTCGTCGAAGGACTTACGAGTTCTCTTACAACCGATCGACTCAACAATGACAAGACGAATGACGATTGAAGACTTGTATTATAAGATCCAAATGATCACGAAATTCACAATAATTCGGTATTTCCAGAGAATCACAAAACCATAACACTTCTCGTGTCGAAACAAACAATCTTTCCGTGTACAGAATTATTTGCAGTAATTACATCGATGCCTCACAAAGAAAACGTCTCACCCTGCGCTATCGAGAACCCCTTCTTTCTTCTCGAAATACCCCAACATCCGACAAGGGCTTCGCCACTATAGTCCCCGGCGATCGTCTCTCTCGATTCAAAGCACGAGGCCCCTTTTATATGGTTTCCGAGGCCCCACTGAGGCACTGGGCCTCACTGGGGCATCAGTCCCCGGGCACTGGGCCTTCCCGCGCATCAGTCCCCGGGCACTGGGCCTTCCCGCGCATCAGTCCCCGGGCACTGGGCCTCACTGGGGCATCAGTCCCGGGGCACTGGGCCTCACTGGGGCATCAAACTGGGCTTCACAAGGCCTCACAGCACCCATTGACCTTCCTTGAGGTCCACAGCACCTAACCAACCTTACTACAACTTCTATAGCGCCCAATAATGAAAGTTGCTCCATCCTGGTCCGTCACAATATATATATATATATATATATATATATATATATATATATATATATATATATATATATATATATATATATACTCTAGCATGAATGCCCTACGCTGCGCCATAGCAGTACGAGCATAGGGACAACAGAATGACCCCGAGTGGCCGAGCGCAAGGCACGGCGCCCCGCACAAGCGGGAGTTAAAGTAAAGAGCTCGGAGAGGTAGGCCGAGGTACACCCTAGGACACAGTGCCACGCCATGGTAGAGATCCTATAATGAATGCGATTATGGGTAGGAAGCCAATGGACTACGTCTCGCATAAATCCAGAGACGTGGCCCAACTTGGAGATACCGCCAACCAAGCGTGCAGCCGACCGCAGAAACCTCTCTAGACAAGCAATGCGGGTTTGAGGTAGATCAACAAAGAGAGAGGAACAATGATCCAACCTCTTACCTTTGATAAGGTAAGGTCGCCGGCAAAGGTCGTAGTAGCCATAAAAAGGCCACTATACGCAGTAACTAGCACTCGGTGAGTTGTTCTCCGAAGGCGCATAATGTATCAGGTATTATGTAAGCTAAGGAATTCTATATACTTAGACACCTTTAAAAACTATACTATCGACCATATACATTGGTCTTCACCGTTCAATTGTCAGATGATATTACACTCCTATGTCTAAACTCTAAAGTGAGCTTGAATCTGTGTACTGAAACTCAGTGAAAGGCACTTTTTACAGTGCTTGTTGCCTAGGCTTAAAACTACTTAAACTATTCAATTCAAATGCGTACCTACATGTAAACTTTCAACTACGAATAATGGGCAGATTAGTGCTTGAGCGACGTCATCGTGTCCTGGCAGACGGCGTTTAACAATAGATAACACTTGGTAATGAACTACAAGCAACATAAGAGTAAAACTATGCTTAATCTAAGTAAATATACTCAAATGAAAATTATACAGATAAATTAAGATGTTCATTGCGAAGAGAACACACGAATAGTTGTACATCGGTAGAGCGGAGAATAAATGAATAAACCAAACTAATTAAGCAACACCGAATCTAAAACTCAATCATCCAATACAATAGAACTTCTTTTACATTAATTCGACATTCCATACAACGTAATATACAATTGCTGGGGAATAGCTAAAGAGAAAGCGTCGTTCGCATTGAGAAATATCTTGTGTTAAATAAATGCACATACAATAACACAAGAGTACAATAGATTTTACAGTCTGCTCTTTGCGACAAAGTCGCCTGTTCTACGGTACTGGTCCCACTCTCATCTGTGGCTGCTCTCTGCTTCCCGTGTCCAAACACTTTTTTTGTCTTCGACTGACTATTGCTCTAATCATAGGACCGATTGTATCTATATCTTGCGTGTATTACCCATTGCCTATTTTATGTGCCTATGTCTTCGTATACCTCTCAGTGCGTTCTTTTGTCTCAGTTATTCATTATCTGTCTATACATTTGCGACATCCTTCCTAACAATTCTGTGATAACATACCAATGTTGATCTGATGTATGTTATATCGTTGCAATAAAAAAAATTGATTGAATGATTGATTGAATGATTGATTGACTGATTGATTGATTGATTGATTGATTGATTGATTGGTTGATTGATTGATTGATTGATTGATTGATTGATTGATTGATTGATTGATTGATTGATTGATTGATTGATTGATTGATTGATTGATTGATTGATTGATTGATTGATTGATTGATTGATTGATTGATTGATTGATTGATTGATTGATTGATAACTTTTTGTTTCATTTTCTCTGCAGAACCTGCTCTCATCAGTCGGAAGGTCGGTCATATCAACGTAGAACTGTTGACAATCTGGACCATTCATGCAGTTCCATAGTTATTCTCAAAGGCTTACCTATATACTTGACCTTCATTTTCATGCAGTCAATTGTCCTAACTTCTATGGTATCTTATGCCTTTGTCATAGTAATATGCACATATAGTATTCGTCTTTCCTTTCCTTCTAGAAAAAATGGTCCGGAACTGAGCAATTATGGCAGGGTTAAACCGGGGGCGAAGTAATGTGGTTAGGGGGTTGGGGAGAGATCTCAATGAAACATCCCAAAGAAAATTGGAGCGTTTGTGTAGCTCACAACGTATTTTGTTTAGCTGCATATAGTCCTCAATTCAGTTCCGTTTTGCGTAAATTAATGTAATATAAATTAGGTAAATAAAATAATGGTCTGGTTCCAGGTTCGTCTATTGTTTGGGGTAGGAGTCTAACTAAAACTCATCGAGCGACGGCCGAAGGTGCAACGCCTTTGGCTAGGCGAGCGATTACCCGCTCGCGCGGACCTTTGCGAGCGATCTAGGAGATCGATCGATCGCTCGCCTCAAATGTTAAGCTCTGAAGATGTGTTTGAAAGCACGTGATTTGCGATCAAATGACCATACCTTCCTTATATGTCCCAGTACCGGGCTTAGATCGCCTCTTGGGTTCTATGGAAATTACCAGTTGCAAGCTTAGACAACTGATAAACCCATGGACGGCGATCCCGGGGGGGAGATCGAGGGGGACAAGACCCCCACCTTTAACAGTGGGGGGACACATCATACATTTGTCCCCCTATCCAAATTTTGAAGAAACACCAAAAAGTCAATGGTTTTTTTTACCTCTTTTTGACCAGATCAGTTCAAAACTCTTTTTTGACGGGATAAGTTTTAAATTGTTCCCCTCCCCACCTGTGAAACAAGATCGCCGCCAGTGGATAAACTAGCCGATTGGTTATAAGATTCTCTAAACACCTTTAAAACGTTGTCAACAGGTGCCATATAAGCACCGGACACACTAGCCAACTGGATAGCTAGTCTCAATTGGTCAATATGCTGTATAATGCCAACTAATTACTGTCGACGTTAAACTCAAGATCCTACGCCCGCCCGATGGTTACAGCGTGCTCTTTAGACACCTTTAAAACGTTGTCAACAGATTTAATATATGCCTGAGACATAGGGATTGGTTACGTGAAACGGTTTCGAAACCACCGCAGACAGACGAACAGGTAGAAGGCAGAAGAAAAGAAAGAACGAAAAATAGAAAACCAAAAAACAATTAACAAAACAAATCGGGAGTCACCGCAGAAAGACCTGAAGACAACTAGAAGCAGCACAAAAGCACCATCCTCAGAAAGAGAAGATAGCAAGATCGACGGATAACATCAACCAGCGCAGAGGAGAACAGACACATCTAAATATAAGCAGACTTTATCTTATTTACTGAAGACGTTACGTGATGTAGTTAAACCTTAAATAAAGACAGATTGGTCAGGTTAATTTTATATTTTAATGTTGATTCACAAGCTCACTGACAGACCGCAGTAAGTAACATTGAAACATTTGACGGTACAATTATCAAGATCTTCTCGAACACACGTCTTGGCAGCCTGTTTGGCGCCCGCTCATTTTACTGCTCCCATAGGGAGTGGAAGGCTGAGTCAACCTAGATGCGGCTTGTGGATATCGAGCCGCGTCTTTCTAGATCTTATGTTCTTCATTCAAGAGTATGACCACGCTTCTAGCCCCAACTCTCCGAGGTTAGCTTTTGCCAAACATGTCATACTAACGGTGAGAATTGTTCAGAGCAATTTTCTTCGATGTCAAGAACCTTTGCTGTTAAAATAAAGATAAAATTCCACAGCTGCTCGTACTTTTGGAGGTGCCAGTCCCAAACCTGGATAAAGGAGTAGGGCGACGCTAATCATCAAACAGCAACTAACAACCGATGCAACGTGGTCCAGGAACTCCGAACACATGTCTCAACTATCAGCTCTGCTTGAGTTCTACGTGTACGCGGGAGTTCGCCACTTCTTCTAATTACCTCCGAACTGTTCTCTATTTGATTAACTTTTTTGTTTTAATGACTTTAACATTAATTAGGATGGCGCAGGCAGGACATTTCTGAGATACATAGATACATAGATACATACATACATACATACATACATACATACATACATACATAAATACATACATACATACATACATACATACATACATACATACATACATACATACATAAATACATACATACATACATACATACATACATACATACATACATACATACATACATACATACATACATACATACATACATATATACATACATACATGCATGCATGCATGCATGCATGCATGCATACATACATACATACATACATACATACATACATACATACATACATACATACATGCATACATATATACATACATAAACGACATCTTGTGGCTGCTAGCACCGATAGAAAAGCAATTTTGTACAGTTCTTGCTGCGCTACGGGTATGGTGATTTATGATGCATTAAAACGTAACTTCAACGAGATATTAATAGCACCGTTAAATAGTGTTTAAAAGGCGTCGAATGTCAGCATTACATTAGGCCTATCCCTTGCTTAACGACATCTTTTGGCTACCAGGGCCGTTTGTTAAATGTGTAGCAAATTATGAATGCGTTTTAAAAGTTTCTAAGTAGACGTCGATCTAAAAAGTATTACTTTTGATTTCAACTAATGTGTTATTATTTATTGCATATAAGGTAGCACAAAGAATTTTCATTGTTAAACGACATCTTATGGCCTGCAAGGTCAGGGGCGCCGCCAGCGTGACGCATTGGACGCACGTGCGTCCACCCACCGAATAAAATCCACACAAGGATTAGGCATCGCATCGATGTTTTTGACAATTTCATTGTGTAATTTTGGTTTACCGTACAGTATGTATAAACAATATCATATGATATGCATGTACTTTCATGAGTCACTCTGAGTCATTTTCAGTGTATGACTGCGAATGACAGATAGGGGACGGGTGTGGATGGGAGGAGACGGGAGGGTGTGCGTCCAATTTTTTAAAGCCTGGCGGTGCCCATGTTCAAGGTCGTTGACTCTGACCTCCTCGGACAAATCTCCTGAAATTCAAAATGGAGCGAAATCCAGATTAACCATTATTATCATTATTATTTCTAAGTTAACGACATCTTATGACTACAATGGCCGTTGGTGTCTTTAAAGATAGTAATTGTATTTCAGTTAATTTTATAACAGTTTCTTACATCGATTCTCGTTTTTCCTCTGATCGTTTCTTTCATGTCATGCAGATTGTTTGAGGCGACGATATTTGGCAGGTTTTTAAGGCGGCGATATTCGATATATTGCTAAAGTGGCAATAGTTGGTATATTGTTAATGTGGTTTTCCAAATATCGTCGTCTCAGCAAGCAGTCCGGTATGATGAACCCAAACGCTAAACGCATATTTATTTATATATAAACCAGGAAGAAACCTTTTGAAAGGTGTCTAAGTAGAAATTAACAGGCGTTGCACTGTAACTACTTTCATGACAACGAATACCGTAGCAGCACTTGTTTATGTATATAGTACTGCTCATATTCACTATAATCTTATATTGACTAATTGGAAACAAGCATAACTTGATTAAATGCCAGAATGTCTCTTTCTGCACCGTTTAGCTACAAGGACACCAGATGGACCTACCTTAAATGAATAACTAAATAATGTTGCAGTAGCGTAGAACTGATATACCTCTTAGCATTTAGCATTAGGTCAGGTAAGGTCGACTTCAACGGTTCTGACAGCCATAAAAGGTTATTAAACTCTGAAACTGCAACTCTTCGTGTTTTTCCGAAAACGTATACTATTTTAAGTCATTAAGGAATTCTACTTAGACACCTTGAAAAGCTGTACCATCCACAATATATAAAACCGTCTAACCGTTTAATAGCTATTAATTTTGCTATCTCCCAAGCAGTGTTTGTTGCAAAAGAAGTCGTCAAACTATCGATTCGTCCAATAGGCAGAATGATGTCAGTGATCCAATGAGAAAAAATATGAAGTGAACTTTAAAATGAGTACTTAAACTGAAAAAGTACGTTTAACGGAGCCGAAGCCTAAAACTATTTAAACTTTTCAATCCAATTGAGTAGTTTAAGGTTCAGCTACTAATAATCGGCTAATAATAATTACTACTAATAATTAGTAAGAGCGACGTCAACGGCTCCAGGCAGACGGCGTTAAACAACAGATGGACCTACCTTAAATGAATAACTAAATAAGTATTTTAGTGTTTGTCTATATTAATAAAAGTTCACTTTAGTAAACTATAATCGAATGATGATGAAATACGTTCACGACATTGACTTCAAGCATTTCACATACTAAGCATGCAACTAATAGTGTTTATTGATCTTGGTCCCTCTCTCAAATAAACTAAAAAGCTTCCATCTGTCACGGCCATCTACGGAATATAACTGTAACTAGATTTAAATGTACAGTGTTAGAATAGTGATGGTCGTTATAATGTCTGGCATTTGCAATTGAGTCTAGATAAAGAAGTTAACAGCTACATAAGAGATCTTTTGTCTGACGTCATGATGTTGCTAAGATTTGTTCAATCGCTAGGGAGTGCCATGAACAGGTAAAATACACCAACGGGCCGGTAACAGTAAGATGGCTTCAAACAGCGGGGCCACCATTGCAAATTAGGATTACTTGCTGTTTGAAGGGGTCTACCAAACAAAACCGCATTCAAAATTCTCATTAGCGCTTCTAATTGATTTTTTGTTATAAAAATAGTTACAACAAAGCATATCCTTTTATACCAACGTTTATTTAGTCACCTTTAAAACGTTTGACTCAGTGCTATTGTGACGAACGTCAATTTATATAACGTGTGTTTGAACGAATGGTTAGAGCAACATAAATGCGGCCACGCACACAGAGTAATTAGCATATTATCGCATCTCATTAAGTCTATTAATAGACTACCAATACTGAACTAGCGCGGCAGATTTCTGTATGCACCTGACAGAATGGAGGTTTCTCATTGGTCAGAAATACCCGGGAATATTTGGCGCCAAGTGAACTGTCTATAAAACAGCGAGGCCTGGCTTGCTACGCGCCTTTTCTGTGTGGATGCCGTCGCAGTGGGACGTGCGGCCTTTTCTGTGTTGTTTTCGTCGCTGGTGGACGTGTTGGTGAAGTTTAATCGTTCAATGCGCTGATCTGGGTTTGAAACGATTATTTGACAAATCGAAGTTGTACGATTGATCGGGATATAATCGTAAATCATCGAACCTTTCGGTATTGAAGGTTGAGTATCGATTCCAATTGTTTTAATGGTATTTTGGTATCGATCGGTGGATCGCTCGAGGGTGTAGTTAAATGTGAGGATTTGTAAAGCGCTATTATCGAATTGTGAATAAAGGATAAATAAGTGAATTAAGGATTCTTCTGATAAAGAGAACTGGAAATAGATTTCGTATATTCGCAAATGTATCTGTTTGACATCTATTACACGAGTGTAGTTTTAATTCTGTATTAGCGGATTTGAGAACATTGACAATCATTAGTATTAGCAGACTTTAATTCATTTAAATTCTAATAAATATATAATTCATTTTGAAACATAAATAAAATGATGACAGCGAGTTCAGCTGCCATTTCTGAAGTGGTTGAATTGTGTGAAATAATGATAAGAGGATTTATCCAGTCTTGTTGTCCTCGAGACCAAGGTCTTGGTCTCGAGTGCACTCGAGTTCGTTTTTAAAAGTCTTGGTCTTGGTCTTGGTCTTGAGGTTCAAGGTCTTGGTCTTGGTCTTGGTCTTGAGGTTCAAGGTCTTGGTCTTGGTCTTGGTCTTGAGGTTCAAGGTCTTGGTCTTGGTCTCGCAAGACCAAGACCAAGACCGGCTATTAATATGAACAGTCATTTAATAGAACTCAAGAATTCTGTATCAAGCCTGCTTGCATCATACGACCAATATCTATGGATGGATACAAGTCATGTTGGTCAGGAAAACCCATTGGCAGCAGCAACAGTTATTCTGTATCAGACGGTATGATAAACCATGGGAAAATTTCAAATGGACTCACTATCTGTACATTTACATCCAGTGCTTGAACAGCTAGGCCTACTCTGTGTGTGTCAGCAACTTCAGCACCCGTAGAACGTAATTTTTTTCACATGGCGGAATTTTTATGAGGCCCACCAGGCACGTCTTGGTCAGAAAATTCTGAGCGAATTGGTTTTTAAAAATACAAAAGGCATTTGGTATTAGAGTTTGCATGAAGGACTTTTGAATACAAATTCGGATTTCTCTGCAGTTTGCATTTAAAGTTAATTTGCTTGAATAAAATAAAAGACTTATGTTTTCATTAACCCTTTAAAGGGTAGAGGCAATATTATGTTTTCCTACTGGTCGATGTACTTAGAACGCTTAGTGGGCAGTGGCGACAATGTTGCCACTACAAGTTTCGGCTTCACGGGCAGTGGCGACAATGTTGCCACTACAAGTTTCGGCTTCACGGGCAGTGGCGACAATGTTGCCACTACAAGTTTCGGCTTCATGGGTATAGGACACAATATTGCAATTTTTTTTTAAAGTCAACTTTTCCACATGACGAATATATTCCCTCTATATGGTTACTTAGCAGGCATATAATGTGTAATTATTATTGTTGTAACTGTTCAGGGCCATTATGCCCTTTAAAGGGTTAAAACAGCGAATATTCCGACTTGACAATTTTTAGAAGTCTTGACCTGATTTCGATTTTTTGGGTCTTGGTCTTGGCTTGGTCTTGAGGTTCAAGGTCTTGGTCTTGGTCTTGGTCTCGAGGTTCAAAGTCTTGGTCTTGGTCTCGAGGTTCAAGGTCTTGGTCTTGGTCTTGGTCTTGAGGTTCAAGGTCTTGGTCTTGGTCTTGGTCTTGAGGTTTAAGGTCTTGACAACAAGACTGGATTTATCTTGCGCCAGGAGAAATTAGAAAGTTGCATGTCACAGTTAGCGCGGGAAGTTGGCAGTTTGCGCGGGAACTTTCCCGCCGAAAATACTGTTGTAAGGGCAGAAGGACCTTTAACACACGCAGACATATGTCAGGAAATATCCTTGGTACCAGAAAATTATATAGTGCTCGACACAAGTGGTGTTGAGGTAAGAAATAAGCCCCACATGGTCCCGGGTTCAAATCCCGCACGCTTTGACCAGTCAGTCGATGCCTTGCAACAGGGCGCGCGCTCGCCAGAGGGTGAGCCGAACGCCACACTATATATTCTGTTAAAATTTTTAGTTAAGTAAGGCGTAAGACGTGCACTGGTTGTGTCACGCATTGTAAGTACCCTTTGTGGTCGTTTTCAGAGAGTGTACCCTACGTGGTCGCTACTCATGTTTAATTGCCGGTTCTCGAGTTGTATCTTCCTTTGTGGAGTTTGTGCAGGCGTCTTCTCGGAGAGTCTGTCTTTTGACGTTTCGTTTGTCTTGTATGTGTGAGTATCGTTTCAATTATGTACATAGTGTAAATATACGTTTTATCAATATTGCGAAAGTCTTCGTTTTTCTTGTCATTTCTCATATCATTCTAACTCACATTTCACCTCTAGACTAACAAGCTAACATATGGGGGCTCGTCCTTAAAATTCACCGTTTTCCGTTTTGTTAAATTGGAAATTTCAAAATTGGAAATTGGGTCTGCGTATTTGCGTATGTGACGGTTTCTTTGGAAGTTGTACACGTTTTTGTGCATACGACTTTGTATCATGGCTACATTTGGGTCTGATACATCGGCAACCGCTTCTCCGGTTGGGAGTGTCCTTCACTCTCCGGTGACTAAGCCTTTGAGTTTGGACGACGTCTTAGATATGTCGGCTGACGAATTAAGGCTTGAATTAGAGAAATTAGATCAGGACACTAGAGGCATGAGTAAGACTCAAATGCAGAAAATTCTTGCTAAATTTGTAACGCAGGAAAAAAAAGTGTTCGATTTTGGAGTAGAAAAGACTGAATTGATGAAGTTAGATAGTGACAGAGAATTTCAATTGGAGAAATTGAGAATGGAAGACAAAAGGCAAGAACGAGAGGCTGAAAACAGAAAGCAAGAACGAGAGGCTGAAGACAGAAAGGCTGAAATGCAGGAAAAATTGAAGATGGAGGAACGAAGGCGAGAGGCTGAAGACAGAAACTTCCAGGAAAAATTGAAGATGGAGGAAAGAGAACGAGAGAGGCAAGATAAAGAGAGGCAGAGACAATATGAGTTAGAGCTAAAGCGCATAGAGGCTAAGGTTTTGAACCCAGGTCCCGAACAGGACAAAGATGTGTTTCGCATGGCTTCTGCCATTAAATTGGTCCCTAAATTTGACGAGACGAATATAGAACATTATTTTGTTTCCTTTGAGAAGGCTATGACCATTCATAAATTTCCAAGAGATAAATGGACTGCTTTGTTACACCCTCAATTAACTGGTAAAGCCCAACAGGTTTTTTCGGAGTTATCTCTTGAGGACTGTAAGAATTATGACACCCTAAAACAGGCTTTGTTGACTGCATTCGCTAGGGTGCCGGAATTCTATAGGAAGAGTTTTAGAACTTTGGTTAAGGGTGCGCAGGAGAGTTACTCTGCTTTCGCTTTCCGCTTGGCGTTACCTTTTCAAAGGTGGCTGGAAGGTGAAGATGCGTATAATGACTTGACTAAGGCCTTTGAAGTCTTTAAACTTGAGCAATTTGTGACTTGCTTGCCTGTTGAAATCCATAGATGGATAATTGACAAAAAGCCCGCGACAGTTTCAGCCGCCGCGAAGTTGGCAGACGAATTTGCTATTCTATATAAGCCCTTCCCTGTGCATGCTTCTGTCTTGCATTCGAATGATGAAAAATGGGAAAATTTTGGATTTGGTAGTGATTCGGGTCGTGGAGCTAAAACTCATTGGTCGCCGAAAATTTTTCGTAAAGAGGACCAATTTCACAAGTCATGGGAGTCTCAGATTGTTTGTACTTACTGCGGTAAATCTAATCATGGGGTTTCTTCATGTTACAAATTACATCCAGAATTGAGGCCAAAACGGGATTTCGCTACTCAGCAGAACACCAGTCCTAAGAATGTAGGATTGGTGACGGGCGTAGATATGTCTGTACAAGTGAAGGATGGGCCGACTAAAATGGTCGACGCTGGCTTCTTGTCATTCTGTTCGTCTGGCTATGTGTATACGCCCACTGGACTTTCTCGCAATATTGTTGTGTTAAGAGATACTGGTTCTTTGCAAAGCTTGGCTAGCAAGGAATTATTGCATGCTAATGAGTTCTGTTGCACCGGTGAGGTTCGCCTTATTAGAGGTATTTCGGGTGTCACGCTTCATGTTCCTTTGGTTGAAATTCGTGTTGAGTCTAAATTTGCTAACGGCACTATTTTCTGTGGGTTGGTAGACCATTTGCCACCTGGCATTCACGTTCTAATTGGTAACGACGTTAGTCCACAAGATGAGATAAATGTGGGAGTGACGACCCGCGCTCAAGTGAAATTGACCGATTCTGGCTCTTTACCTGTGTCGCATACTCAATCTGTAGAAGATAAGTCTGCTGATATAAATGTGCAGTTAGACGTAGACTTGAGTGCCTTATTCAAAGAGTCTACTGCAGTGCATGCTGATTTAACCAATGTAGTGTCGCGCGAGACTTTAATTAATATGCAGAAAGCCGATACGTCTTTGCTTCCCTTGTATCAGCTGGTTGAACGAAGGGATGAGTCGCGTGTTGATTGTACGCCTACAATTGATGTCGGTTTGGTTATGCCCGCAAGTGTGAATGTGTCTGAGTCGCCTAAATTAGAAGAGGTGGTGGCAAATAGTCCTTTGGATTTTGTGCAACGGAATGAATTACTGGGCATGCTGAGTACGTTTAAGGGTGTGTTTAGCGATGTACCTGGCAAGACTTCACTTATTGCACACCGTATTGAGTTGATACCTGGTGCACGACCAGTACAGCAGACAGCCTATCGGTTGCATCCTGAGCGTATGGCACGGGTAGACAAAGAGATTAAAGGTCTAATTGAAGAAGGCATTGTAGAGGAGTCCGAAAGTGCGTGGGCTTTGCCTATTGTACTTGTACCTAAATCAGATGGGTCTTTGCGGCTGTGCACAGACTTTCGTAAGTTGAATGCGCAGAAGGTCGAGTCTTTGCTAAGATTTCCGCGTCCTGAAAATAAGAAGCAGGTTCAATCTTTTCTGGGTTTGGCTGGTTATTACCGCAAGTTTCTGCCGCATTACTCTCAGTTAACGTTACCTCTTACTTTGTTACTTGAGAAAGGTCACAGGTTTACTTGGTCTCCTGAGGATGCATTCATTGATTTGAAGTCTAGGATGGCTTCGCGGCCTATACTTAAACCGCCAGATTTTGACAAACCCTTTTATTTGGCTGTAGATGCTTCGTACTTTTGTTTGGGAGGTTGTCTATTTCAGATAACGGACGAGATTGAACATCCGGTCTGCTACCTGAGTCGGAAGTTGAGTTCGGCTGAAGTACGCTATTCGACAATTGAGAAGGAGGCACTTGCGCTGGTGGTCGGTGCACGCGCGTTCAGCGTGTACTTTGGTTTCGCTCCAGTGGTTGTCTATACGGACCATAGTCCACTACAGTTCATAAATCGCATGGCTCCTTCGAATGCGAAACTTTTGCGATGGAGTCTTGAACTCCAACAGTACTCATTGAACATTAAGCATCGGCGTGTTGCCAGACATATTAAGTCGCCCCTCAGTTTAAATGTACGAACTTTTCATATATCTCTACGGACTCATAGATTTTTCTACTAGACTGTTGCTTTGATGAACTTTCGAGATAGTTTAAATTCATGTACATTTATAGTTTTGCATGGTCGGAAACACTTTTAATGTTTCCTCTTTTTCGTAGTGGGGGGGGGGGGTCTGTTGGGAGTTGGCCTTCAGCCATCCCGCCATTATCATCCTCACGTGCACTTACTAACCTTAGTTAAGACGCACCTCGTTTGAAGCTAGAAGTAGGATGGTCTCGTTGACTATATATAGCATGGTTCTTTTGTCGACGGAGAGACCGGTTTTAGTTAAGTAAGGCGTAAGACGTGCACTGGTTGTGTCACGCATTGTAAGTACCCTTTGTGGTCGTTTTCAGAGAGTGTACCCTACGTGGTCGCTACTCATGTTTAATTGCCGGTTCTCGAGTTGTATCTTCCTTTGTGGAGTTTGTGCAGGCGTCTTCTCGGAGAGTCTGTCTTTTGACGTTTCGTTTGTCTTGTATGTGTGAGTATCGTTTCAATTATGTACATAGTGTAAATATACGTTTTATCAATATTGCGAAAGTCTTCGTTTTTCTTGTCATTTCTCATATAATTCTAACTCACATTTCACCTCTAGACTAACAAGCTAACATAATATATATATATATATATATATATATATATATATATATATATATATATATATATATATATATATATACAGAAACTAACCATCAGTCACAGTCGCACTGCAGTACACAATACTTCAATACAATGGAACAAATTAATCCTTAGGTAAGGTAAGGTCGCCGTCAACGGTCCTAGCAGCCATTAAAAGGCCAATAAACCCTGACACTACAAATCTTTGTGTTTTTCCGAAGGTGAATAATATTTCACGTAATCTCGAAGCCAATGGAATTTTCTATTTAGACACCTTTAAAAACCAATATCATTCACTATATATATTTTTGTCTTGCCGTTTAAGTAATGGAAATCCTAGTACGAGAAAGAAATACAGTATGTGAACTTGAAAATGAGTACTTAAAACAAAAAAGTATTTCTTACAGTGCTTAAACTTAAAACTACATAAAATATTCAATCCGATTGAGTACATAAGCTTTCTACTATTAATAATCGCCAGATTAATAAGAACGACGTAAATTGGCCCTGGCAGACGGCGATAAACAATACATAGCCAGGAACTTAGGTAAGGTAAGATCGACGTCAACGGACGTGGCAGCCATAAAATGGCCACTAAAAAAACTTGTGCTTTCCGAAGGCGCATAATATTTCAGGTAATATGTAGGTTATGAGAATTCTACTTAGACACCTTTAAAAGTCTTGCATACTACTATATATATATATTTTTTTCTCGCTGTTCAATCGGTAGTGATGACACGTCTGTGCAATTAAGTGTAAGCTGAAGTTGATAATGACCACTTAAAATTAAAACTACTTAAACTATCCAATAAGTTGCGTAGTTAAACTTCATGCTACCAACAATCGGCACATTAGTAATAACGACGTCAACAGGCTCCGCAACTAAGTGTTAATTGATTATGTTCCCTCTCGCGAATAAACTAAAACGCATCTGCATCTGTCACTGCCATCTACTGAATGTAAGTGTAACTAGTTCTAAATGTACAATAGGAGAATAGTGAGAGTCGTTATAATGTCTAACATTTAAAATTTAGTCTAGCTAAAGAAGTCAACAGCTACATTGGACATCTTTTGTCTGACGCCATGATGTTGCTAGGATTTGTTCAATCGCTAGGGAGCGCCATAGACCGGAAAATTGACATTAACAGGCCTGGTAACAGTATGATCGCGATACTATTCGTAATCTCCAACTTCTAAAGCGCCACTGGAAGGTCAAGCGCAAGGCACCAACCTATTCGAGATGCTTGTCAACAACGGGCAACTATTATTTGTATATTAGAGTTGCCCAGTTGTGTTAAGGCGTCCATGAAACAAACTGCACTAAAAATTTATAGTTAGCGCTTCTAATTGATTCTTTGTTATAAAATTAGTTGCACTCAAGGCATCACCTTTTCGATCGACGTGCACTATTTCTTCTTCTTCTCTCTTCCATAAGGTTTCCGCCGACGATGAAGTTTGTACAAGATGGCTCCATTTCTTTCTGTCTCTCATAGTATTCCAGCTCGTTTTCATGTCCATGTCTTGATCTTGTCTCACGTCCATGTGTTTGTTTGTCTTCCTTGACTCTGTGTTCCCTCCACGTGGCAATATAAAGCTCCTGCTGATATTCTCTTGTCGTCTATTCTTGTGACTGCCCAAACGTCTACTTAGACACCTTTGAAACTATTTATCCAACACTATATCTATTCTGTAGACGCGCGTTAAATCACTCGATACCAGAATTCTATTTCTTAAAGTTTTACACGACGGGCTCATAAGTCTTTAAATCCCGAACATTTGTAACTCTGTTTATTTATATAGCTCCTCTTCAGAAATTTTATCACAGTTGCTCCCGATCTGATTACACAGGACCATGAGCGAATATAGAATCGTCTCCAACCACGCACTTGTGAAATGGAGGCATAGAAAGTAGAAGCTCATGGAGCAGATTACATGGAATCTTGTTCCAGTAATGTTAGTAGGTAGGTATGTGTAATTGTGTATATTGCATTTTTTTATCTCACAGTGAATTTGTTGTTAGTTAATTGTTAGTTAGTTAACGACGCGTGTTAGAACAAAGCCATTGATTAGCGCCGCCCTCTTACGTTATTCAGGGTTATAAATGGCATCAGGTACAGTGAGTAATCTAGACGTCTTTGGGGGGGAAGTTCCCCCCCAGGATTGATGTTTCCCCCCAGAGGCGAGGAATATTACAATTTACAGACCATCAGGGGAGGAAAAATCCCCCCAGGATCGATGTGGATACATGGTTTCCCCCCCACTCAGAGAGATGGATTCCTAAAAAAAAGGTCAACTTTTTTGAGAGAGGAAAAAAAGTGAAAAATCGGGTGAAGGACTAAAAAAAAAAAGTCATAAACTTTTTTCGAAGATGAAAAATGGAAAAATTTGAGAGAAGTCTGAAACTTTTTAAAGATGGAAGACAAAATTTTGTGTCAATTGTTTGCTCCCCCCAGAAACCTGGTTTCCCCTCCCAGACGAGGGCGACTAGATTAAACACTCCATCAGGTAGTCCCCGGAGTAAGTCGAAAAATAATTATTGACTGACTTGATGAGTTAGCGACTGACTTAACGACTTAAGCCGACTGGCCGTAGACATTGAAATCAATGTATATTCAACGCTACGTCTGCCTGTGGGAAGACTACGAACAGATGCCATTTGCGATGAAAAAGAATTCGTGACGTCATGCAAAGTTACAGACACCACTAGGGCAAATAGTAAGTAAAGAACTGTTGACCTGATATCGACTGATTGTTAGACTGTTAGTCTGTTGCACCATGACTCCTACCTTATTAGCAAGTGTTGCTCCTGTCCTGCTGCTGATGTCTTCGTCAAAAATCGAAACTCAGAGACCACAACTAAAACAATGAACAAAATTTTAACTTGAAACAAGGCGCTAGCAGTCGATAGCTTAGTGTCTGGTTTCGACTTGAAGGCTTAGCGGCGGCGGCGGATGGCGGTGGTGCCGTGGACTAGTTGTGCAGTTCATCTAACATTTGAACTCAGTTACCATAAGCAGCTGCAGCAGCAGGAAATCATATATGAAGTTGCGCAGTGGGATGGATTTACGTTGATTGGAAGACATTTTGGTGTTACTTGAGTTTAGCATGTTATGGAAACAAGTATAGCGCAGAACTGACTTAACCTCTTAGCTGAGGTAAGGCAGGGGCGATGTTAACGTTCCTGCCAGAAAGAAAATGTCTTTAAACACTGGAAATAAAACTCAGGGTGTTATTTTCGTATGCTTATAATAGTCTTAGTAATATGTAAGGAAAGGAACGTCTACATAGACACCTTTAAAGCGAATACATCCGAAAATATATATACTGGTATAACGCTCAATCCATAGATGCATCTTACACTACTGGAAGTATAGGGTGAACAATAAAATGAGTGTTACAGCTTGAAAAGTAGTTTTAAAAGTACTTAAACGTGAAACTACTTTATCTATTTCACTAGTTCAGCGTGATACTACTAGGCCCTCACTCTCATGCGCAACTGCCTTACTGCCTCTGCTCCGTCTTACCTAATGAATTTTTGCAACCCAGTTTCTTCCTTGCCTGCGAGGGCTTCCTTGCGATCTTCGGCTCGCGGCCTTATGGTTGTCCCTCGCATGCGATCTTCCACGGCACAATCCAGAAGTTTCGCCTATGTTGGCCCCTCTGCTTGGAACTGTCTCCCCTTGTTTCTCCGCCAAGAGCTTCTTGCCCTCTCCCCTCTCCAGTTCCGTAGACGCCTGAAAACTTTCCTTTTTGCCGGTGCCGGCATTGATGCGGGTTGAAAGCGCCGCTGATTTGAGTGGCGCTATATAAGTTTTCGGTTACAATTACAATTACAATTACAATTACTCTTATAATTTGAAAGAACTCCTTCATTGTAACGCAATGTAAGATAGGGTAATGACGTCAACGGCCCTGACAAACGTGGTTAAGAAATGGAAAGCACTGATGAATGTTTTATAAATGTTCGGTTACAAATACAATTACAATAAAGACTACAATTAAATCGCTAAAGTTCAGTTGATTAATTTTAATTGCTTGAGAATCAAGACCTTGACTTCACAGACTACGTATTACTACTAAGAGGTTTTATTCATGTTTGAGCGCTCTCGAGAACAAACTATAAAACTCTCTATTATTACCGCCATCTACTGAATTCAATTGTAACTAGATTTGAACATATAGGCGTTTTAAAGGTAGTCGTTAAAACCTCCAGTCTAAATAGGGAAAAGTAAACCTAAATGAAAAACTTATTCTCGTGAAAAAGCAAGGCAACGGATTGTGCAGTTCCTGTCAAGTCAGAGAAAATATAGATCATCTAATATTAACTAATCGTAATTGTAAACTCCAAATTTCTCATGCGCTACTCAGTAGCTACGCGCAGGGCACCAGTTTATTCACGCATCATCTGTGCTGTCCAGAGATCGATGTCCAGTGGATGTCCAGTGGATGTCCAGTGTGCGGTCATCGACGTCGTTACATTGTAGCAAAAGATCACTGAAACAGAGGTAATTAATGTAGGCCTATTACATTACATGAAATTAAGTTACTCTAACTATACAGGAATAATTCGTGTGTTAACGACATGTTGTGTCCACCTGACCTTATTTAATGTAAATAATGTAGGCTATGTGCTGATGTTTGCTGATTTTAATTTGTTTTACGATATGATTAAGTCTTAACCACAGTGCGTTTGCAGGTGGTATAATAAAGAATATACTTACTTACTTACTTACTTACTTACTTACTTACTTACTTACTTACTTACTTACTTACTTACTTACTTACTTACTTACTTCATCTTCTTCAAATACTTCGACAAATTGCAATAACTATATTAACTGACTGATTGGAAACAAGTACAAGTTGATTAAAATGCCAAAAATCTCTTACTGCACCGTTTGGCTAAAAGGTCACCAGCTGCTTTAAATAAATAATTAGGTAATGTTACCGTAGCGTAGAATTGATGTAACCTTCGGTAAGATAAGGTCAACGGTCCTGGCATACATAGAAAGACCATTAGACCAAAGACCGCTGGATACAACTACCGATGTCGCTCAATATTTAAGGTAATATGTAAGCTAAGGAAATTCTAATTAGACACCTTTACAATGGATAACACCGGTTATATATATATTGTCTAACGTTCAATCGGTAGGTTACTACTAAACTAGATGAAAGCATAAAGAGAACCCGAAAATGAGAACCTAAACTGAAAAATATTCGATAGATTGCTAAGGCGGCAATTATAGTTGGTACATGTATAATTTTATTGTTAATGCGGTTTTCCAAATTATCGATGCCTCAGCAAACCGTCGGTCGTGATGAAACCAAACGGTAAACGCATATTTATTTTATATATAAAGCCGTAAGAAACCTTTTAAAGGTGTCTAAGGTAATAGGTGTTGCATTGTAACTAATTTCATTACAACGAATACCGTAGCAGCACTAGTTTATGTATTTATAGACCTTAGACATTAGTCCTTCCATGCGCTGACAGCGCATCGGGCGACACAGCTCCTCCACACCACCCTGTCCTCCGCAGTCTTCTCAACCTCCTACCACGTCATTCCGCCGCCGTCCAAATCCTGAATGCAGTCTTTCTCGGCCTCCCGCCTTTTCTTTTCCAGCCCGTCGGGGTCCAATCTAGCGTCTGCTTAAGAATTCTTTCATTGTCCGATCGGTGTGTATGACCTGGCCAGGCGCGATCTCCTCAACATATCCTCAATTTCTCCATAGACGTTCTATTTCTTATATCTTCATTCTTTATCTTATCCCTCCAAGTGACCCCTAATATCCTTCTCTGCCATTTATGATGAGCCGCCTCTAACTTCTTTAGTTATGTATATAGTACTGCTCATATTCTCTATAATTTTATATTGACTAATTGGAAACAAGTATAACTTGATTAAACGTCAGAATGTAATTTCTGCACGGTTTAGCTACAAGGACACCAGATAATTTAAATGGATAACTAAATAATGTTACAGTAGCGTAGAACTAATGTACCTCTTAGCATTAGGTCAGGTAAGGTTGACTTCAACGGATGTTTCAGCTATAATAGGTTATTTAAACTCTGAAACTACAACTCTTCGTGTTTTTCCGAAGACGTATAATATTTTAAGTTCATTAAGGGAATTCTACTTAGACACCTTGAAAAGCTGCACCACCCACAATATATAAATCCGTCTAACCGTTCGGTAGCTATTACTTTCGCTATTTCCCAAACGGTTTTTGTTGCAAAAGAAGTCGTTAAACTCCCGATTCATCCAATCGGCAGATGTCAGTGATCCAATGAGAAAAATATGAAGTGAACTTTAAAATGAGTATTTAAACTGAAAAAGTACGTTTAACGGAGCCGAAGCCTAAAACTATTTAAACTTCTCAATCCAACTGAGTAGCTTAAGGTTCAGCTACTAATAATCGGCTAATAATAATTACCACTAATAATTAGTAAGAGCGACGTCAACGGCTCCAGGCAGACGGCGTTAAACAACAGATAGGCCTCACAGAGGTAAATATTTTAGTGTTTGTTAATATTAATAAAAGTTCACTTTAGTAAACTATAATCGAATGATGATGAAATACGTTCACGACATTGACTTCAAGCATTTCACATACTAAGCATGCAACTAATAGTGTTTATTGATCTTGGTCCCTCTCTCAAATAAACTAAAAAGCTTCCATCTGTCACGGCCATCTACTGAATATAACTGTAACTAGATTTAAATTAACAGTGTTAGAATAGTGATAGTCGTTATAATGTCTAACACATACAATTGAGTCTATAGCTAACGAAGACAACAGCTACATTAGACATCTTTTGTCTGACGTCATGATGTTGCTAAGATTTGTTCAATCGCTAGGGAGTGCCATGAACAGGTAAAATGACACCAACGGGCAGGTAACAGTAAGATACCTTCAAAGAGCGGGCCAACCATTGCAAATTAGGATTACTTGCTGTTTGAAGGGGTCTACCAGACAAAACCGCATTCAAAATTCTCATTAGCGCTTCTAATTGATTCTTTGTTATAAAATTAGTTACAACAAAGCATATCCTTTTATACCAACGTTTATTTAGACACCTTTAAAACGTTTTTACCCAGTGCTATATATTCTGTTAAAATTTTACTTGACTGCCTCAATAATGAGCTGTAATATGCCAAACTAATTTTTGTCGACGTCAACAGCCTTTGTTGCTATAAGATGTCGTTAAACCCTGGATCCATCCATCCATTGACTGCCTCAAAACAAACGCCCTGATGGCTACAAGACTTTGTTAACCTCTAAATAATTGTAAGTGCTTATTTACAACGCATTTCTTCAGAAATCTCATCGCCGTTACTCCCGTCCTATAGTCACTCCAGACCACTATCGAATAGAACGGATTATAACTATTTGCGAAATAGAGACCTAGAAAGTAGATGCTCACGGTGCAGATTGAATGGAAGCCCGTTCTGCAATGAGGAACCGACTAATGTTGATAGGTACGTAGGTAATTAGATCAAAACTAACAGGTGTAGATATGTGGACAAGTATTGTAATCGTAAACTGTGTGTTTCTAAAGCGCTTCTTGAAAGCAACATAAGAGTAAAACTATGCTGAATCTAAATAAATCTCCTCAGATGTAGTCTACACACAAATTAAGAAGTCCATTGTGAACTGAAAACACGAATAATAATACATCAATACAACGAAGAAGAAACGATAAACCAAAGTAGTTATGCAAGAACCGAATCTACAACTCAATCATCCAATATCTAGAATTTGTTTTAAACTAATGCAACAATCCATAGGGCCTACAACGTAAAGGCAATTGCTTAACAGTCAAGGATACACCGTACCCTATATATATACTGGATTGTATGCAGTAGCTTAGCGACATCTCTTGGCATCAAAGGCCGTTAACATCAACTGGTACAAATTTTGTACAATGTTTACCCTCGCGTGCAATTCGGAATTTTTCACAGTAAATAATATTTCCACAAAGGTTTTAATAATTGACAAAGCGTAGCAAAAATGAAGTAAAAGCGTATTTAAAAAATGCCTTTGGATATCTGTTAAATTAAAATCTAACAGAAAATGTACATTTCTAGAGTAATTAATTGTGTGTTGGCGAACGATGTGAATTCCTCGTACCTAAATATTAACCCTGGAGTGCCCAAGGTATTTTTTGGAACACGAATGCCGAAGAGGAGGGTCCGTAATATCTGGAGAAGGGATTGGAATATTGTAACGAGATTTGCTTGTTGTAATCCAAATTAAATTTGCAATCGACTGATGTATGGTCTTTCACAGTAGCGCCACCTGGTGAAACTTTATTTGAACTTTAATACTCGTTTGTAGTGTTTTGCAATTTCTGGACTTATCAGTTCTGTTATCCGTAAATTAAATATAATTATATATATATTTATCTATTAAATATATATATATATATATATACTTTATATATATATATTATACATGTAACAAACAAAATACATGTTTACATACAAAGAAGCTGATTGATACTATCTTCGACAATGGACAGGAAGTTACTCACACCAAAGATAATTCAGTCAAGGATTTTATGCATTACATAATATGAAAATTAGCTACTTTTGCAACTTCAAGAAAAAAACTCATCATTGGCGCTCCCGACTCGAACCAGTGAAATCACCCTGAAATTCATACAATTCAATGTTTAACGATATCTTGTGTCCGCCAAGGCCGTTGACCGCTATATGAATTAATTTTTATAAAGTGTCTTCGTTACTTCGTCAATTTACGATAATTATATATATATATATATATATATATATATAATATATATACAGGGTGGGCCAGTAGGAATGCACCAACTTTGAATGGATATAACTTGAACAATTATTACCCGAACATCGTGCCCAATATACTAAATTGAAAGTAATCATCCACTCTACTACTGTGTCAAATCTTGCACTGATATACGGCACCACTGTTATAAAATTTCGGTGCGGCGCACACCTCTCAATTTTGAATGTAAATATTGAACATCATGACGCCACTCGCGGAAGAGGATAGAATTTTAATCCGAATTTTAAGAGCAGAAAAAGGATACAATGCACATCAGATGATGATAGAATTCCCTTCTAGAAAATGGAATAAATATGCTCTAGATCGATTGATTAAACAAATTGATGCTACGGGAACGTCTAACAGCCGCAACTGTGGTCGCAAACGTTCTGCGCGCACAGCAGCGAACATTGCACAAGTCCAAGAGTTAATTTTCAGCCAAGACAACAATCCAGGGACGAGTAAGAGTCCGAGCACGTGGTGGACATTATTGAGTATTTGTTTGACTGATGGTAAATTCACTCAAGATATTAATTGTTAGTACTAAGTGACTGTTTAGAACTGACGTCTTCAGTTTCAGACTTTTGTTTTTTCTTGCAGTTTTATGGCCAGAAAATGGCACATCGAATATTAATAGCATTATCTCATAAAGTCGTAACATTATCTCGTAGATATTTTGCAGAATCAAAAAATGGATAATTATCTTCAATGTGATATATTGGACAAGACGCTCAGATAAAAATTATTCAAGTTATAAGGCGTCAAAGTTGGTGCATTCCTACTGGCCCACCCTGTATATAACTTGATTAAATGTTAAAAAGTCTCTTACGGCAGCGTTTGCCTATAAGGCCACCAGATACTTTAAAATAAATAATTAAATAATATACCCCGTCGTGGTACTGATCTACCTCTTAGCTTAAGGTTAAGGTCGACGTCAACAGTCCTTGCAGCCATAAAAGAGGCATTAAACGCTGGAACTACAACTGAGCTTGTTTTTTTTCCGTATAGGCGATAATATTTCAGCTAGAATATAAAGTAAGTTAAGTCAACATAGACACCTTTTAAAAGGAATTTTTGCTCTCGTTTTATAGTTCTCAAACTGTTCTCTCTCTCTCTCTCTCTCTCTCTCTCTCTCTCTCTCTCTCTCTCTCTCTCTCTCTCTCTCTCTCTCTCTCTCTCTCTCTCTCTCTCTCTCTCTCTCTCAGCAATTTGCACACCGGTGTCGAAGGAAAGGGCGTTTGAATATAAGTTTTACTAGATGAAATGTACAGTAGATAACCTCAATACATAGTTCGACCAAAGTCTCTGGTTTTTAATATAGCATCGAGGATAAATGTTTCGAAGGTGTCCAAGCAGGTTTTCATGTAAACGCCGAATTTTACTACTATTCATTATCATGTTAACAAACCCAGATGTTCCAACGGGCATTTTTTTCATAGTTTTAGGCATTACTGTGAATAATCTGATAGAAATAAATACAAAATACAGGGGGGAAATGTATTTTCATGTTTGCTGTACGTAGTTACTTAGAAATCAGCCGTCCTACATGTAGGACGCTGGGAACACACAACACATGCAGTTTCCAAATATGAATATGATCATAGATTTTTGTTTACAGCAATAATGTAGATCTATTTTCCTCACAAATGAGAAAATGACATTATTAGGACTATTTTGAGTTCTGCCTAGAATTAATCTAGACTTGGTTTATTTCTTGTGATAGTCAATGAAACACTTCACGTGCAAACCAATGTTGCACTTGCTGCACCGAGTGGTGCACTTTTGATGACAGTGTCGACATCTTGTTTGTTTCTCCTGCGGCTCCACGAGATGGTCTAATCGATCATATCTGGAGTCGACATGTTCAGTCTGTGACGGTCTACCTGCACCCTTTGATGATTTGACATTGGTCTCCAGTAGAGCGGTTACTACGCGACGGCGGAACTGGAGATGATCCAGTGATCCTTTGCGAGCTTTGTGGAGTTGCCAGGCATTTTGCTCAGCCAAATCGATACAGTGACATATCAGATGGAAGTACCACTTCTTTCCTCTTACTGAAATACGGTACAGGCTGATATTTTGGTCACAGCGGTCGACGCCTCCCATGTTTTCGTTGTAGACGCGGACAAGGTGATGTTGTGTGACGCTGATATTCTTTTTCTTCTTCTGTGAGTATCTGGTAACATTGTGAGTCGGTCGTACAGATAATGCATTCGAGGCAATGGACACAACGCTATTGTCATTCCATTTGCAAACAACAATGTTCTCATCTTTCGCTAGTCGAAAGTCGTATGAGCCGCGTTCAGTCTTCTTCATAGCTTTTGTGTCCTGAAGAGGACACTTTGAAGTTCTGTTTTCCCGAATCGTTCCTGTTGCCTTCAGCTTCCGTTGTGAAAGTTCTGCCAGCAATGGTATCGATGTGAAGAAATTGTCGAAGAAGATATGGTATGGATCATCGCCAATGGAAGAGATCACGTCAGCATATTGAAGTATGACGCCTGCTCCAAGACCCAAATCTTTGTACTTTGGATCAATCCTTGTACCAACCCCTTGATATGGCTCCATCCAGTTGACATAACCGAGTCGCGTTGCACCAACCCATAACTTGAATCCATACCGAATCGGTTTACCTCTTATAAACTGCTTGCAGCCATGCCGCCCAAAGTAAGGCACCATTGCTTCATTGACACTGTGATTTTCTTCATGTGGGCCATATGCTAGGAACGCCTTGTTCAGTTCATCAAACAACGGACGCACCTTGGCGAACTTGGTTGTTTATGGTTACCGTCTCCTCATCTCCTGAATCCTCATCAGTTACTTCTGCACATGCGTTATCGGGTGGCTGTATAACAATTTCTACTCCAGCAGCTGGCACAGAATCTGGATCATCCTCCAGCATGGCCATCACTTCATGAAGTTTGTACATTCTGTAAAGATACTAGAAAAAATTTCTAATACATTGTGTTACTAGTGTGTAAGCCAATACTATATACCACAAATATAACAACAGTAAGAACATAAAAATTTGTCTATTGGCATACTAGGTAGACCTACCTGTTCAAAATGACCCTAATACCAACCCTGGAACTAACCCTGACCCTAAAAAAACTGGATGAAGTGACAAACAATTTCCAACTAATATGTTGTACATAGTCCCAGTGTCCTACATGTAGGACGGTGTACTAACGATCCCTGCCAAAGCCTGGTAATATTGACTAACAAAGGACTAATAATTTTCATGCATACCTTCATAGCTGTAGGTAATTTAGAAATAGTTATAATATTTATAATTTTCGCATGTAATAGTGTACACCCACCTCTTTCTAGCCATATCGACGATTTCTCAGATTCCGCTTTTCTTCGAATTGAAAGTTTATTTCTCTGATATGACAACGCAAGCAAAGTCAACTACAAACATTACAACGTACAGGAAGTACATCTTCTTTGTAAAAAAAAAGTATATATAACACAGAGATGTTATTATGTATTATTGCATACACAAAAAACTAACTGTCCTACATGTAGGACGTGGGGAATATCTGGGTTAACAAAAAACACAGAACAATCTAGCTAATGAGCGAAACATCCATATAACACAAATTTAGTGTCACGAAATGGTATTATTACGCCTCGTTTAACTGTTAGGGAGCAATATACACCAGTAAAGTAAACGTCAACGCCGTGAAGGCATAAATGGATTTTCCCATCGTTTGAAGACGTCAACGCAATCGTAATTGTAAACTCTAAATTTCTGAGGCGCCACTCGAAAGCTAAGTGCAAAGAACCAGATTATTCACGAAGCAAAAACGCATTTTAATCTTTATATAGTGCCTCTTCAAAGAAACTCCTCAGGGTTGCTTCTGACCTGACAACATAAGAAATCGATCGAATAATCAATTCAAGTGAACTTTATGAATACAGTCAAACTGAACTTATGTAGACTTATCCTTTGTTCAACGACGCTAAAAGTGCAGAACTTCTCACTAATCTGATTATTATAGCAATATCGAGTTTAAGTACTCAATGAGATAAAGTAGTTTAAGCATCTTTAAGCGTTAGTATTTTTGAAAGAACTTTATCAAATTGAAGTGTTGAATGTGAAGTACACCTTAACTTCCAGGAATTTAGTGACATACTGTTTAAACTAACCGATTGAACTGTTAGAGAAATATATATATATTGACTGCTATATTACTTTTAAGAGGTGTCTAAGTGGATTTCCCTTACATTACATACTAGCTAAAATATTATACGCTTATCTTGTTGAATTATTTATTTAGGTATATGGCGGCCTTATAGCTAAACGGTGCAGTAAGAGACTTTTGACATCTAGTCAAACGGTACTTGTTTCTTACTGGTCAATTTTTATAAAAATTGTTCGTAAATTGGCCAAATAGAGAAGATAAAGATTCAATATGCTCATAGAGTACAAATTTAAGTCAGCAAACAACAGCACAGCATCTACATTATCTACATTACACAAGATGTTGCATAATGCTGCATCATATTGTACTATATGTAGTATTGTATGAAATTGTATTGCATTGCATTGTTTTGTGTTATACTGTTTCGGGTGTAGAGCGTTTAATCCTTTTTTCCGATTTCATTACTTATTTTAGAAATTAAGACATTTTTGAAAACCTCTAACACTTACTGACTGCGTGTGCATTTGTTCCTGTTGATTTCTTCAATTCACTCGGACTTGTACCGGTACTTCAACTTAGAATCCATGCTGTGTTTTGCTGCATTGTATATAAAACTCTGAACTGTTTAAGTGTAAAATAATTTCTGTCGACATTTACGACCTTTGTTGGCATAGGATTTTTATTAAACTCTGAGTCCCACGAAATTATAAGACAATGCCAGATTCGCTGCGTTCCCTGGTTCGCCAAGTATTCGCCAGATGGACGCATGTGTATAAATGTTCGCCAGGTGGCTGTAACCTTGACTACAAGCAGCGAATTTACTTTAAGTAAGTAAGCAATCGACGAACGCCCAAAATATTGTTTGAAAGGATTGACTTGTACTAAACTTGCCCTTACCTTACCTTCCTAACATACTTAACTCGGGAATTGGACCTCCGCTTATTATATCTAGATACTGGCAGTCGCTAGCTTGGATAGAGGATTAACTAACCGATTGATTAGAACGCTCCCTTTATACACCTTCGAAACGGTATTGACCGATGCAATATAGGCATTGAAGTAAAATTAGAATTTAATTTGCCAACTGTTACAGGACTACTAAATAGGGAAGAAATACCGCACCAAGGTGTGGAAATTAAAACTTCAAGCGGTCACATACAAATTATCAATACATAATATGTAACTCCATCACATAAAGTTTTAAATGACTGCAGAGTTTTTTTCGAAATAATCGAACCTTAGCTGCAGTCGTCGACCTTGACGCACATAATGCGGCATGGCTGTATGGGGATGTACCAGCACTAATGAAAGGGGAGACCGACTGGGGCAACTCTTACTCTATTTAACACAGGCCAACCAACTCATACTGAAAACCTCCAAAACCAAATTAGTCCTAGACAAGACTTAGCACTAAACTGAAGACATTCAGTAGTCTGTACTAAACACAAACCCAGGTTCGAATCACCTATAGTTACCCATATACGTGTATAAACGCAGAAATAGACATCAGGTCATGCACTCGTGGAAGCTAAAACGAGCCTATAAGAAAATAGCAAATGTCATATAATGGAAGGCCCATTGGATGATGACAACAATGACACATTATTTTAATTTTATTGAGGCACTCACTGATCTTGCCAATAACTCAATACCAGACGAGTTCTGTACAAGAGCGATAAAAAAAGAAACGTCGTTTTCATTCGCAGTGGTTGGGCAGGAAGCGCCTCTGAATAGTTGCCTTGAAGGGGCGCTATATAAATGTTTAACTGTTTTATCTATAGATTGATAAATACGTTTTACAGATGTCCACAGAGATTTAAACCTTGCAGTAGCAGTAAAATAGATTTCAAAGAGGTTCAGGGAAATTCATAGTAGTAAAATTCGGCGTTTAAATGAAAAACTGCTTGGACACCTTATAAACTCATCCCCAAACGCTATATTAACCAGAAATTTCAGTTAACCAACGTTTTCGATACACTTGTTGATGCGAGCGAATCGTAAGTTTCTAAAGCATTATTTGAAAACTTAGCGTAGAGGCTAAGGATAATTTATGAGAGCTACGTCAAGTCAGAGGGGTATGCATTTGTATAGTCAGTAAGTGTTAGAATAGCACAGGAGATTTTCAAATGCTTAAATTTTTTAATTACAATAAAATCGGGAGAGTTTCTGTGAAACATATTATACTGCTTGTGCAAATGGTTCAACCCGCTACGTCATATATACTCCTATATATACGATACAGTATAATACAATACAATAAAATAAAACGCAGTACAATAAAATACAATACAATAAATCAATATACTACACTTCACAACACCACAATACAATTCAAATCAATACAATATAATAAAACACAATAGTTATTCATACACGTTAAGAACAAGGTACAATACACAATGAAATACAGCTGGAGTTTACCATACAATGGAATGCAATATAACTGAGTGCACTGACCATACGCTGTCGGTGGGAAGACGAGACGGCGAGGAAGAAGATTGGCCACCCACCCTCGTATGCAGAGGCTGAGAAAATGAAGTCGCTAACAACCTATATCTTCACCGTTACCTAAGGGGTCTGCTCCTCTTCTCTTCTTACAATACAATGCAATATAACTGTGCATCTGTCTGTGTGCGTCTGTCTATCTGTCTGTCTCCGTCTGTCTGACAGTGTCTGCGTGTCTCCGTCTTTGCTTCTGAACTGATGTCTGTCTGTCTATGACTCTATTCCTTTGTCTGTCAAATTCCGTAATCCGTCTGTGTGCCTTTCTGTCTACAGGTGTATCTCTCTGTCCGTCTACCTGTCTCTTTACCTGTCTGCCTGGGTTCGCAATGTGTGTGATTCCCTGTCCAGTATAGTCCGTCCGTCAATCTGTCTATCCAATAGTTCGCGTCCGTATCTCTCTCTCTCTCTCTCTCTCTCTCTCTCTCTCTCTCTCTCTCTCTCTCTCTCTCTCTCTCTCTCTCTCTCTCTCTCTCTCTCTCTCTCTCTCTCTCTCTCTCTCTCTCGCAATATAAATGATTAGCGTCGCCCTCCTCATTTCTCCAGGTTTGGGACTGGCACTGTCAGAGTACGTGCAGTGACGGAGTTGATTTCTTTTAGTTTCGTAGTCTTTAATCTTGTTTAAAAATAAAATAATAAAATGTTCGATCGACGTAATAATTCACGTGATTGAAGGACGATGTAATAAGAGTTACAATGTTACATCAAAGACATAAACAGAAAAAAATACAGGATACCATAAATGTAGGCCTAGTTATGCTATCTGATTCTGAAGAAGACGTTTATGATGCTATTGACGTATTGTAATAAACATTTGTCTTTTTGTTTTGACATGTATATAAACATTTCATTTGAATCGAATATTAATTAATCATTTTTAGTAAATAACGATTGCCCATAAAATTGTAACAATAACAGGGTGTAATAAAGATGGGACAGCTTTTTTTTACACTGGTATAATTGCATTATATTATTATTATATATTATCTTATTATTCGTTTATTAATTTGCAAAAGTAGAAAAATTACCTTAGGTTTTCGTGGGTTCTCTGTTAATGTTCCTGTTTGGGTTTATTCATTTTTTGACAATGACAACTTTTTATACATCACGATAGACAGACTGGGAATTAAAATTTGGCCTGTTTTATATAAAATTGAATGGAAGTGATTTGAAGATGTCTAAGTAGACGTGGCGCTAATAGATGTTGCTTTGATTCTAACTACTTTTATGACAAAGTATATCGCAACGGCAGTAGTAGTAGTAGTAGTAGTAGTAGTAGTAGTAGTAGTAGTAGTAGTAGTAGTAGTAGTAGTAGTAGTAGTAGTAGTAGTAGTAGTAGTAGTAGTAGTAGTAGTAGTAGTAGTAGTAGTAGTAGTAGTAGTAGTAGTAGTAGTAGTAGTAGTAGTAGTAGTAGTAGTAGTAGTAGTAGTAGTAGTAGTAGTAGTAGTAGTAGTAGTAGTAGTAGTAGTAGTAGTAGTAGTAGTAGTAGTAGTAGTAGTAGTAGTAGTAGTAGTAGTAGTAGTAGTATGAAGAGCAACTTCAAGAAAAACCTCACCAATGGCGATCCCGAACCGAACCAGTGAAATCACCGTGAAATTCATACAATTCATTGTTTAACGACATCTTGTGTCCGCCAGGGCCGTTGACCGCTATATGAATTAATATTTCTATGATATCTCTTCCTTACATGGTCAGTTTACGATGCTTATATTAATTCACTAAAGGTGAAACACGTATAAATTGATTAAATGCCAAAATGTCGCTCACTGCTCCTTTTGACTACAAACACGCCAGATACTTGAAATAAATAAGTAACTAATGTTACCTTAACGTAGAACTGATGTACCCCTTAGCTTTAGTTAAGGTAAGTTCGACTTCAACAGTCCTGGCACCCAGAAAATGACCATTAGACGCTGGAACTACAATTCAGAGTGTCTCATTATCTTGAGGCGAGCAATAGTTCGCTCTCCTTGGCCACTCACCTAGCAAAGGTCCCGGCGAGCGGTAAATCGCTCGCCTAACCAAAGGCGTCGCACCGTCGGTCGTTGCTCGATGAGTTTAAGTTAGACTTCAAGACGATAGACGAACCTGGAGCAGACCATTATTTTATTTACCTAACTAGCTGGATTACCCGGCTTTGCCCGGGGTTATAAGTTTCACACCACCACCACCACCACCACCACCACCACCACCACCACCACCACCACCACCACCACCACCACCACCACCACCACCACCACCACCACCACCACCACCACCACCAACAACAATAACAACAACAACAACAACAACAACAACAACAACAACAACAACAACAACGACTGCTTGGCAATCTTGGCAGTCGCCCTCTGGCGGCGACTGCTTGGCAGTCTTGGAGGCCCTTGTGGCGTCTGGCGCCCTGTGGCGGAGACTGCTTCGAAAGTCTTGTAGATGCCATCTGGCATCTAGCGACCTCTGCCGTGGAGTGACTGCTTCGCAGTCGCCCTCTGGCGGCGACTGCTTCGCAGTCTTGGATGCCCTTGTGGCGTCTGGCGACGTCTGGCGGAGACTGCTTCGCAGTCTTGTAGACGCCTTCTGGCGTCTAGCGACCTCTGCCGTGGAGTGACTGCTTCGCAGTCGACCTCTGGCGGCGACTGCTTCACAGTCTTGGAGGCCCTTGTGGCGTGTGGCGACCTGTGGGGGAGACTGCTTCGCAGTCTTGTAGACGCCTTCTGGCGTACAGCGGAGACTGCTTCGCAGTCTTGTATACGGCTTCTGGGGTCTAGCGACCTCTGCCGTGAAGTGACTGCTTCGCAGTCTTGGAGGCCCTTGTGGCGTCTGGCGACCTTCGCAGTCTCCCGTGGACTGACTGCTTCGCAGTCGAAGAGGGTGAACCGGGCGTTGGCGTGTTAAAGAAAACGCCAGAAATCTAGCCCTCACTGCCGGTCTGTAGTCGGCCTCGCCCTTAGTAGAGCAGACTGGTTGTTTGATATACTGTAAATAATTTAGATCTTTGTCTTTGAACATACATGTGTTAAAATTTTGCTGTAAAACGATGAATATACTTCGAATCGATCGTCATTATATTTTGTGCGAAAGTAAACAACTTACGCGCATTATTAGTGACGTTGGGGAATACCGGCGCCATAAATAGAACCGCGGTGTCGTTAAGCGGATTATTAATGACGTTGGGGAATACCGGCGCCATAAATAGAACCGCTTGGCAGTGGAATAGGCGAGCTTGCGCGTTATGGACGGTCGGGTGGGTAGCGTTTTGGGGCATTTTCACCATGGTAGGGTTGAAAACGGAGGACGCGAACCCCTCCACTGGGTGTCCGAAGCCGAGGCCGACACATTAGTGAAGGTTTCGAGTGAAAAGGTGCAAAATTGTAGAAGTTAAGCCCGGTCAAACAGACAGACAGACAGACAGACAGACAGACAGACAGACACACAGACACACAGAAAGCTGGCTTTATTTATGTAGATTTACATTAGTTTAATTTACTTACTTGCGGCAGCGGTGAATGCGTGCCGTGACCTGTTCTAATTACTGCTGACTGATCACTCTACTTTTGTTCGATATGATTGGCCATAACAACACTGCCGACACCTCACGCGGCACGCCGCGTGACATCATTCGCATACAGGTAACTAATTTCGGAAATTATTTAAACAACAAAGGCGGCGAGGTGAGCAAGTCGAATAATAATGGATAAATGTACAGTTGAGCACGTTCTGACGTGGAAATTAGGCGGCTTGTTCGATATCGATGTAGTCGAGAGAGAAGTCCGTCGGACTGTGAACTAAATTGACTGTAAGTCCTGCAGAGAGCACGTCGATAAAATTCGACTGCACTACCGGCTGAAAGGTCAAGCTAAAAAAATGAGTGTTCAATCTATCCCGAAGGCTCAACCACTGTTGTGAAATCAACCGTCACACGCCACCTTACATCAATGGTAGTTTTCTAGTGAATGTTCATTCATTCATTCATTCATTCTGAGAATTTATATAGCGCCTCTACAAGAGACCAACTCAGATAAATTTGTGGGGCGTGGTGGCTCAGTGGTAAGTTCGGCGCCTTGTGACCGGAGGGTTGCAGGTTCGAATCCCACTCTAGCCGCTGCGTACGGACCTTGGGCAAGTCCTTCACTCGCAATTGGTCGTGGCGCTTCGGCGTGAAAATTCCGGCAGAGTACAAAATGCTGTAGTCGGGAGCGCCTCTGAGTAGTAGTAGACTTGAGGAGGCTCTATAGAAATATCCGGAATAAATCAAATAAATAAAGGAACTGAATTGAGATAGACCTACTAGATGCGTACTAAATACAGCTATGCGAATACGATACACAAAACAAGCTCCCAAAGTCGACGACGCATCGCTCGCCTACTCGGTCCAGCGCGATTGAGTTTCAAGCCGCCTATTATTTTCAAACGAGACTCTCTGAACTACATACAGATCATGTTCCCGAAAGCGCATCAAATGGAATTCTACCAAGAGACCTTTAAAAGCAATGCAACCGACTCTATATATACTTGGCTAACCTTCTAGTCGACAATCCTTGTTCTGTCCAGTCTTGTTGTCCTCGAGACCAAGGTCTTGGTCTCGAGTGCACTCGAGTTCGTTTTTAAAAGTCTTGGTCTTGGTCTTGGTCTTGAGGTTCAAGGTCTTGGTCTTGGTCTTGGTCTTGAGGTTCAAGGTCTTGGTCTTGGTCTTGGTCTTGAGGTTCAAGGTCTTGGTCTTGGTCTCGCAAGACCAAGACCAAGACCGGCTGTTAATATGAACAGTCATTTAACTGAACTCAAGAATTCTGTATCAAGCCTGCTTGCATCATACGACCAATGTCTATGGATGGATACAAGTCATGTTGGTCAGGAAAACCCGTTGGCAGCAGCAACAGTTATTCTGTATCAGAAGGTAGGCCTATGATAAACCATGGGAAGATTTCAAAAGGACTCACTGTCTGTACATTTACATCCAGTGCTTGAAAAGCTACTCTGTGTGTGTCAGCGACTTCAGCACCTGTAGAACGTATTTTTTCACATGGCGGAATTTTTATGAGGCCCACCAGGCACGTCTTGGTCAGAAAATTCTGAGCGAATTGGTTTTTATGAAATACAAAAGGCATTTGGTATAAGAGTTTGCATGAAGGACTTTTGAATACAAATTCGGATTTCTCTGCAGTTTGCATTTAAAGTTAATTTGCTTGAATAAAATAAAAGACTCATGTTTTCATTAAAATAGCGAATATTCCGACTTGACAATTTTTAAAAGTCTTGACCTGATTTCAATTTTTTGGGTCTTGGTCTTGGTCTTGGTCTTGAGGTTCAAGGTCTTGGTCTTGGTCTTGGTCTCGAGGTTCAAGGTCTTGGTCTTGGTCTTGGTCTCGAGGTTCAAGGTCTTGGTCTTGGTCTTGGTCTTGGTCTTGAGGTTCAAGGTCTTGGTCTTGGTCTTGGTCTTGAGGTTTAAGGTCTTGACAACAAGACTGGTTCTGTCTCAAACAAACGTATTAGTTGGTCTGTTCAAACGGTTAATGTCACTTACCCAAGTTATGCTATTATAATGCTCAAGCAACTAATAGTTTGAATTGATTTTTGGTCCCTCTTGCGACAAACGAAAACGTTCTGTTGAACATAAGTATAACTAGATTTAAATGTAGAGTATGAGGAATACTGAGAGTCGTTATAATGTCTAACATTTACAACTGAATCTTGCTAAAAGCAAGCTGCGTTATATATCTTTTGTCTGACGTCATGATGTGCTAACTCAATCGCAAGGGAGCGCCAAGAATCGGTAAAATGACGTCAAAAGGCCCTGTAGCCGTAAGATCGTAATCGTATTCGTAATCTCCAAACTTCTAATGTGCCAGTCGAAGGACAAGTACAGGGCATCAGCCTATTCAAAATACCTTTAAACAATAGGGTAAATATTATTATCATTTTTTTGCCCTGCGGTACTTCGTTCCCTCAGGGTCTTAGAGTTGCTCCTCTTCTTCTTCTTCTTCTTCTTCTTCTTCTTCTTCTTCTTCTTCTTCTTCTTCTTCTTCTTGTTCTTGTTCTTCTTCTTCTTCTTCTTCTTCTTCTTCCTCTTCTTCTTCTTCTTCTTCTTCTTCCTCTTCTTCTTCCCCTTTTTCTTCCTTTCTTCTTCTTCTTCTTCCTCTTCCTCTTCCTCTTCCTCTTCCTCTTCCTCTTCCTCTTCCTCTTCCTCTTCCTCTTCCTCTTCCTCTTCCTCTTCTCCTTCTCCTCCTCCTTCTCCTCCTCCTCCTCCTCCTCTTCTTGTTCTTCTTCTTGTTCTTGTTCTTGTTCTTGTTCTTGTTCTTGTTCTTCTTGTTCTTGTTCTTCTTGTTCTTGTTCTTGTTCTTGTTCTTCTTTTTCTTCTTCTTCTTGTTCTTGTTCTTGTTCTTGTTCTTGTTCTTGTTCTTCTTCTTCTTGAAAAAAAAACCGTTGTAGTTGGTCTATTCAAACGGTTAATGTTATTATTATTATTATTATCATTATTATTATTATTATTATTATTATTATTATTATTATTATTATTATTATTATTATTATTATTATTATTATTATTATTATTATTATTATTATTATTATTATTATTTATTGCACCGAGGTATACAGGATCCCTCATTGACTTAAATATTAACTAATGTAGAAAAAAGTATATGGAATGGCCCTATTCATCTGTTTCCTTGCTGGCGAAAGTGCCTCTAAATGCTACCGCATTGAAACGCTGTATCGTTAGCGATAGGCGTTGGTATAAGATAGAGATCTCACGTGGGTTCCTCGTAACGGTGCACAACTTTTGTCCCAGGTCCGAAAGGAAACTCATGCCTTTATTGTTGATCGGGCCCAGGGTTTCGAAGGCCAAAGGAATGAAGAGGTGTGTCGAGGATATTTCGGTGTATTTATTACTACACTTATTATTATTATTATTATTATTATTATTTTTATTATTATTATTATTATTATTATTATTATTATTATTATTATTATTATTATTATTATTATTATTATTATTATTATTATTATTATTATTATTATTATTATTATTCAGTTGGGATTGCCCTATTGTTTAAAGGCGTCTACGAAAAAATCGCATTTAAAATTCTCCTTAACGTTTCTAATTAAATCTTTTAGATCTACATCTACTATTTCTTGTCCTTCTCTCGTCCGCCAGGTGTGTGCCGACGATGAGTTTTATTACAAGAAAGCTCCATTTCTTTCTGTCTCTGACAGTATAGTATCCAGGTCCGTTCTCATGTCCATGTCTTGTTCTTTAAGATCTTTTATTACGTTTTCCATCCATGTCTTTGTTTGTCTTCATCGACTTCGTGGTCCTCCACATGACAATATAATGCCCTTGCTGGTAATCTCTTGTCGTCCATTCTTGTGATATGACAAATATCTACTAAAACACCTTTAAAACCAATTTATCCAAAAGTATATAGTCTGTGAAATGTATTAATAGTTCGATATACACTGTGTCCACGATAAAGTAGAACACTAGACTTTGTTAAATATCTTGGTCAATTGTAATATTATAGGTACTAAATTTGGTGCACATGAACTTCAGTCTATTCTATCCATACCCTGCAAATTTTATGACAATTGATGCAACGGTTACGAGGATATACCCTTTTGAAATTGGGTGGTTCAGAAACCAAGTTACCGAACAGTAAAACGCATTTTCATTGGAAATTCTGTAATGAGTCTCCCTGCGCCATACCCCTTCTTCTCTCTCAACTCCTTGATTAAAATCTTGTCCTCTGCGCTGAAAACCATTTCTTTACAACCAACTACTGTTACGTAAAACAGGTCTCGTACCAGTAGTGTAACTGTTTCCGAAAATGACGCTTATAAACAACAGCCTATGTATCCCCTGCGGTAGCCAGAAAAATGACGTAATTCTATGCGTTTTACTGTTCGGTAACTTGGTTTCTGAACCACCCAATTTCAAAAGGGTATATCCTCGTAACCGTTGCATCAATTGTCATAAAATTTGCAGGGTATGGATAGAATAGACTGAAGTTCATGTGCACCAAATTTAGTACCTATAATACTACAATTGACCAAGATATTTCACAAAGTCTAGTGTTCTACTTTATCGTGGACACAGTGTAGTATGCCGAATTTTATGACTGTCTGACAGCAACCGCCTTGATGGCCACAAGAGTTCACTATCTTCTAAATTATTGCGACATGCCAAATCATCTACTAAGACACCTTTAAAACCAGATTATCCAAAAATATATATTCTGTAAAATGCATTTAAGAACTAGATACGCACAGTGCCTCCACTCCTTGGGAATTGTTCCAAGATCTTGGGAATTGGCGGATCGTCTTGGGATCTGGGGATTTTCCATGGCAATCTGGGGATTTTTTTACTAAGGTCTAATGTTAATATTTCATATGGAATTATAACAATAAGCACTTGTTGACTTGTTGTCGATGAGTGACTCGTTGGCCATGTGTCTACGCTATTGGTCGTTTACTTCTCTACCTTACTTACACTTATGTTGTGAAGAACATGACGTCATATTTCATCCGCACATTCCGTGGATTCCGTGATCCATAGTTCCATTCATTTTACCGCCGATGCGGACGTTCCAAGTTGTCCGCAATTATTAAAGGAAAAAACGAAATGTGGAGAAATCGTCGTAAAGTCATAGCAGTTTTAAACCGGAATTTGTCATGGTGTCGTCTGATTCAAACTCTGAGTCTGGCGACACTGGCGCCGAGCTGCGAAAGAAAGCAAAGGTATGGTATAGACTATAGACAACTGTTCAACGAGGAATGGCTGAAAATCGATTAATTTAAACTTTGGCTTAAACCAGGGTGAGGAGATAAATATGCAGCAAAATGTAGTGTTTGTTCCAAAAACACTGACTGGCGTTAACAGTTCAGCACTAGTGAAACATGCAGAGTCTGCCAAACACGTTAAAAACTACGAAACAAAACAAAGCATGCTCTGTATCAACATGTTCTTTAAGAAACCGACTACTCCCGCCATTGACTGTATGTCAGTAAAGCCTACTTGAGATTTTCGTACAATCTTGGGATTTTTAGTACAATCTTGGGATTTTTGTGGCAAGATCTTGGGATTTTTGTGGCAAGATCTTGGGATTTCTGAAAATGGAGAGTGGAAGCACTGGATACGCACAGTCGGCCTCCGTTTAGTTCCGAATACTTGTAATAATTGTAAGTGCTTATTTACCCAGCATCTCTTCGGAAGTCTCATCACAGTTGGCTTTAAAATTCAGTACTTCAACTTGACAAAGTACTTTCAAAAGTACTTACGCTTAAAACTGCTTAAACAACTTAATATGATAGAGTACTTAAACTTGCTTCTACTACTAATAATTTGCAGATTACTAAGAAATTCTTCACATAATTATAACATCAATAAACAATGGATAAGTCTAAATAAGTTGAATTTGTCTCTATTAATTAATTAATTCGCTTTAATTGATTCTAATTCAATGATAACCAAACAAGTTCATGAACTTCAGGCTTTCACAGATTAAATATAACTACAAATAATGTCTAATCATTTTTGGTCCCTCTATTTGTTGAACTGTTTAAGCGTAAAATAATTTCTGTCGACATCAACGACCTTTGTTGCCATAAGATGTTACTAAACTGAGTCCATCCATGGTAGATGCGGTTTTTACCGGAAGTTCCTTGAAGTATCAGGTGACCTTCAAACTGAGTACTTAAACTCGAACAACTTCTTTCGCAGTACTTTAAGCTCGAAACTATTTAAACTATTTATTCTACTCCGTCACTGCTCGTACTCTGGCAGTGCCAGCCCAAGCCTGGATAAAGGAGGAGGTCGGCGCTAATCATCTTTGTTATGACACAGCGTCGTTAAACAGCAACCATGCAACCTAACCTTTAGTCTCACACCTTTAGTCTCACGATGTGGTTTTACTAAGTTTCGTTTATTCGTTAGGGTGCGCCATAGACTTGACAACTGTATGATTGGTTTCATGTTGTTTGAAAGCGTCAAAGTAATCGGAATCGGAATCGGAAACTCAAAATTTCTGAAGCGACACTTTAAAGCTAAACGCAGGGCACCAGCTTATTCACGAGGCAAATCACATTGAAAAATGTCGTTAGCGTGTGTAAGTGTAATTGAAGACGTAAATTTATATAGCGCCTCTTCAAGGACCCTCCTCGTGGTTGCTTCTTACCTGACAACATAAGACAACGATCGAATAAAATGGTCTTCAACCGCTCGAGAAATAGTAACATGGATATTAGAAGCTAGTTGCACTGAAGGTTGTTCAACTAATGTTGGCAGTTGGGTAAGTAGGCAGGTATGTGTTATAGTCTACTTATAGATAGATATGTAGGTAACTCTGCAGGTAAATGGGTAGGTAAGCAGGTATGTAGATAGGTGGGTTAATAATTAAATAAGGAACATTTGTCCAGTGCAGTTATCAGACGATACCAGATTCGCTGTGATTCGCCAAGTGTTCGCCAGATGGACGCATGTTTATAAATTTTCGCCAGGAGGCGGTACCCCCAACTACAGTCATCAAATTTCCTTTTAGTAAGTAAGCAATCGACGAGTACAGAAGATAATTACACCCGTTAGAGACAAGACCTTTATTTCGTATAAAATATCATTAATAGGACTACGTTTCTTAAATACATATCTTCAGAATGCTAACTAAAGTTTTTCACGTCGAAATACGTAGAGTTACACGAACGCCTGAAGATTTGTTTGAAAGGACGTGACTTGTGCTAAAAATGCCCTTACCTTACCTTCCCTACATAACTAATTTCCGGAATTGAACATCCTCTCTGGACATTGACAATCGCAAGCTAGGATAGAAGATTAAAACCCAATTGATTTGAACGGTTTCTCTAGACACCTTTGAAACGTGGTTAGAAGATGCAATATAGTCTAGGGACACGGTTATAGGTCACTGTTAACTGACAGAGCGCTCCCGAGCGGAAGAAAAATAATAACGAACGAAAACTAGAAAACCAAACAGAAACAAAAGAATTCTCATAAAAATCGAGACTCAAGGCTGGCAGGCAGGAACCTCGGAACGAAGCAATACAGAAACGCCATCTTCCGGAACGATCTGGAAACACCAAATAGACGAAAGCGGCAGATACGACAGCACGAACGACCAATGACATCATCCAATGCAGAAAACTAAAGAGAAACAGACCTTATCTTCTTTACTGAAGACGTCAAGGGCCCTGGATACCACATGTTGTCCTTAACCCTAACCATACCGGGTGGGGTCTTTTATGACCCCAGCCGATTAATTGTTGTTATAAAGTTTTAGCCGTTAAATACTTTTTCAAACAATTTTAGGAATTTGTCACACTCCTTTTTCCACTTTTAGAGAGAACATATCGGGGATAGGTGGCATGGTGATGCTTACATGTTATCCGCGAGAGATTGTTGGGTCGTAAAAGACCCCACCAATTTCTTAATTCTTCCCTTTACTTTTCTCCTTTTACATTATTTTCCTTTCCATTTTCCTACAATCTTAGCATTTCTAGTTCCCGTTTCTTAGTAACATCAACATTAATGTGAATTGCAGTAAATTATTTGTTTAGCTGTGATTTTCGGTTAGTTTTGACCCTTGTTCGATTTCATTGCATATGTCGTAGCCTATTATTCAACCGAGTTATCATTAGCTTGTCAAATGTTATTCACATAAAGTAGCATAATTAGTAAAATTGCATTTCGAACAGCCAGCTGTCTGCTCATTTCAATGAGCAATAATAAAAGACAGTTTCATCAGTTTTTTTATAGTAAAAAATGTTGAAGTTGCTCATTATAGGGCGCGTTGCTTATAACTTATCTAAACGCTTTATTTCTAATTATCTTCAGAATAAAATGTGGATAGCAGACCTAAAGCAGTAATATATTTGAGAAAAGAATAGACAGGAAACAGAAGAGCTGTAGAGATAATAGTGGCATAAATGGACTTGTTCCCTCTAGAAAAGATGGTTTCTAAACAACGTTGCCTCCAACGTTTCATCTTTTGTATAAGTTTCCCGCGTTTAATAACAGCCTTGACACATACAAAACAATTTACGTGTTTATTATTATTAATTCAAAAATTTAACGTCGTCTTATGACATCAAAGGCCGTTGACGACAATTCATAAATGCAATTTACGAAAAACAAGATACTTATAGCGTCCGAAAGACACCATTTAAAAGTGTCAAACAGAGCCGTACAATGTCATTAATGTCACATCATTTAAAGCATTATATCTAATATTGTTTATGATACACATATTAATAAAATGCTTGATGCAATTTAAACAGTATTTTGCAACAACTACCACACATGAGATATATTTAAACAATTTTAAATATAAATGCACAGTACATATAATTATAATTATGACATTATATTCTTTTTCTACAGTTGAAATTTCTAAGCAATTATTTCTTATTCTTCAGCTTAATGACATTCCATAGTAATATCTACTGCTACAATTACAATCATGCACGAAAGTGAATGCATATTTTTTTTTTTTTTTTTTAACCATCAGTTTAATGACATCTCATGACAACATCGGCCGCTGACGTCATATCAAACATCGTACATTTGCAATTTTACAAACAGCATGCACATTTAAACTATACAGTTCGTTAACACGATTTTCTTTAAACTGTTTCGGTAGCTAACATATTTGAGTCTCGATTTCAGTTACTAGTAATATGTACAAGAACCATTTATGATTATGTTAAACATTTCTAACAGAAATTCAAGTAAACTGTATAAACGTTATTTAGTATAATTATAGGTCTAGGCACAGACCATTAATAAACAAGAATTTTAGTTTGACGTATAGAAATACGTACATATATGGGCATATACATATACACGAATAGAAGGTTGCATATCTATTTATATGTGGCGTATACAGGAGCGTTTAAGATTATTTACAGCGATGTATTACTTTCAGACAGTGTCACGCTCCCTAACTGTTCCCATCCCTCTAACCGAATTTCTCCCACGTCCCTAAACAAGCGCGTGACTCTGCCTCTGTACAACTTTAAACACGATTTTCATTTGTGCGCTATTTACACAATCTAGTCAGCATAATGCCATTTTACAACATAAGGTCGTTCAAATGTAATAATCGAATGAGTGTCCTAGCGCTATAGGCTATTGAATTTCTTAGCGTAGCCTGTAATAGGCCCTAATAGTGTTTTGTATGTATGTATGTATGTATGTAGCCTATGCATGCATGCATGCATGTATGTATGTATGTATGTATGTATGTATGTATGTATGTATGTATGTATGTATGTACGTTTGTATGTACAGGGGCATGTATATTCGTTTATATGTTGAGAATGTTAATATACTGCCCGAGAGTTCTTTAAGTGGGTCATTCTCATCAGTCAACATGTTATCGGACTCGTAGCTCCAGCCGAGGTTGTCTACCGACGTCAGCCGAGAAGCAGTGTGAGATTTCCCAGGTCATGACCCAGCCGGTCAGAACGAAGGGGCTGAGCCGGAGTCCTCGGCTGTGCCTGCCGCATGTTGTATGTTGTGGCCCTGTGTTGGTGCTTTGTCTTTGGTCTGGTGCACTTGAGGGTACGTTTGACCTCAGGTGACCTAATGTGTACAAGTATAGTTGTGTGGTATTGAGATGAAGTCCTATACTACAGGATGCGGTCTTTATAGATGTATGCAATCACGCCATATAGCACATTTTGCAAATCAGTGTTACATAAAATATTTTTCAAATTCACATCCAAATGCTTAGAGGCACACTTCTCACGAAGTGTCTGTGCAATGTGTTCTTTCTGACAATGTAGTAGCAGATGTGATGTTGTTTCCTGCACGTTGCACATGTCACATAGGCCAGTGGGATGTATTTTGAGATTGTACAATCTGTTATTTAAATTTACATGTCCCAATCTCAACCTCGTTAATTGCACTTCTTTTCTCCGATTGTAGTCTATGTACTTAATGTTAGTGTTAACAGTGGGATATAGTACCTTGTAGAATTGTCCCCTCTGGTCATTTGTGTATTCCGTTTGCCATTTGTTAATTACATAAGAGTCTATCATTAAGTAAACTTCGGACAGTTCTAGGTATTTAGTGGAGTTTATCTGAGTACTGGTAAGAGATTCCTTAGCTAGCCTATCAGCTATTTCATTGCCTTCGATATCCAGATGACTAGGTATCCAGACTACCTCGACCGTACTCAATGCAATGCCATTATACACTCCAATGGTTTCATCAAGCAATGTGGGTCTGGATTTTGATATGGATCTTTTGAGGGATGTTACTACGCTTAATGAATCAGAAAATATTACAAAGTGGCGCTTTTCACTGTCATTTTCAGCGATCCACTGTAGAGCTTCCTTTATCGCCGTCAATTCCGCAGCGTACACACTCGAATAATCGCATAGTCTCATTGTGCCATATACATGCTCGCTGGGTATGACAAAGGCTGCAGCAGCTACATTGCCCGCTTTTGACCCATCTGTGTATATACATGTGTGATGCTGGTATTCTTGTATTGTCTCCATGCATATAGACCGTCTGTTTATCTTTTATAAGGCGATTGGTTACGTTTAAAAGGTGTGTAAAACTGTTCTTCTTATTATTATTCCACAGTTTAACGTCGTCTTATGACACCAAAGGCCGTTGACGACAATTTAGAAATACAGTTTACAGAAAACGATAAACTTATAGTGTCCGAAAGACACCATTTAAAGGTGTCAAACATAAGCTTACAATATCAATAATGTCACATCATTTAAAGCAATATATCTAATGTTATTTATAAAACACATAGCTCTAAACTGTTTTGATACAAATGAAACAGTACTTCCCAACTATTGTCACTCGCAAGAAATATTTAAACAACTTCAGATGCACAGTACATATAATTATAATTATTACATTATATTCTTATTTTATCTTTGAAATGTTTAATTGATTATTTCTTATTCCTCAGTTCAATATCTGCCACTACAATCATATCATGTATGAAATAGTAATAAATTTCACATACATCATGCACATTAAATGAAACATATGGTTATACCAAGTTCCTTTTTTAAAGAAATTGTTCAGGTATCTAACACATTCAACTATAAGTTTTATTAATTAACAAAGCATATATGAGCATAATTGTCTCAAGTTTGATTTCAATGCATTCAAGTTACAATTACATGTATATTTCCTTTATTGCAACACAATAATACAGCACTATATAATATAATATTGATTTTACTCCAATACATAAACCAAATCAATTTACGTTTTAACGAAATTGATGGATATTATAGTGTTTTATAACTTTATTTTAAAGGTGTTTTAATAGATTTCAGTCGGAGCTTATCTTTTTAAGCGAGCCTCGCTATTCGGAGCTATAGTAGTTATCGTGTAATGTTAAACGAACATTTTGGCTGCCATAATTCTTGACGTCAAAACTTACTCAACGTTGTTAGCTATGATTACAACAAAGAATATAGTAATGGAAGTTATCTGCAATGAATAAAGCTCGTAGATGGTTCTTGTTTACCGACGCTGTTGAATGATAAGAACAAATGGAGACTTCTTTGTTCGAAAAATTAAAAATATATTAATAACTGATCATTTTGCACCTAATAATAACGTTTGGAAGTTGTTCACGGAAATAGAAAATGCATAGTAGTAAAATTCTACCTTGAAATAAAATCTACTTGGACACCTTCGAAACAGTTTACAAAAAAGCTATATTACTCAGAAATTTGTTTAAGCGATAGTTTAGAGAAACTACCGGAATGAAAGTTACGCCTCTGCAAGTCCGAGTAGCAATACTTGACTGCAGAAATCAACAGAAACAAGAGCATACATGTAAGTAGTCCGTAACTCAGTAAGTGTTAACTCAGTTTTCAAAATGTTGTAATTTTTTAATATAAATAATGAAAACGGGAGAGTTTCTGTAAAACATATTAAACTGTTCGAGAAAATGATGAAACGTGCTACGCCATATACACTCCTATATACAAAACAATACAACAGAGTACAATACATTCAGGCCCGGATTTAGGCATGTGCACTATGTGCCAGTGCACAGGGGCCCCCACCACATAGGGGCCTCGACCACAAAGGTGCAAGAAATTTTTTGACTTGTGTTTCATAGCCGATTATAAAATATTTAATTAGGCCTAATGTGCATTGTGCACAGACACAATTTAAAAAAAATATCTAAAACAAAGAAAGAGTTAAAAGGTCAGAAACTAGTTTGTGTCGGGCATGAAGTAATGTCAAATTAGCGAAAATTTGCGTGTTTTCTTCTTCGCAAATTCGGTCACCAGATCCTCAAAGTTGATCTCGCGCAGAATGTCACCTTCTAGTCTATGGTCATCAGAGCCAGATGGGACAACCGCTCATTCCCCATCGATGTGCGAAGTCTGTTCTTTATTCGTTTAATTTTTGAGAATGAACGTTCCGCACTGAAGTTACTGACCATAAGCACCAGATACATGCGGAGTGCTATCTCCACATTAGGAAATGATCCCTGAACTTGTTTCTGGAGTATCAGCCGATACATGAAACTCTAAATTCTGGGCTTTAATTCTGGCATACTACTAGTTCTAGGTTCAATGGCATGGCTGTCAAAACGTGTGTTTAATCTTGATAACTACTGTCATGTTTCAATGTAATCTTGCTGCGTATTTGTACTGGGTGTCCGCAGGAATTTTTCCAGAGGGGCACAAATTTCTAGGGGGAACAATTTTCTGGAGGGGCAAAATTTTTGTAGGGGGATAAAATGACGTTTTATTGCATAGCATAGCTCGAATTACTTCAATAATTGTTTTTTAGCATTGAAAATCGTGTTGGGACTGTTGGAATAATCATAAAATTCAAGATTTTTTTAATATATTCAAAATCCAGGGGGAAATGCCCCCTTACCCCTTCCGGACGTCCATGGTCCTATGGGCCTCCACCACGGCGGTGCACTGGGGCCTCCACCCAGGTTAATACGGCCCTGAATACATTAAAATACAATTATAATGCAATAAAATGCAATATAATATAATGCAAAAAAAACATTACAACACAATATAATTCATTATAATACATTTCACAACCTTTTCTCTCCCTTCGCACCCTCCCTAGGGACCTCTCGGGTACTTTCTATGGCCTTCTTAAGACCTTTCTTTTTGACCGGGCCTGGGTCGGGAGCGCCACTGAGTAGATCTCTTGAAGGGGCGCTATATAAGTTCATTATAGAAAACACGATGCGGGGCAATATATGGGCCTATAATGAAAATATGTAGTGATTTCAAAAGTTTGGCAATGATAATAAAATAAGGGATGATATATAAACATATATATATAATTATATATGTGTATGTGTGTATGTGTGTACTGTATGTGTATGTGTTTGTAAATGGAATGACATATTAATTCTGGTTGATAAAGGAATAAGGTTCAAATAAAAATAGAAATTGGATGGTAACAAAACGTGAGGTGATCAAACATGCAGGGGTCATTAATAGCACATTAAATAAACGATTGGAAAATTTGACTCTATAATCGCGACTCTAGCGTCGTTTACATACTTCGGAATGACCGAGAAATTTGCGGTTGATATACGAAGTCGTTCCATACGTGCGCGTGTACGTCTGATACTTGCGCGGTGTTATAATTCGAACGGACGGTGGTATATCGTACGTTCGGCGGAAAGCACAAAAAGCCGGTTCTAGGAAACCCAAATGAGTCGGCCTGATACCATTTCTGGACGCTGGCACGGTCACGGCCAGCCCAGCGGCGTCAGCGGCTTTTAACTGATGCGGCCCATCCGCTACAGGCAGATCCGTCGCGGAGCCTGTCTCGCCGGCGGCAGGCAAACCGCCAGGCGCTGCTGCAGTCGACGGGACGGCAATAGACGAGACTACTGCAATGGCCCCGTTTCTTAGAAACGAAGCGCATTGACCTCGTACTGTGGTACTCGATCATTCGCTAGATGGAGCGCTGTTTCGTGCGCCGCGGCCATTCACTGGATGTCGCTGAGGCGGCGTGTCGAGGAGAAGCCAAACGATGGACCGTGGGACAGGTATGTAGACTCTTGATCGTTGGATAAACAAAGGAATAAAGACACACGCTAACAAGTATGCAACAAAGCAGGCTAGTAAGTAAGAAAGAAAGGTAGAAAATAAGTCACAGCAAGCAAGTAATCAGAGGCGCAACCAAGGAATTGAGTAGAGTATGTGGATCTTAGGTGCCTGGGTGAGTGAGTGCGTGAGTTAGCGAGTGAGCGTGTGATTGAGAGAGTAAGCGTGTGAGTGAGAAAGTAAGCGTGTGACTGAGAGTGAGCGTGTGAGTGAGCGAATGAACGTGACAGCGAGTGAGGGAGTGGGGGAGTGAGCGTGTGAGTGAGAAAGTGAGCGTGTGATTGAACGAGCGAGTGAGTGAGCAAGTGAGCATGTGAGCCAGTGAGCGAAAGAGGGAGTGATCGTGTGTGAGAGTGTGTGAGCGAGTGAGTGAGTGTGAGCAGGTGGGTGGATGTTAAGTAAGTGAGTGAGCGAGTGAGCGAGTCAGTGAGTGAGCGAGTGTGCGCGCGAGTCAGTGGTGGGTGGGTGGGGCCTCGGTGAGCAAGCGAGCGAGCAACCGAGTGTACGAGTGAGAGAGCAAGCTAGTATGAAGGAGTGCATTAGTAGGTACGGTACTACGTAAGAAAGAAGATAGACAGATAAGTTTATTGGTTGGTATACTGGTAGATAGGTAGGTAACGAGCTATTAATTACGTGAGCCTTGAGCATAGAATGTGATTTTAGACCCGTTTACTTAGCTCATTCAACCAATTTTAAGCCATACGTCTCATCATGTGCCAATGAGTGTCGCTACTGATTTTTCGGAGGCAATATGAAACGTAACTTTAATAAATTTTTTAGTAAAACTAACATTATTTTTAATTAATTTAATATTTTACCAAGCGAAAGTGAGAACGAAATGTAACGCAGGGAAAGTGTCTGAAATATTTCAGCGCCACACAGGGCCACCGACAGAAATTTTGGGCCCCTAGGCAGAGCACTCACGGTCCCCTAAACTATCATTAGGCTTTATGAGAAACTTTGATTGCGGCACGGTCCGGGCCCCTAAAAAACGCCGGAAAATCGCCGGGCCCCTTGGCATTTGCCCCCTCCCCCTCTCGGCGGGCCTGGCTCCACACAATATCCACGTCAGGGAGACAAGCTTATTCACCGGTGCTATATCAAGTCCGTAACAGTCAGGTTGTTTTTTGTCCGCTTCGGTGCCAGGTCAGAATCTGGGAGGGGATTTCAAGCCTGGGAGACAGCACGGTACTTCGGTGCAGGCAGTGGCGTCAATAGGGCTGGTGTCACCCAGTGCGGTAAGTCATGGTGTCACCCTCCAACAAAATTTGATGACCTTTTTAGGAATTCGTCTCCAAAAAAGTGATGACCTTTTTTAGGAATTCGTCATCTTACAAAAATTTCGTCATTTTCTCATCTTGGTGTCACCCTCCTCTGAAGGTGTCACCCGGTGCGGTCCGCACCTCCCGCACCCCTCTCGTGACGCCACTGGGTGCAGGTCGTTGGTGATACTAGAACAGGTGCAGGACCAGGATAGGATACTATCAATTCTGAATAGAAGAAGAAGAGCAGTCCCATAAATTTGTTCTCAGGCAGCCATGGATACGAAGCGTTAATGACTTCATTTTCTTAGCAGCATATGAGGGTGGGTGGCTAGTCCTCTCCCTCCCATCTCATCCTCCCACCGACAGTGTACGGTCGGTGTAGTTATTATAGCTGAGTTGGCCAGAGGTGCAGATGGAGCAGAAAACTCATTTCAAACTTCTGCCCATGCGGGGATTTGAACCCCAACCTCTCGACTGTCAGTACAGCACGCTTACCACTACACTATCAAGCAACCTTAAGTTTAAATAGAATGCTGCACTAATGCACGTGCCTCATATATTTAGCTCCCTCTGATAGGTCTTCCTCAACTCTTGTCCCTGTCCAAGAAAAGTTCCGATCATAGATTCATTACCCCCCTTAAAGATCATTTTGCCATACACGTCGCTAAACAAATCGTCGTCTTATTCTTAGTAGTAATATTATTTTTATTTTTATTATTTTTTTTAAATTTTTAGTGTAGTAGTTGTAGTAGTTGTTGTTATTATTATTATTATTTCTAAACGTTTATTACTATTATTATTATTTCAATTTTTTTTGGCCCTGAGGTACTTAGTTCCCCCAGGGTCTTAGATATTACAAGTATAAATTTATTACACTGTTATTATTATTAATATTAATATTATTATTATTATTGATATTTTTATTATTATTATTATTACTACTACTACTACTACTACTACTACTACTACTACTACTACTACTACTACTACTACTACTACTACTATATTAACTGATCTTTCGCTCAGTTCAATCTCTCGCTGAATGCTCATATCCTCTATATTTTTCCAATTTGAGCAGACCTATGTTTACTGCTCCACAAATAATTAATTATTATTGCGCATTTTTAAAGCGCCACTATATATATTGGCCAAGCATCAATCGATGGCGCTGAGCAATAATAAAGCCGTAGAAGTCTACCGAGAATTTTGAGCAGTTATCACCTTCGCGTATTACGTATTGGACCAGCACGCGCTGAGCTGCAGAACGCTGCATCCCATAGGTCTATATAGCATCAAATGAGAACGTTTTAAAGGTGTCTAAAGAGAATGCTCTTACTAACCAATCGGATCCAGAGTTTAACGACTTTTTGGCAGCAAAGGCCGTTGACGTCGACAGCATTATTTTTGCATAACTCCGCCACTGTTCGTATTCTGGCAGTGCCAGTTCCAGGCCTGGAGAAAAGAGGAAGGCTACGCTAATCATCTTTATTATGACACAGTGTCATTACACTGAAAATAGCCTAACCAATCGGCTGCTATGTCACATGCCTATATATAGCATCGGTTGGCGACGTTTTAAATGTGTTTAGAGAACGCCATCTGACTCGGCTGCAATGTCCCATGCCTAACTAAACTATTCCATCGTTTAACAACATATCATGAATGCCAGGGCACTTCGGTTACTTCAGTCGACTTAATTCACCACCCGATCTTAGTCATACCCAACGTTACGTAGAATATCTATATAGCACGCGATGATAGCGTTTTAAAGGTGTTTAAAGATATCACTCTAAGTGCAAAGAAGTATTTTGATCGATTAATCCAGAATTTATCGACACATATAACATCGGTTGAACATTTTTTAACGGTGTCTAAAGAGAGCTCTATTAACAATCGGCTACCTTGTCAAACTAGAACAGGATGAGGCACTTACCTCCAGGCCCGGATTAAAGGGGGTGATAAGGGTATTGCAGCACCCGGCCCGTAGTCTTAAGGGGACTGCATTTTCGGAAGTACATTATTTTTTTTATGTTATACTTGTAATTTGGCCCCGCGCTGATGGCTACATAGGTAATCACAGCACCCGGGCCCGCACTAGCCTTAATGCGGCCCTTCTCACCCCTTCTGGAAATAGCATGGGATTTTTAGCCCATATTCTGCCTTAATGACGTGTAACGATTTTAAAATTTTGTCCCCTAGAGGATTTTTGTGTAGGCACCCATCATGGCCTTACATGTCACCTGTTTTCTGCATGCTCCCATCTCTACCATCTACAGTGTTCAAGCCTGTGGTAAAATATCCTGCCGTGAATTTGATGATAGAGGCCTGTGGAAATATTCTTCATGGAAAAAGGAACGAAAGAACAGAGGAAGGATCGAATGGAGGAATGAACAAATGAACGGATGATCGAATAAACTAGTGATCACCTTAAACAAATAAACAAAAGAACAAAATGAACATAATGATCCAATGAACGGATGAAATAAACAAATGAATCAATCTGACGATCAAATGAACTAATGAACGATTGAACTAACGAACTAATGAACGATTGAACTAATGAACTAATGAACGATTGAACTAATGAACTAATGAACGATTGAACTAATGAACTAATGAAAGATTGAACTAGTCAACGAACGAACGAACGAACGAACGAACGAATGAACGATTGAACAAATGAACTAATGAACGAATGAACTAATGAACTACTGAACGATTGAATTAGTCAACGAACGAATGAACGAACGAACGAATGAACGATTGAACTAGTCAACGAACGAATGAACGAGTGAACGAATGAACGAACGAATAGGTGAACAAATTAATAAACGGCGAATGGAATCAACGAATTTTTAAACGAACAACCGAAGAACGAACGAACCAAAGAACAGTTTCTGTGTGACTTTGCGCGTTAAAAATGTTCGTAATAAAAATATAAATAACTATTAAAATAAATGGAACGAAGAAATAAGTGCTTGGCTGGTCATATACAATTAGTCACAATGCTCTTTGTTATTTTGATAAAGGAATCAATTCGCACGTCTCAGATGTCGTGTTTGGGGCTGATCCAACATGACTGCGTTGACCTCTATAGGGGTCAAACTCACAGCCAATGACAACGCTGACAATGCACAGCTTTACTAGGTCAGGTTACATATTGAAACATCGAAGACCCTTATAAGTAATTCCGTTCTGGGTCAATTCATGGACCACCTTTATTACACATAGTATACATGTTACAATTAATACATGGGTGTATATGTGCTATACATAAACATATGCACATACATAATTACTTGAATATACATATATGCAAAGAATTATGTGCTATGCATAAATATATACACATATATAGACATAGCATGCATTGAGATGTAATGAAGCATATATATATGTGTTTATTTTATATACATATATATATATATATATATATATATATATTATATTTACATGGAAAAAAGAAATATATATATATATATATATATATATATATACTGATGCACGGACGGGTGCTCTTTACGATGTGTGTACAAGAGCATAAAAGTCAAGACGATATATGTTTATTTTATATAAAAATATATATATATATACATGGAAGAAAGAAATACATGATATATTTAATTGTTAGGGCTCGAATGTCTAATAAACAATCATCAATATGCTTACGTGGATATCCGACACACACGCAGGCGCACACACACACATACACAAACACACACACACATATATATACACACACACAAATACACGCAAAATGCACGCACGCAAGTACACACATAAGTACCCATGCACACGCAAGCACGCGAGCAGAAAAGCACAGACATATTTATATCCGAGATAATTATATATTCCGAAATATTTCCGACATATATTTGTGAATGTATTTGTGAGCGTGAGTACACCAGTTCATTAACCTCCTTTCTGGCGAATTGGTTTGCCCAGCAATCCCTGTATTATAATATCACCCATTAAAAGTTTACTTAGTAACCCAGGCGAGTGGGACAGAGACTGACTGACAGACAGACAGACAGACAGCAAAAAGACAGACATACAGACAGAAGGACATACAGACAGACAGACAGACAGACAGACAGACAGAGTCAAATAAAGAAACTGACAGACAGATAGACAAACAGTGGGACAGATAGACAGAAAGACAGACAGACAGACAGACAGACAGATGTTAATCACCACTGTTGTATCTAACGACTCTTGCTACGGTTTTGAGTCTTTGTACACCTCATTAAATAAGCCCCTACGTGTAATTCTAACCCCCTTCGGTTCACCCACCTAGGCCACATGCGCGCGCCTTGAACCGCGGGCCACAGCGCTGTTCGATCGGCCACTGGCCGGGTGGCCAGTTTGGCTGAGTGCGTTTTTTACTGCCCGGATAGCCGGCGTAACGAGCGGTCAGTGGTAATGGTTTTGAAATACCTCAGACTCGATTCATCCCAGAGGCACACCTTGTGACGACATGCTCTTCACACTCCCGATCTGTCAAAGGATTGCTTTACGAGTGTTGTCTCACGTAAATCTCGTTGCGATACACCGCCCTGCTTATGCAGTTTCTCTTTGTTGTGCGCGGTCGCACGAGTTGCCGCTGCTTCCTGACCAACGACTATTGACAAGCTGTCCACGACGAGACACTCAAATGGCTCTTTCTATCCTGCACACCCCTACGGCGACGTCGTCCGAGCCGCGGCTGCATCGGCCGGGCGAGTCCACTATAGCGGCGCGGGTTGTTTATGGGACGATTCTTAGAAACGGTTGAATCATTGCGGCCATACCGAAACGTGACGTCAACTGGCTATGCGTTGCCATGGCGACAGTATTTATTGCGCGACGCTGTGTAGTAACTTTTTATAAGGGTCCTCCGTCTGTGTGTCTGTGTGTCTACGTGTCTGTTTGTGTGTGTGTCTGTTTGTGTGTGTGTGTGTGTGTGTGTGTGTGTGTGTGTGTGTGTGTGTGTGTGTGTGTGTGTGTGTGTGTGTGTGTGTGTGTGTGTGTCTGTCTGTCTGTCTGTCTGTCTGTCTGTCTGTCTGTCTGTTAGAAAGTTAAAGTAACACTGTTGGTCACACTCCTCGCAGGACGCTGCACCGACCACCGACTGGCACTCACATGTCTGTCTGTCTGTCTGTCTGTCTGTCTGTCTGTCTGTCTGTCTGTCTGTCTGTCTGTCTGTCTGTCTGTCTGTCTGTCTGTCTGTCTGTCTGTCTGTCTGTCTGTCTGTCTGTCTGTCTGTCTGTCTGTCTGTCTGTCTGTTTAATTCGCTTCGTGGAAGTCATTTTCGTAGAAGATATTAAGTCGAGGCTTAAATTTCGTCGACACATGCAGAAATGGCGGAATTCGCCTTTAAACGTCACTTCCGTTGGATTAAGGTCAAATATACGGGTTCCCTGCTGGGCTGAAATTGCGAGAATGACTCTTCGGATTCGCTCTCATTCTCTGCATTTTTTATGCTCTCATATCTGCGAGAAATTTAAAAGTTGATCGTAATCGTAAACTAAAAATTTATAAAGCACTACCGTACTCTAGAGCTGAGCGCAGAGCAGCAGCTTATTCACGAGCGCTGCGTCAAGTCAAAGGGGTTGTCCACAGATGCAAAGTAAGGTTTCAACTTCGCTGCCAGAGAGAACAGAGAAAGGAGAGTTTACCGTCCCCTAGTCTTTGTGGGGCGTGGTGGCTCAGTGATAAGTTCGGTGCCTTGTGACCGGAGGGTTGCAGGTTCGAATCCCACTTTTGCCGCTGCGGACGGACCTTGGGCAAGTCCTTCACTCGCAATTGCTCGTGGCGCTTCGGCGTGAAATTTCCAGCACAGTATCAAATGCTGTAGTCGGGAGCGCCTCTGAGTAGTAGTTGACTTCGAGAGGCGCTATAGAAATATCCGGAATGAATTAATAAACGGTTATAATACGGTTGTCAAGTGCTTCTAGAGAAGGTTCTCAGAAGGATGAAAGTTAAAGTAACACTGTTGGTCACACTCCTCGCAGGACGCTGCACCGACCACCGACTGGCACTCACATGTTGATGGTTTAGCGCGCCGCGTTCAGAAAGCCCTCACGTCACCAGACAGATGTGTTTTTGCTTTGCGGATATTCGCAGACCACAATGAATAATGTATGCATTGTTCCTTCATTATGTATGCATGTATGTGTGTATGTATGCATGTATGAAGGTATGTATCAGTATACAGTGCACATTATATAGCGCAAATTTAGTACCTCAGAAAAAAGCGTTGCATACACGACCGGTACATTTTTAAGACAGTTGGAAATGTACTCCACACGGAGTCACACTGAGTAGCGTATATAATCATAATATATATATATATATATATATATAAATTCTTTCACTATGTGTGTATATATATATATATGCATACATGTATATGTATAAATATATAGAAACGATGTATAGTGTTTCATCTGGATTTTACGACTCTTCGGGCGACGTATCGTGAAACATGGAATTACATGCCAGAAAATTACTGGTTTATGGTGTCTTTAGAGTTCAATGTTCACCTTTATTCCTCCGTCGCTCAGTTCAACGTTTACTGCTTCTCCGTTTTCCTCCTCTGTTCTCTCACTCTTTCACTCATGCACTTCTCATTCTCTCCTTTTTATTGCATTCTATCCACGTAGATTTCGACTCTTGCATTTGCAGGGAAGTATGTTGTTCCTACAGTACACGTCTTATCTTTGACCGGTGTAAAAAGTTTCAGCTTCCCCTCAAGTTATACCTCCCGGTAAGCTTAAATTGATTTAATATTACCCCGGGGTAGCCTGAACCTATTCTATGTTATCCCAGCACTGTTCACATTGCCCCATCTGATTTAGCTACAATTATAAATTCTTGTGCTTACAACTCGTGATATGTTCATTGAATAAAACACGTGAAACGTACAAGATTGAAAACTAGTTTCAGGAAAAAATATAAAAAATTTCATTTCATATTAAAAATGTCAAGGAAATGTTAATTGTATTAAAACCACTCATACACTAGTTCAAAGTGCAGGACATGTAACAAACAAACATAGACTTACAAAGATTCAACCTACAGGCCTGCATTTACAATAACAGTTAGTTATTGTGCTGATTTGCATGTTTCATATTTAGTTGATGCAATTGTGATCTACAGAGAAAACAACTTAACGTACATCATAAACTAGGATTACTGGCAGTATAATGATAAATATTGGCAGTTTTTGGCAGGGCCCGGTTAACAAATGAAGTGGCCCTGTTCAGTAAAACTGTGGGGCCCAACCCAACAGAATCACAACAATGACGTCATTTTAAAATTCGTCACATAGCACTTGAGTAACTGTTCCGGTCAGGTAGTAATTACAGTGTTTAAATAAGCAAGTAAAAATAGATCTTACTAGCATTTCTGGCTGATTTTGAGATGAATCTGCCTGATAATGGAAACTCCAATTGTATTGTATT
>OY744608.1:4125600-4151100 GCA_963556255.1 Allolobophora icterica | reverse complement strand
CGACAACTGTACTAAGTTTTCTGTCGACGTAAACGGCATCTGATGCTGTAAATGTATTATTAAATATATTTTTTATACGGTTGGAAGTCAATTCCAATTGGAACATTTTAACAGATTAGCCTATAATGCTCTATTGTGTCATGCGAATTGTGTGAACTATTCAAAAAAGCTTCCCTGTCAACGTCAAAGGCTTTCATGCATAAGATATCGTTAAATTGTTGGATCCAATGAGAGATTTCCATCTCATCGTTTGGTAACAACCATATGGTAGTGTTATTCGGATCTTACTCGTCTTGACAGCAGCGAGATGTTGTGATCCCTTTGGACACCCTTAAAACAATTTAAAATGACGCAATATAGTCGTTAACTTCCTTTTGATGATTACGCTATTAGCTGATTCATTCCAAAAATAATAACTTTTTGTCGACGTCAACGGCCTTTGTTACCATACGAATTCATTAAACTCAAAATCTATCTAATTGTTACCCTATTATCAAGTCTATCTCATCTAAATTAATCGTGATAAGAGGGAAACACGGCGGTGACAAGAGGAGATTGCTACCAGGAACTTCTTGGTGGCAGGAAGACGAACAAATGAACGAAGGAACATTCTCCAAGAAAGAGAACTTTAAAACGCTTTCAAACTGTCTTCAACGGCCTTCGATGTCATACGACGACGTTGAACCTTGAAACTAACTAATGGTTGCCTTTAATGGCTGCAGTAATCAATTCATTAATATTTCCATGAGCAGTATTAAGATACGAACAGAGATTTCAAAATAATTAGACACCTCTTTTAAGAATGGCTATCGCCTTATAAGTTAAAGCAGAAGAGCCCATAATTCGCCACCAAGAAGTTCCTGGTAGGCAATGAAATAGCTGATAGACTAGCTAAGGAATCTCTTACCAGTACTCAAATAAACTCCACTAAATACCTAGAACTGTCCGAAGTGTACTTAATGATAGACTCTTATGTAATTAACAAATGGCAAACGGAATACACAAATGACCAGAGGGGACAATTCTACAAGGCTCTATATCCCACTGTTAACACTAACATTAAGTACATAGACTACAATCGGAGAAAAGAAGTGCAATTAACGAGATTGAGATTGGGACATGTAAATTTAAATAACAGATTGTACAATCTCAAAATACATCCCACTGGCCTATGTGACATGTGCAACGTGCAGGAAACAACATCACATCTGCTACTACATTGTCAGAAAGAACACATTGCACAGACACTTCGTGAGAAGTGTGCCTCTAAGCATTTGGATGTGAATTTGAAAAATATTTTATGTAACACTGATTTGCAAAATGTGCTATATGGCGTGATTGCATGCATCTATAAAGACCGCATCCTGTAGTATAGGACTTCATCTCAATACCACACAACTATACTTGTACACATTAGGTCACCTGAGGTCAAACGTACCCTCAAGTGCACCAGACCAAAGACAAAGCACCAACACAGGGCCACAACATACAACATGCGGCAGGCACAGCCGAGGACTCCGGCTCAGCCCCTTCGTTCTGACCGGCTGGGTCATGACCTGGGAAATCTCACACTGCCTCTCGGCTGACGTCGGTAGACAACCTCGGCTGGAGCTACGAGTCCGATAACATGTTGACTGATGAGAATGACCCACTTAAAGAACTCTCGGGCAGTATATTAACATTCTCAACATATAAACGAATATACATGCCCCTGTACATACAAACGTACATACATACATACATACATACATACATACATACATACATACATACATACATACATACATACATACATACATACATACATACATACATACATACATACATACATACATACATACATACATACATACATACATGCATGCATGCATGCATGCATAGGCTACATACATACATACATACATACATACATACAAAACACTATTAGGGCCTATTACAGGCTACGCTAAGAAATTCAATAGCCTATAGCGCTATAGGACACTCATTCGATTATTACATTTGAACGACCTTATGTTGTAAAATGGCGTTATGCTGACTAGATTGTGTACAAATGAAAATCGTGTTTAAAGTTGTACAGAGGCAGAGTCACGCGCTTGTTTAGGGACGTGGGAGAAATTCGGTTAGAGTGATGGGAACAGTTAGGGAGCGTGACACTGTCTGAAAGTAATACATCGCTGTAAATAATCTTAAACGCTCCTGTATACGCCACATATAAATAGATATGCAACCTTCTATTCGTGTATATGTATATGCCCATATATGTACGTATTTCTATACGTCAAACTAAAATTCTTGTTTATTAATGGTCTGTGCCTAGACCTATAATTATACTAAATAACGTTTATACAGTTTACTTGAATTTCTGTTAGAAATGTTTAACATAATCATAAATGGTTCTTGTACATATTACTAGTAACTGAAATCGAGACTCAAATATGTTAGCTACCGAAACAGTTTAAAGAAAATCGTGTTAACGAACTGTATAGTTTAAATGTGCATGCTGTTTGTAAAATTGCAAATGTACGATGTTTGATATGACGTCAGCGGCCGATGTTGTCATGAGATGTCATTAAACTGATGGTTAAAAAAAAAATTGTTAGATGGCATTACAGTCGTATATCTAAAGTCTAAAGTGAGCTTGAAACTCAGTACTGAAACTCAGAGAAAGGCAATTTTACAGTGCCTAAGCTTAAAACTCCTAAAACTATTCAATTCAAATGCGTACCTACATGTAAACTTCCAACTACGAATAATCGGCAGAGTAGTGCTTGAGCGACGTCATCGGGTCCTGGCAGACGGCGTTTAACATTCCAAGGGCTAATTTTGCTCATTTACTAATACTTCTTTAGCTGTGCATCCAGTGATATCCTTCTCTACCTGTGCTCTATACAGGTTACTCTTTTAGCTTAGGCTCTAACTACTGAGTTCTGTGTATAGAACCATTAAATGGTTCTATACACAGAACTTTTGCCTGTAGCACCAGTGCACCCTCCTCTGCTCCCCGTGTCCAAAACACTTTTTTGTCTTCGACTGACTATTGCTCTAATCTTACTGTAGGCCTATCTATATCTTGCGTGTACTACTCACTGCCTATGTGCCTATGTCTCGTATACCTCTCAGTGCGTTCATTTGCCTCAGTCAATCTTTACCTGTCTATACATTTACGGCATCATTCCTAACAACTCTCTGCTAACTTTTTGTTTCATTTTCTCTACAGAACCTGCTCTCATCAGTCGGAAGGTCGGTCATATCAACGTAGAACTGCTAACAATCTGGACCATTCATGCAGTTTCCATAGTTATTCTCAAAGGCTTACCTACATACTTGATCTTCATTATCATGCAGTCAATTGCCCTAACTTCTATGGTTTCTTATGCCTTGTCATAATACGCACATATAGTATTCGTCTTTCCTTTCCTTCTAGAAAAAAAATGGTTCAGAACTGAACAATTATGGCAGGGTTAAACCGAGGGCGAAGTAACGGGGTTAGGGGGTTTGGGAGACGTCTCAATGAAACATCCCAAAGAAAATTGGAGCGTTTGTGTAGCTCACAACATATTTTGTTTAGCTGCATATAGTACTCAATTTAATTCCGTTATGCGTAAATTAAAGTAACATAAATTAGGTAAATAAAATAATGGTCTGGTTCCAGGTTCGTCTATTGTTTGGGGTAGGAGTCTAACTTAAACTCATCGAGCGACGGCCGAAGGTGCAACGCCTTTGGCTAGGCGAGCGATTACCCGCTCGCGCGGACCTTTGCCAGCGATCTAGGAGATCGATCGGTCGCTCGCCTCAAATGTTAAGCTCTGAAGACGAACGCCTGAAGTTATGTTTGAAAGGACGTGATTTGCGATCAAATGACCTTACCTTCTTTATATATCCCAGTATCGGGCTTAGATCTCCGCTTGGCATCTGTGGAAATTACCAGTTGCAAGCTTAGACAAACAATAAACCCATGGACGGCGATCCCGGGGGAGGTCGAGGGGACAAGACCCCACCTTTAAGAGTGGGTGGACACACCATACATTTGTCGCCCTATCCAAATTTTGAAGAAACACCAACAAAAGTCAACAGTTTTTTACCTCTTTTTTGACCAGATCAGTTCAAAACTCTTTTTGACGAGACCTGCTCTAAATTGCCCCCCCCCCACCTGTCAAACAAGATCGCCGCCAGTGGATAAACTAGCCGATTGGTTAGAAGATTCTCTTTAAACACCTTTAAAACGTTGTCAACAGGTACTATATATGCACGGGACACGCTAGTCAACTGAAATTGTTACTATTTCTTACATGATATGATTGTAGCAGTAGATATTACTATGGAATGTCATTGGACTATAGATTAAGAAATAAAAAAATAGGGCCGACTGTGCATTTATATTTGAAATTGTTTAAATATTTCTTGTGTGTGGTAATTGTTCCAAAATACTGTTTAAATTGCATCGAACATTTTATTAATATGTGTATCATAAACAATATTAGATATATTGCTTTAAATGATGTGACAATAGTGATATTGTGCAGCTCTGTTTAACACCTTTAAATGGTGTCTCTCGGATGCTATAAGTATTTTGTTTTCTGTGAATTGTACTTGTAAATTGTCGTCAACGACCATTGATGTCAAAAGACGACGTTAAACTTTGGATTAATAAAAAAATAATCAACTCAATAGTTAGCTTCAATATTGCTCAATATGCTGCATAATGCTAACTAATAATACTGTCGACGTTAAACTCTAGATCCTACGTCCGCCCGATGGTTACAGCGTGCTCTTTAGACACCTTTAAAACGTCGTCAACAGATTTAATATAAGCATGAGACATGGGTGATTGGTAATGGTTAAGTGACACTTGATTCGAAAATACCGCAGACAGACGAACGGGTAGAAGGCAGAAGAAAAGAATGGAAAAAAATAGAAAACCAAAGAACAATTAACATAAGGAATCGGCAGCCACCTCAAAAAGGCCTGAAGACAACAAGAAGCACCATCCTCAGCAATGACGTGAAAACATCAATGAGACGAAAGCAGGCAGATAAAAGAGCACGAACCACCGATAACATCAACCAATGCAGAGGAGAAGAACAGACACATCTAAATATAAGCAGACTTTATCTTATATACTGAAGACGTCACGTGATGTAGTTAAACCTTAGGTACAGACAGATTGGTTAGGGTAATAATATATTTATCGTGTTTATTCACAAGCTCACTGACAAACCGCAGTAAGTAACATTGAAACATATGACGGTACAATTATCAAGATCTTCTCGAACACACGTCTTGGCAGCCCGTCTGGCGCCCGCTCATTTTACTGCTCCCCTAGGGAGTGGAAGGCTGAGTCGACCTAGAGGCGGCTTGTGGATATCGAGCCGCGTCCTTCTAGATCTTATGTTCTTCATTCAAGAGTATTACCACGCTTCTAGCCCCCACTCTCCGAGGTTAGCTTTTGCCAAACATGTCTCTGAGGTCAGCTTTTGCCAAACATGTCATACTAACGGTGAGACTTGCTCAGAGCAATTTCCTTCGACGTCAAGAACCTTTGTTGTTAACCTCTGCATCCATTCAGATAAAATTCCGCAACTGCTCGTACTTTTGGAGGTGCCAGTCCCAAACCTGGATAAAGGAGAAGGGCGACGCTAATCATCAAACAGCAACTAGCAACCGTTGCAACGTGGTCCAGGAACTCCGAACACAGTCTGAACTATCAGCTCTGCTTGAGTTCTACGTGTACGCGGGAGTTCGCCATTGGTGACTCTTCTAATTACCTCCGGACTGTTCTCTATTTGATTAACTTTTTGATTTAATGACTTTAACATTATTTAGGATGGCGCAGGCAGGACATTTCTGAGATACATAGATACATGCATACATACATATATAAACGACATCTTGTGGCATTGATGCTGGTAACAACGATACAAGAGCAATTTTGTACAGTCCTCGCTGCGCTATAGGCTTTGTGATTTATAATGCGTTAAACCGTAACCTCAACGAGGCATTTATAGCATCATTCGATAGTGTTTAAAAGGTGTCGAATGTCTCTCTCTGCTCTCAGCCATCCTCGGTTCGAGGTTCGGCCGCATCATGCACAATGTTCCTCCAACGCCTCCTGTCCTCCGTCAGTCTTAACAATTCTCCCATTGCCAATCCCGTCCATTCTGTTATGTTGTCCAGCCAGTTTGTTCTCGGTCTTCCTCTTTTCCGGGCTCCCGGCAGTGTGCCCTGTATGATGTCTTTCTCCATGCATGCTCCTTCTCTTCTCATGACGTGTCCAAAATATATCATTTTTCTTTCCTTCACCGTCCTCAGTAAATTCCTCTCTACTCCTGCTGCTTCCAATACCCATTCATTTGACCGCATTTCCGTCCAAGATATATTCATAATCAATCTCAGACACTTCATCTCGAATGCCTCTATTCTTCTTGCCTCCTCCTTCCTCAATGTCCAGCTCTCGCATCCATATATGGCCACAGGCCAAACCAGTGTTTTCCACAACTTTAGCTTCGTTTTATTTGTTAGATCATGACTCCTCCATATCCTTTTGAGGTCCGTAGCTACTGCATAACCCTTTGCTAAACGTGTTCTGATCTCTGTACCGCAACCGCTGTTTTCATCAATCGTTGAACCGAAATACGTAAATCTGTCCACCTGTTCTAGTTCCTCCTGATTAATCCTAATTGTACATTTGGTTTCTGTTGTTGTCATAACTTTCGTCTTTCCTATATTAATCGAATGTCGAATGTCAGCACTACATTATCCCTTGCTTAACGACATCTTTTGGCTACTAGGGCTGCGGACGTCCATCTTAAACTTACAAAGAATCGTATTTCTATTATCTGACAATTTGGTTGATAATTTTTTCTGACGGCAGCAAATCGAATATGAAGCTGATGATTTCGATGAATTAGCATTGATAGGGGAAAAAAATTCCGTCACTCGATTTACTGCAGTTTAAGATGTATTCAGTGTTGAACGTCTTTATTTTATTTTATTGTATTCGATTCGACGGTTGCCAAAGACTATCAACAAGCGCACCGTACGACCTTAGCTGACCCTATAGTGACTTATCACAGATGAATCCCGAGTTTAATGACATCTTATGGCAACAAAGGCCGTTGACGTCGACAGAAATTAATTATGGCATAATACAGCACATGGTAGTTGATGCCGTTTGTTAAATATGTAACAAATTATGAATGCGTTTTAAAAGTTTCTAAATAGACGTCGATCTAAAAAGTATTAATTTTTGATTTCAACTAATGTGTTATTATTTATTGCATATAAGGTAGCAGTAAGAATGTTCATTGTTAAACGACATCTTATGGCCTGCAAGGTCGTTGGCACTGAGCTCCTCGGACAAATCTCATGAAATTCAAAGTGGAGCGAAATCCAGATTAACCATTATTATCATTATTATTTCTAAGTTAACGACATCTTATGACTACAATGGATGTTTATGTCTTTAAAGATAATAACTGCATTTCAGTTAATTTTATAGCAGTTTCTTACATCGATTCTCGTTTTCCCCCTCATCGTTTGTTTCATATCATGCAGATTGTTTGAGGCGACGATATTTGGCAGGTTTTTAATGCGGCGATATTCGATAGATTGCTAAAGTGGCAATAGTTGGTATATTCTTAATGTGGTTTTCCAAATATCGAAGCCTCAGCGAACCAGTCAGCCGTGATGAAACCAAACGCTAAACGCAGATTTGTTTTATATATAAAGCCGGAATAAATCTTTTTAAAGGTGTCTAAGCAGAAGTTAATAGGTGTTGCACTGTAACTATTTTCATGACAACGAATACCGTACCAGCACTTGTTTATGTATATAGTACTGCCCATATTCTCTATAATTTTATTTTGACTAATTGGAAACAAGTATAACTTGATTAAATGTCAGAATGTCTCTTTCTGCACCGTTTAGCTACAAGGACACCAGATACTTTAAATGAATATCTAAATAATGTTACAGTAGCGTAGAACTGATGTACCTCTTAGCATTAGGTCAGGTAAGGTCAACTTCAACGGTTCTGCAGACATGAAAGGTTATTAAACTCTGAAACTACAACTCTTCGTGTTTTTCCGAAGACGTATAATATTAAGCCATTAAGGGAATTCTACTTAAACTTAGACACCTTGAAAAGCTGCACCACCCACAATATATAAATCCGTCTAACCGTTCGGTAGCTATTACTTTCGCTATTTCCCAAACGGTTTTTGTTGCAAAAGAAGTCGTTAAACTCCCGATTCATCCAATCGGCAGATGTCAGTGATCCAAGAAGAAAAAATATGAAGTGAACTTTAAAATGTGTACTTAACCTCAAAAAGTACGTTTATCGGGGCCGAAGCCTAAAATTACTTAAACTATTCAATCCAATTGAGTGGCTTAAGTTTCAGCTACTACTAATCAGCTAATAATAATAAAATTACTACTAATAATTAGTAAGAGCGACGTCAACGGCTCCTGGCAGACGGCGTTAAACAACAGATAGGCCTCACACAGGTAAATATTTTAGTGTTTCTTCATATTAATAAAAGTTCACTTTAGTAAACTTTAATCGAATGACGACACTGACTTCGAGCATTTCACATACTATGCATGCAATTAATAGTGTCTATTGATTTTGGCCCCTCTCGCGAATAAACTAAAACACTCCCATCTCTTACGGCCATCTATTGAATATAACTGTAACTAGATTTAAATATACAGTGTCAGAATAGTGATGGTCGTTATAATGTCTAACACATACAATTGAGTCTAGCTAAAGAAGACAACAGCCACATTTTGTCTGACGCCATGATGTTGCTAAGATTCGTTCAATCGCTAGGGAACGCCATGAACAGGTAAAAATGACACCAACGGCCCGGTAACAGTATGATGCCTTCAAACAGCGGGGCAACCATTGCAAATTAGGATTACTTGCTGTTTGAAGGGGTCTACCAGACAAAACCGCATTCAAAATTCTCATTAGCGCTTCTAATTGATTCTTTGTTATAAAATTAGTTACAACAAAGCATATCCTTTTATACCACCGTTTATTTAGACACCTTTAAAACGTTTTTACCCAGTGCTATATATTCTGTTAAAATTTTACTTGACTGCCTTAAACAAACGCCCTGATGGCTACAAGACTTTGTTAACCTCTAAATCAATGGTCACCAACCCGTGGCTCGCGAGCCGCATGCGGCTTTCGAAATGTTCTGTGGCGGCTCTCCAGAGCTTTTCAGGAAATGACATTTTCTGTGACGAAATAAAATTGTGCTATAAAAATGGACTTTTTCCGTGTAATAGTGCTATCCGCTAGGATTTGTTGTGCTCCTAAATTCGACCTAAACCCATGGCGGCTACCAAAAGCGGCTAAACTTCGCAATGCGGCTTCCAAAAGTTCCTAAACTTTGGGATGCGGCTCCCAAAAGTTCCTAAACTTTGGAATGCGGCTCCCAACAGTTCCTAAACTGTGCCATGCGGCTCCTCACCGAAAAAAGGTTGGAGACCACTGCTCTAAATAATTAAAAGTGCTTATTTAGGGCTACACAGCATTTCTTCAGAAATCTCATCGCAGTTACTCCCGTCCTAGTCACTCCAAACCACTATCGAATAGAATGGATTTTAACTATTTGCCAAATAGATACCTAGAAAGTAGATGCTCACGGCGCAGATTGAATGGAAGCCCGTTCCGCAATGAGGGACCGACTAATGTTGGTAGGTACGCAGGTAATTAGATTTTAAAAAAACAGGTGTAGATATGTGGACAGGTATTGTAAATAATTTATTTATTTTAATAATAAAACAATAATTTAGTTATTTTAATTTAATTTCAGTCTTGTGAACTGTTTTCAGTGTTTATTGAGACTTTTCCCAACCCGCAATCCCGTTTTTCTCGTGATTCTATCCTTTCCATAATTGTTCAGTTCCAGAACCTATTGTTCAGTTCCGGAACTTTATTTCTAGAAAAAAAGTAGTGATTATATTAACTGAGGCATAAATTGATTAAGTGCCAAAATGTCTCTTACTGCTCCTTTTAGCTACAAGGACACCAGATACTTGAAATAAATAACTAAATAATGCTACCTTAGCGTAGAACTGATGTACTCCTTAGCCATAGTTAAGGTAAGGTCGACGTCAAAGGTCCTAGCACCAAGAAAATGGCCATTAGACGCTGGAACTACATACAACTCGTGTGTCCGAAGGCGCGTAGTATTTCAGGTAATCTGTAAGCTAAGAGAATTCTACTTAGACACCTTTAAAAGGCATACCACCTTTTCTATATATATATATTTGTCTAACCGCTTGCCAATTAGGTTGACCTTCCTCAGGCTGTTGAATCAGTTTCCCAAGTTATGCTCTATGTTGGAGCAACTAATAATTTTAATTGATTTTTAGTCCCTCTAGCGAACAAACTAGAACACTGTATTGAACAGAAGTGTAACTAGATTTAACTGTGGAGTAGGAGGAATAGTCAGAGTCGTTATAATGTCTAACATCTACAACTGAATCTTGCTAAAGAAATCAACAGCTACATTAGACATCTTTTGTCTGACGCCATGATGTGCTAAGTTTCGTTCAATCGCAAGAGAGCGCCACGAACTCGTAAAATGACATCAGCGGCCTGGTAACCGTAAGAACGTAATTGTAATCGTAATCTCAGAACTTCTAATGCGCCACTCGAAGGACAAGTGCTGGGCATCAACCTATTCAAAATGCCTTCAAACAACGGGCAACTATTATTATTTAATTAGAGTTGCCCCGTTGTTTAAAGGTGTCAAAGAAACAAAACCCATTCAAAATTCTCCTTAGCGTTTTCAATTAATTCTTTTAGATCATCATCTACTATTTCTTCTCCTTCTTCTACCAGTGGGTGCACCGACGAATAGGTTTCTACAAGATGTCTCCGTTTCTTTCTGTCTCTGATAGTATCCAGGGCCGTTCTCATGTACATGTCTTGTGCTTTAAGATCTTTTAAGTTTATCACTCTTTCCTAGGGGTCAGCCGGAAATCGCCTCGGACATTTGCCTCGGCCGAAATATCCCGTTTTTCAGCACTATTCGCCTCAGCAAATACTGTACACGCAAATAATTGCTTGCCTGCCTCACATGCCGGAATTTGTAGGCTCATAATATCAGCTTTGAGCTTCATCTAGCATATTCATGTGAAGAAGAAAAGTGCAAAGACACCAACACCGGAAGTCCGCAACGGAAGTCAAGTCCATTTAATTGATTATTTATTTCTAAAATTCAAAATGTATTTCTCAGTTATTACAAGTACAGAAATTTATTTTGATAATTTTTCGTTACATGAAAATGTGAAGCTTCGCACATGGAACAAATGGTACTCGGTTCGTACCCGGATCCGGCAAATAGTACATCCAAATACTCGGATTCGGTACTCGGTGAAAAATGTCTACCCGGATGACCTCTGCTCTTCCCCCCCCCATGTCTTTGTTCTCCTCGACTACGTGTTTTTCATTCATGTGGAAATATAATGCCCTTGCTGGTAATCTCTTGTCCATTCTTGTGACATGACAAATACATACTAAAACACCTTTGAAACCATTTTATCCAAACGTATATAGTCTGTAAAATGCATTCAATAGTTCGATATAGTTATGCCGAATTTTATGATTGGTTTAGAGCTACAAGATTTCGTAAACTTCTAAATTATTGTGACATGCCAAAACACGATAAATTTTATAGCGCATTACTTTGTTCAGTGACTATTAATAAAGCTGCACATAATACTGTAGGAAAAATAAATATGCAAATGGTCACTATATTACTTATATTTAAAAAAATCTGTATGTCGTGCTGTATGATAATAACTACGATGAACCAGGTGTCACGACAAAAGGTTTACGGACAAAAGGTTCACCGACAAAAGGTTCACGACAAATGGTTCACGACAAAAGGTTCACGACAAATGGTTCACGGACAAAAGGTTCACCGACAAAAGGTTCACAGGCGAAAGGATAACGATATTCCAGCTTCTAGGTTGAGCGATATTTTCATTGGTTTCATATCATTTTCGTCGCTCTTCCAGCTTCTTGTTTCAGCTCATTTCGTCGCTCATCCAGCTTTTAGTTTAATCTACGACATAAGTTCATCGCTCTTCCAGCTTCTAGTTCTAAGCGTTAATACGACATATTTTCATCGCCCTTCCAGCTTCTAGGTTACATGTTAATATGCCACATTTTCATCGCTCATCCAGCTTCTAGTTTTTAAGCGTTTATACGAAACATTTTCATCCCCTTCCAGCTTCTTGTTCTAAGCGTTAATACGACATATTTTCATCGCCCTTCCAGCTTGTAGTTTAATTTACATTTTAATCGTTCATCCCGCTTCCAGCTTAATTTACATTCTAATCATTGATCCCGCTTCCAGTTTAATTTACATTTTTATCGTTCATCCCGCTTCCAGTCTAATTTACATTTCTATCGTTCATCCCGCTCTTAGTTTAATTTATATTTTAATCGTTCGTCCCGCTTCCAATTTAGTTTAGATTTTAATCGTCATCCCGCTACCAGTTTAATTAACATTATAATCGTTCGCCCGCTTCCAGTTTAACTTTTTAATCGTTCATGCCGCTCCTGGTTTAATTAACATTTTCATCGTCATCCCGACCCTAGTTTAATTAACTTTTTAATCGTTCATCCCGCTGCTAGTTTAAATAACATTTTAATCATTCATCCCGCTTCTAGTTTAATTAACTTTTTAATCGTTCATCCCGCTTCCAGTTTAATTAACTTTTTAGTCGTTGATCCCGCTTCCAGTTTAATTAACATTTTAAGGGTTCATCCCGCTACTAGTTAGACTAACTGTTTAATGGTTCATCCCGCTTTTAGTTTAACTAACATTTTAATCGTTAATCCCGCTCCTAGTTTAATTTAACTGAGAGTGGGACGAACGATTAAAAAGTTAATTATAGTAGGAGCGGGATGACGATTAAAATGTAAATTAAACTAGAAACGGGATGACGATTAAAATGTTAATTAAACTAGTAGCGGGATGAACGATTAAAAAGTTAATTAAACAGGAAGCGGGATCAGCGATTAAAATGTAAATTAAAATAGAAGCGGGATGAACTACTAAAATGTTAATTAAACTAGAAGCGGGATGAATGATTAAAATGTTTATTAAACTAACAGCGGGATGAACGATAGAAATGTAAATTAGACTGGAAGCGGGATGAACGATAAAAATGTAAATTAAACTGGAAGCGGGATCAACGATTAAAATGTAAATTAAACTGGAATCGGGATGAACGATTAAAATGTAAATTAAACTAGAAGCTGGAAGGGCGATGAAAATATGTCCTATTAGCATTAAAAGTCGAAGCTGGATGAGCGATGAAAATATGTCGTATTAACGCTTAAAACTAGAAGCTGGATGAGCGATGAAAATATGTCGTATTAACGCTTAAAACTAGAAGCTGGATGAGCCATGAAAATATGTCATATTTAACGCTTAGAACTAGAAGCTGGATGAGCGATGAAAATGTTTCGTATTAACGCTTAGAACTAGAAGCTGGAAGGGCGATGAAAATATGTCGTATTAACGCTTAGAACTAGAAGCTGGAAGAGCGATGAACTTATGTCGTAGATTAAACTAAAAGCTGGATGAGCGACGAAATGAGCTGAAACAAGAAGCTGGAAGAGCGATGAAAATGATATGAAACCAATGAAAATATCGCTCAACCTAGAAGCTGGAATATCGTTATCCTTTCGCCTGTGAACCTTTTGTCGGTGAACCTTTTGTCCGTGAACCATTTGTCGTGAACCTTTTGTCGTGAACCATTTGTCGTGAACCTTTTGTCCGTGAACCATTTTGTCGGTGAACCATTTGTCGTGAACCTTTTGTCGTGGAACCAGCCTACACAGATATATTACATTAGGACAATCCATTCCTTAACAATAACATCAATTTAGAACAATAAACAATAGCAATAACAATTGCAGGAACATTTATTGACAGTAACATCACCATGATAATTATTTTACAGGAAACGTACGTAACATTGCTAATAATAATAATTCACATTGGTCACATAAACAATAGAGTTGACCTTTCTTAAGTGGTAATAGTAAATATTATATAAAATAAAATATTTTTATTAATAGTCACTGTACAAAGTAATGCGCTATAACAAAGTAATGCGCTATAAAATTTATCGTTGCCGAGATATTCGTGTCATAACTTTCGGGATATACGGTATGTGTAAATATGGCGAGATAGACCGATTTGTAGTGTGTTTCACGGAAACTTTAAAAATTCGTAGAAAATCGTCGGATCGTTATTCGCAGTCGGGAATAGTTGCGTTCGACTAGTTTCGATGCCAGGTATCACCAGGTAAAATTTGGTTACACTAGCAGCGCCCCAGTAAATACCGAGTTCTACCGCTTTTTTTCCAAAAGAATAAGGTTAACTTCAAACTGAGTACTTAAACTTGAAAAACTTCTTTTGCAATAATTTAAGCTCGAAACGACTTAAACTAGTTAATATACTGTGCTACTGCTCGCACTCTGGCAGTGCTATTCCCAAGCCTTGAAAAAAAGAGGAGGGCGACGTTAATCATCTTTGTTATAACACACAGTCGTTAAACAGCAACCATGCAACCTAACCTTTAGTCTCACATCTTTAGTCTCACCTTTAGGCTCACACCTTTAGTCTCACGATATGGTTTAACTAAGTTTCGTTTATTCGTTAGGGTGCGCCATAGACTTGACAACTGTATGATTGGTTTCATCTTGGATGAAGGCGTCACAGTAATCGGAATCGGAATCGGAAACTCCAAATTTCTGAAGCGACACTTGAAAGTTAAACGCAGGGCACCAGCTTATTCACGAGGCAAACCACATTGAAAATTGTCGTTAGCGTGTGTAAGTGTAATTGTAGGCGTAAATTTATATGGCGCCTCTTCAAGGACACTCCTCGTAGTTGTTTCTGACCTAACAAAATAAGACAACGATCGAATAAAATGGTCTTCAACCGCTTGAGAAATAGAAACATAGATATTAGAAGCTAATAGCATGGAAGGTTGTTCAAGTAATGTTGACAGCTGGGTAAGCAGGCAGGTATGTGTTATAGTCTACTTATAGATAGATATGTAGGTAACTCTGCAGGTAAATGGGTAGGTAAGCAGGTATGTAGATAGGTGGGTTAATAATTAAATAAGGAACATTTGTCCAGTGCAGTTATCAGACGATACCAGATTCGCTGTGATTCGCCAAGTGTTCGCCAGATGGACGCATGTTTATAAATGTTCGCCAGGAGGCTGTAGCCTCAACTACAGTCAGCGAATTTCCTTTAAGTAAGTAAGCAATCGACGAATACCAAAGACTATTACACCCGTTGGAGACAAGACCTTTATTTCGTATAAAATATCATTTATCGGACTACGTTTCTTAAATACATATCTTCAGAATGCTAACTATAGTTTTTTCACATCGAAATACGTAGAGTTAAACGAAGTTAACGAACGCCTGAAGATTTGTTTGAAAGGACGTGACTTGCGCTAAAAATGCCCTTACCTTACCTTCCCTACATAACGAATTTCCGGAATTGAACATCCTCTCTGGACATTGACAATCGCAAGCTAGGATAGAAGATTAAAACCCAATTGATTTGAACGGTTTCTCTAGACACCTTTAAAACCTGGTTAGAAGATGCAATATAGTCTAGGGACACGGTTATAGGTCACTGTTAACTGACAGAGCGCTCCCGAGCGGAAGAAAAATAATAACGAACGAAAACTAGAAAACCAAACAGAAACAAAAGAATTCTCATAAAAATCGAGACTCAAGGCTGGCAGGCAGGAACCTCGGAACGAAGCAATACAGAAACGCCATCTTCCGGAACGATCTGGAAACACCAAATAGACGAAAGCGGCAGATACGACAGCACGAACGACCAATGACATCATCCAATGCAGAAAACTAAAGAGAAACAGACCTTATCTTCTTTACTGAAGACGTCAAGGGCCCTGGATACCACATGTTGTCCTTAACCCTAACCATACCGGGTGGGGTCTTTTATGACCCCAGCCGATTAATTGTTGTTATAAAATTTTAGCCGTTAAATACTTTTTCAAACAATTTTAGGAATTTGTCACACTGCTTTTTCCACTTTTAGAGAGAACATATCGGGGATAGGTGGCATGGTGATGCTTACATGTTATCCGCGAGAGATTGTTGGGGTCGTAAAAGACCCCACCAATTTCTTAATTCTTCCCTTTACTTTTCTCCTTTTACATAATTTTCCTTTCCATTTTCCTACAATCTTAGCATTTCTAGTTCCCGTTTCTTAGTAACATCAACATTAATGTGAATTGCAGTAAATTATTTGTTTAGCTGTGATTTTCGGTTAGTTTTGACCATTGTTCGATTTCATTGCATATGTTGTAGCCTATTATTCAACCGACTTATCATTAGCTTGTCAAATGTTATTCACATAAAGTAGCATAATTAGTAAAATTGCATTTCGAACAGCCAGTTGTCTGCTCATTTCAGTGAGCAATAATAAAAGATAGTTTCAGCAGTTTTTTTTTAATTTTAAGTTGTTCATTATAGGGCGCGTTGCCTATAACTTATCTAAACGCTTTATTTCTAATTATCTTCAGAATAAAATGTGGATAGCAGACCTAAAGCAGTAATATATTTGAGAAAAGAATAGACAGGAAACAGGAGAGCTGTACAGATAATAGTGACATAAATGGACTTGTCCCCTCTAGAAAGATGGTTTCGAAACAACGTTGCCTCCAACGTTTCATCTTTTGTATAAGTTTCCCGCGTTTAATAACAGCCTTGACACATGCAAAACAATTTACGTGTTAACGAAATTGATGGATATTATAGTGTTTTATAACTTTATTTTAAAGGTGTTTTAATAGATTTCAGTCGGAGCTTATCTTTTTAAGCGAGCCTCACTATTCGGAGCTATAGTAGTTAGCGTGTAATGTTAAACAAACATTTTGGCTGCCAGAATTCTTGACGTCAAAACTTATTCAACGTTTTAAGCTATTATTACAACAAAGAATATAGTAATGGATTTATTTGCAATGAATAAAGCTCGTAGATGGTTCTTGTTTAACGACGCTGTTGAATGATGAGGATGAACGGAGACTTCTTTGTTAAAAAAATTAAAAATATACTAATAACTGATTATTTTGCACCTAATGATAACGTTCTAAAGTTGTTCACGGAAATAGAAAATGCATAGTAGTAAAATTCTACCTTGAAATAAAAATCTATTTGGACACCTTCGAAACACTTTACAAAAACGCTATATTAATCAGAAATTTGTTTAAGCGATGGTTTAGAGAAACTACCGGAATGAAAGTTACGCCTCTGCAAGTCCGAGTAGCAATCCTTGACTGCAGAAATCAACAGAAACAAAAGCATACATGTAAGTAGTCCGTAACTCAGTAAGTGTTAACTCAGTTTTCAAAATGTTGTAATTTTTTAATATAAATAATGAAAACGGGAGAGTTTCTGTAAAACATATTAAACTGTTCGAGAAAATGATGAAACGTGCTACGCCATATACACTCCTATATACAAAACAATACAACAGAGTACAATACATTAAAATACAATGGTATATAATGCAATAAAATGCAATATAATATAATGCAAAAAAAACATTACAACACAATATAATTCATTATAATACATTTCACAACCTTTTCTCTCCCTTCGCACCCTCCCTAGGGACCTCTCAGGTACTTTCTATGGCCTTCTTAAGACCTTTCTTTTTGACCGGGCCTGGGTCGGGAGCGCCACTGAGTAGCTCTCTTGAAGGGGTGCTATATAAGTTCATTATAGAAAACACGATGCGGGGCAATATATGGGCCTATAATGAAAATATGTAGTGATTTCAAAAGTTTGGCAATGATAATAAAATAAGGGGTGATATATAAACATATATATATAATTATATATGTGTATGTGTGTATGTGTGTATGTGTATGTGTGTGTAAATGGAATGACATATTAATTCTGGTTGATAAAGAAATAAGGTTCAAATAAAAATAGAAATTGGATGGTAACAAAACGTGAGGTGATCAAACATGCAGGGGTCATTAATAGCACATTAAATAAACGATTGGAAAATTTGACTATAATCGAGACTCGGAGCGTCGTATACAATACTTCGGAATGACCGAGAAATTTGCGGTTGATATACGAAGTCGTTCCATACGTGCGCGTGTACGTCTGATACTTGCGCGGTGTTATAATTCGAACGGACGGTGGTATATCGTACGTTCGGCGGAAAGCACAAAAAGCCGCTTCTAGGAAACCCAAATGAGTCGGCCTGATACCATTTCTGGACGCTGGCACGGTCACGGCCAGCCCAGCGGCGTCAGCGGCTTTTAACTGATGCGGCCCATCCGCTACAGGCAGATCCGTCGCGGAGCCTGTCTCGCCGGCGGCAGGCAAACCGCCAGGCGGTGCTGCAGTCGACGGGACGGCAATAGACGAGACTACTGCAATGGCCCCGTTTCTTAGAAACGAAGCGCATTGACCTCGTACTGTGGTACTCGATCATTCGCTAGATGGAGCGCTGTTTCCTGCGCCGCGGCCATTCACTGGATGTCGCTGAGGCGGCGTGTCGAGGAGAAGCCAAACGCTGGACCGTGGGACAGGTATGTAGACTCTTGATCGTTGGATAAACAAAGGAATAAAGACACACGCTAACAAGTATGCAACAAAGCAGGCTAGTAAGTAAGTAAGGAAGGAAGGAATTAAGTTTTAGACAAGCAGGTAATCAGGCGCGCAACCATGGAAGTGAGGAAGTGGGTTTTAGGCGACTGGGTGAGTGAGTGCGTGAGCGTGTGATTGAGAGAGTAAGCGTGTGAGTGAGAAAGTAAGCGTGTGAGTGAGAGTGAGCGTGTTAGTGAGCGAATGAACGTGAGAGCGAGTGAGGGAGTGGGGGAGTGAGCGTGTGAGTAAGCAAGTGAGCGTGTGAGCGAGAGAGGGAGTGAGCGAGTGAGTGAGTGAGTGTGAGCAGGAGGGTGGATGTTGAGTGAGTGGGTGAGCGAGTGAGCGAGTCAGTGAGTGAGCGAGTGTGCGCGCGAGTGAGTGGTGAGTGGGTGAGTGGGTGGGGCTTCGGTGAGCGAGGAGCAACCGAATGTACGAGTGAGAGAGCGAGCTAGTATGAACGAGTGCATTAGTAGGTACGGTACTACGTAAGAAAGAAGATAGACAGATAAGTTTCTTGGTTGGTATACTGGTAGATAGGTGGGTAACGAGCTATTAATTGCGTGAGCCTTGAGCATAGAATGTTATCTTAGACCCGTTTACTTAGCTCATTCAACCGATTTTAAGCCATAGGCCTAAGTCTCATCATGTGCCAATGAGTGTCGCTACTGTCTGTGTGTCTGATTTTTCGGAGGCAATGTGAAACGTCACTTTAATAATTCAGATTACCCATCGAAAGTCAGAACGAAATGTAAGGCAGGGAAAGTGTCTGAAATATTTCAGGCAACACAGTGCCACCGACAGAAATTCTGGGCCCCTAGGCAGAGCACTCACGGGCCCTAAACTATCACTAGGCTTTATGAGAAAGGTTGATTGTGGGCTCGGCCCGGGCCCCTAAAAGAAGCCTGAAAATCGCCGGGCCCCTGTGCAATTGCCCCCCCCCTCGGTGGGCCTGGCGCCACACAATATCACGTCAGGGAGACAAGCTTATTCACCGGTGCTATATCGAATCAAGTCCGTTACAGTCAGGTTGTTTTGTCCGTTTCGGTGCCAGGTCAGAATCTGGGAGGGGAGGTCAAGCCTGGGAGACATCATGGTACTACGGTGCAGGTCGTTGGTGATAATAGAACAGGTGCAGAACCAGGATAGGAAGCTATCAATTCTGAATAGAAGAAGAAGAGCAGTCCCTTAAACTAGTTCTCAGGCAGCCATGGGTACGAAGCGTTAATGACTTCATTTTCTTAGCCTCGGCATATGAGGGTGGATGGCTAGTCCTCTCCCTCCCATCTCATCCTCCCACCGGTCAGTGTACTTATTATGGCTGAGTTGGTTAGGGGGCGCAGATGGACAGAAACCTCATTTCAAACTTCTGCCCTTGCGGGGATTTGAACCCCAACCTCCCGATTGACAGTCCAGCATGTTAACCACTCACTACTGCTACTACCAGTCTACTACTACTACTACTACTACTACTACTACTACTACTACTACTACTACTACTACTACTACTACTACTACTACTACTACTACTACTACTACTACTACTATATTAACTGGTCTTTCGCTCAGTTCAATCTCTCGCTGAATGCTCATATCCTCTATATTTTTCAAATTTGAGCTGACCTATGTTTACTTATCTGCGCCCCAAATAATTAATTATTATTGCGCATTTTTAAAGCGCCACTATGTATATTGGCCAAGCATCAATCGATGGTGCTGAGCAATAATAAAGCCGTAGACGTCGACTGAAATAATTTTGAGCAGTAACCACCGTTGCTTATTACCTATTGAAGCAGGAGCTGAGCTGTAGAACGAAGCAGCCCATAGCTCTATATAGCATCAAATGAGTACGTTTTAAAGGTGTCTAAAGAGAGTGCTCTAAGTAACCAATCGGATCCAGAGTTTAACGACTTTTTGGCAACAAAGGCCGTTGACGTCGACAGAATTATTTTTGCATAACTTCGCCACTGTTCGTATTCTGGCAGTGCCAGTCCCAAGCCTGGAGAAAAGAGGAAGGCTATGCTAATCATCTTTATTATGACATAGTGTCATTACACTGAAAATAGCCTAACCAATCGGCTACTATGTCCCATGCCTATATGGCATCGGTTGGCGGCGTGTTAAAGTTGTTTAGAGATCGCCCTCTGACTCGACTACCATGTCCCATGCCTAACTAGACTATTCCATCGTTTAACAACATGTCACGAATGCCAGGGCAGTTCGGTTACTTCAGTCCACTTAAGAAGTCAGCCGATTTAGTCGTACCAAACGTTACGTAGCATTTCTATATAGCACGCGGTAATAGCGTTTTAAAGGTGTTTAAAGATATCACTCTAAGCGTCAGGAAGTCCTTTGATCGATTAATCCAGAATTTATCGACACATATAACATCGGTTGAACATTTTTTAACGGTGTCTAAAGAGAGCTCTATTACCAATTGCTACCTTGCCAAACTAGAACTGGATGAGGCACTTACCTCCAGGCCCGGATTAAAGGGGGTGCTAAGGGTGTTGCAGCACCGGGCCGGTAGTTTTAAGTGGCCCGCATTTTCGAAAGTACATTAATATTTTTATGATACTTTTAATTGGGCCCCGCGTTGATGGCTACATAGGTAATCACAGCACCCGGGCCCGCACTAGCCTTAATGCGGCCCTTCTCACCCCTCCTGGAAACAGCATGGAATTTTTTCGCCCAAATTCTGCCTTAATGATGTGTAACGATTTAAAAATGTTGTCCCCTAAAGGACTTTTGTGTAGGCGCCCATCATGGCCTTACCTGTCACCTCTTTTCTGCATGCAACCATCTCTACCATCTACATTCTACGGTGTTCAAACCCCGTGGTAAAACATCCTGCCGTGAATTTGACGATAGAGGCCAATAGAAAATGTTCTGCATATAAAAAAACGAAAGAACAGAGGAAGGATCAAATGGAGGAATGAACGAATGAACGATTGAACTAGTCAACGAACGAATGAACAAATCAGCGAATGAACTAACGAACTGGTGAACGAGAGAACGAACGAACGAACGAATGAACGATTGAACGAGCAAACGAATGAACGAACGAGTAAGTGAACAAATTAATAAACGGCGAATGAAATCAACGAATTTTTAAACGAACAACCGAAGAACGAACGAACAAAAGAACAGGTTCTGTGTGACTTTGCGCGTTAAAAATGTTCGTAATAAAAACATAAATAACTAAATAAATGGAACGAAGAAATAAGTGCTTGACTGGTCATATACAATTAGTCACAATGCTCTTTGTTATTCTGATAAAGAAAACACTTCGCTCGTCTTAGATGTCGTGTTTGGCGCCGATCCAACATGACTGCGTTGACCTCTATGGGGGTCAAACTCACAGCCAATGGCAACGCTGACAATGCACAGCTTTACTAGGTCAGGTTACATAGTGAGACATCGAAGACCCTGATAAGTAATTCCGTTCTGGGTCAATTCATGGACAACCTTTATTACACATAGTACATGTTACAATTAATACATGGGTGTATATGTGCTATACATAAACATATGCATATACATAATTACACGAATATACATATATGCAAAGAATTATGTGCTATGCATAAATATATACACATATATACACAGAGCATGCATTGAGATGTAATGAAGCATATATATATATATATATATATATATATATTTATATTTATATATATATATATATATATATATATATATTATATTTACATGGAAAAAAGAAATATATATATATATATATACTGATGCACGGACGGGTGCTCTTTACGATGTGTGTACAAGAGCATAAAAGTCAAGACGATATATGTTTATTTTATATAAAAAATATATATATATATGTACATGGAAAAAAGAAATACATGATATATTTAATTGTTAGGGCTCGAATGTCTAATAAACAATCATCAAAATGCTTACGTGGATATCCGAGACACACACAGGCACGTGCACACAAACATACACACAAGCACACACTCACACTCACACAAATACACGCAACACGCACGCACGCAAGTACACACATAACTACCGATGCACACGCAAGCAGAAAAGCACAGACATATTTATATCCGAGATAATTATATATACCGAAATATTTCCGACATATATTTGTGAATGTATTTATGAGCGTGAGTACACCAGTTCATTAACCTCCTTTCTGGCGAATTGGTTTGCGAAGCAATCCCTGTATTATAATATCACCCATTAAAAGTTTACTTAGTAACCCAGGCGAGTGGGACAGAGACTGACAGACAGACAGACAGATAGACAGATAGACAGACAGCAAAAAGACAAACAGACAGACAGAAGGACATACAGACAGACAGACAGAGTCAAATAAAGAAACTGACAGCCAGATAGACAAACAGTGGGACAGATAGACAGAAAGACAGACAGACAGACAGACAGACAGACAGACAGACAGACAGATGTTAATCACCACTGTTGTATCTAACGACTCTTGCTACGGTTTTGAGTCTTTGTACACCTCATTAAATAAGCCCCTACGTGTAATTCTAACCCCTTCGGTTCACCCAGCTAGGCCACATGCGCGCGCCTTGAACCGCGGGCCACTGCGCTGTTCGATCGGCCACTGGCCGGGTGGCCAGTTTGGCTGAGTGCGTTTTTTACTGCCCGGATAGCCGGCGTAACGAGCGGTCAGTGGTAATGGTTTTGAAATACCTCAGACTCGATTCATCCCAGAGGCACACCTTGTGACGACATGCTCTTCACACTCCCGATCTGTCAAAGGATTGCTTTACGAGTGTTGTCTCACGTAAATCTCGTTGCGATACACCGCCAGGCTTATGCGGTTTCTCGTTGTTGTGCGCGGTCGCACGCGTTGCCGCTGCTTCCTGACCAACGACTATTGACAAGCTGTCCACGACGAGACACTCAAATGGCTCTTTCTATCCTGCACACCCCTACGGCGACGTCGTCCGAGCCGCGGCTGCATCGGCTGGGCGAGTCCACTATAGCGGCGCGGGTTGTTTATGGGACGATTCTTAGAAACGGTTGAATCATTGCGGCCATACCGAAACGTGACGTCAACTGGCTATGCGTTGTCATGGCGACGGTATTTATTGCGCGACGCTGTGCAGTAACTTTTTATAAATGTCCTCCGTCTGTGTGTCTGTGTGTCTACGTGTGTGTGTCTACGTGTGTGTGTATGTGTGTGTGTGTGTGTGTGTGTGTGTGTGTCTGTCTGTCTGTCTGTCTGTCTGTCTGTCTGTCTGTCTGTCTGTCTGTCTGTTTAATTCGCTTCGTGGAAGTCATTTTCGTAGAAGATATTAAGTCGAGGCTTAAATTTCGTCGACACATGCAGAAATGGCGGAATTCGCCTTTAAACGTCACTTCCGTTGGATTAAGGTCAAATATACGGGTTCCCTGCTGGGCTGAAATTGCGAGAATGACTCTTCGGATTCGCTCTCATTCTCTGCATTTTTTATGCTCTAATATCTGCGAGAAATTTAAAGGGTAATCGTAATCGTAAACTAAAAATTTCTAAAGCACTGCTCTAGAACTAGTCATGAGCGCTGCGTCAAGTCAAAGGGGTTGTCGAGAGATGCAAAGTAAGGTTTCAACTTCGCTACCAGAGAGAACAGAGAAAGGAGAGTTTACCGTCCCCTAGTCTTTGTGGGTCGTGGTGGCTCAGTGGTAAGTTCGGCGCCTTGTGACCGGAGGGTTGCAGATTCGAATCCCACTCTAGCCGCTGCGTACAGACCTTGGGCAAGTCCTTCACTCGCAATTGCTCGTGGCGCTTCGGCGTGAAAATTCCAGCACAGTAACAAATGCTGTAGTCGGGAGCGCCTCTGAGTAGTAGTTGACTTCGAGAGGCGCTATAGAAATATCCGGAATGAATAAATAAACGGTTATACGGTTGTCAAGTGCTTCTATAGCTATAGAGAAGGTTCTCAGAAGGATGAAAGTTAAAGTAACACTGTTGGTCACACTCCTCGCAGGACGCTGCACCGACCACCGACTGGCACTCACAGGTTGATGGTTTAGCGTGCCGCGTTCAGAAATTCCTCAAGCCACCAGGCAGATGTGTTTTTGCTTTGCGGATATTCGCAGACCACAATGAATAATGTATGCATTGTTCCTTCATTATGTATGCATGTATGTGTGTATGTATGCATGTATGAAGGTATGTATCAGTATACAGTGCACATTATATAGTGCAAATTTAGTACCTCAGAAAAAAGCGTTGCATACACGACCGGTACATTTTTAAGACAGTTGGAAATGTACTCCACACGGAGTCACACTGAGTAGCGTATATAATCATAATATATATATATATATATATATATATATATATATATATATATATATATATATATATATATATATATATATATTATGATTATACACTGAGTAGCGTATATAATCATAATATATATATATAGTAAATTCTTTCACTATGTGTATATATATATGCATACATGTATATGTATAAATATATAGAAACGATATATAGTGTTTCATCTGGATTTTACGACTCTTCGGACGACGTATCGTGAAACATGGAATTACATGCCAGAAAATTACTGGTTTATGGTGTCTTTATAGTTCAATGTTCACCTTTATTCCTCCGTCGCTCAGTTCAACGTTTACTGCTTCTCCGTTTTCCTCCTCTGTTCTCTCACTCTTTCACTCATGCACTTCTCATTCTCTCCTTTTTATTGCATTCAATCCACGTAGATTTCGACTCTTGGAGGGAAGTATATTGTTCCTACAGTACACGTCTTGTCTTTGACCGGTGTAAAAAGTTTCAGCTTCCCTCAAGTTATACCTCCCGG